>NNCF01126780.1:240839-411564 GCA_002313205.1 Laupala kohalensis
ATATATATATATATGATTCTCCAAAATAAAGAAAATTCAATGGTCTCAACGTCATAAGGGATGACGAATTTAACGAAACATTTATTTACGGGAAAAGAGGGGTTACAGATGTAGTCAATGAGGTGTCCATGTGAAGCAAGGATAAATAGATTTCCTTTAAAAAAACCTAAGTAGAAAATTTAAAAAAATTAAGGTCATAAATTGGCCTAAATCACCATTCTTTTTTAACTACCCTCTCGCGACTATAAGATCACTCATAAAGGATTATTATGTTTCCTTTTCAGCAGTTGTTGGTACAGCACAACCCCTCATAAACACGTTACCTGAAATAACTTATTTACATGAGACGTTGATATGATTAATGTGTTGGCGTATTTCTATCCCAGAATTATTTGAAACAGTACCCTGTTTATACAAACAGTATCCTGTAAATGAAGAATTATCAACAGTTAAACACACTCATAGAGACAAAAAAGAAAAACTACATTAAAATTTAGGACATGAAGATATTGAACACTTTATGAAGTCGTATCTGAAAAAGTTCTCGTTCACATCTTGCTTGAAAATGTCTCTTGAAGGTTCCACGTGATATTACCGGTTGAGGAACGTAAGTTATTGGATGTCTTTCATACCCTTTATCTCCATCTTTATCATGGGCACATGACAACAGGTGGAAGTTAAAAGACCAAGGTTACGAATAGAAAGAAAAATGCTCTCTCAAAGACATACATAGGTTTCTTTTTGAAGTATTTCCTCCTCTAATAGTAATTACACTCGATTTCCATAAAAAAACTCATCTGAATATAGGTAAGATACAATAGTTAAAAAAGTGAAAATGGAATTTTGCATAGGGCGATATTTCAGAGAGATATAGAGACTCTAAATTAGGTACAAGTATGAATTATTTTTATACCTAAAGTTAAAACAAAACGACGGCAACGAGGAATGAAAACAATATATTGGTATGCACCATTTGTTGTATCAATTCGTATTTTTATGTGAGAGACATTTATTACCATTTAGTCGGATGTTGAGATGTGAACTCAGTGAAAAGACAAGAACGGGCGCACCTAGTAAAAAGCGATACACTACGGAATACTTATAAGGGGAGAGAGAAGTGTTTTGATACATATTACCTCACATGACCAAAATTTGAAGAAGTAATTTTTCTGTAACATTTTAACCCATAAAAAACATAAGATATTAAATGTATATACTTCTTTTTTTAGTGCTCTGTAAACGAAATACGGCGATTGACGCTGTATTCGGTTTCCTTCCAAAAAAACTTACATAGCAACATTACAAATAACATTCTCTTCTTACATATTCTGTATTACGTGATGGGAAGTTTAAATCATTGGAACATTTATTCGTTTATTTTGTTGTGAATGAAGAAAAAACATGAATTTTCAATATTGAGGAGAAGAATAATGTTTTTAAAAATGTCCATTTATTTCATTTAAAGGTTGTTCAAAATTTTTATTCGAAACGATGTTATAATTGGAGTTACGTGACTTCGTTTTCTCACACTTGGATGGTTCCAATATTTCATTTCTTTTTCATTTCTAGTAATCTGCGTATCAATAATAATGATCTAAACTTTATGAGTACGTAAATTAACTATTGAAATGCTACATTCTGCCCGTCAATCGGTTTTGCGGCACATTATCTTACGAAAACAAGGGCTCAAGGCAACCCTAACGGAAGACGGACTGTGAGGATTAACATGATCAATTCATGGAATTATGACATAATGAAATAGAACAAACTATCCCTCGACTGAAAGTGAAAAATACACGCATCTGGGTAATACAACGTATTGGATCAATGATTGATTCAATAAGTCTGCAATTTTGCGAAATATACAAAGATGCTGTGAACAAAATATAATATTGTGGTGGTTGGGAGATTTTTCAACTCTGCAGGAAATGAGTGTCTCTCATATTTTCTGCATTCAATTGAAGCTTTGCTACTTCACTTCTCGCTCTCCACAAAACGAAAACACCCAGAAAAAGCTCTCAGCATCGTTACTGAATAATACCTGCTCGGCTTCCGTGGAGGAAGTTTTCAATAATCTCCATCTCTCATTTGGTTTTAAAACAATCTTTCACTAGATTCTCTTTTTAATTTTTTTCATCACCCATAACCTGTATTTAGCATTTTATTTTTGTTTTAAGGAGCCTTTTTGTGCATTTATTCCCTAAGGAAGTTTTGTTCATGGTGACGGATTTAATAACAGACACTCTGCTTTACTAATTAGTGATGGTTCGTTTCGCTCTCGTTGAAGTTAAAGTGCTGTGCAAGTGTGCTTATGCTAATAGGAATCTAATACTACGCCCAATCAGTCAGAATGAAGCACAAAAGCGATTAGAAATGTGTGCAATTCAACACATAAACACTTCAAGGGAAATATAAGAGAAAGGCAGGTGAATTTCATATTAGTTCCAGTACTGTTGAGGATTCAATGGGAATAGTTGGAATAAACATATAATAAATTATTTATAATAAACATGGATTTACAATAAACGTAAATTTCATTTTTAAGATTCGGTTTCTAATGAATTTTTAACGAAGTATGATTGAAATTTGCATCATTTCGTCGTAAAGTAAGCTCAAGTTCATATTCAAGTCAAGTTCAAAATAATGCACTAATTTCCAAAGTAAATGCTTCATTTGTTTTTTGTACGTGTAATCCCGCTATATATCACATTAATTTAAAGATTGTGCCATTTTAAAATGACAATTCTGTTTATATATAAGCAAAAACTATATATTTCTGAAACATATCCACACATTGATTGAAGTGAAGATAACGGATGATACATACACTCACTAATTCAGAGAAATGTTTGTTTATTTTCTAAGTCAAATAATAATAATAATAATAATAGCTTCGGAGCTTACATGACTTAATCATATATAGGCAATGCCCCCTAGGCGGCATTGATGAAGGGCAAACACTGTCTAAGATCATACAGTCGTGAATGTATGATCTTAGTACTTAGTCGTACAATGAAGATAAAAACTTACCACTGACTTCAGATGGTAAGCGGGTACTACTATTTTTCGGTAAATACATGAACTAATTGATACATTGTTATAGTCTTCTCTGTTGAAGCCGTGATCTAAATATTTGGCAACATTGCATGGTAGACCTAAGAATTCTCGTAAACATGCTTGATAACCACCTATTTCTTGAAGTATTTGCGTTGCAATAATTGGTAATAAATTTGTGCTTTCTCGGCTTATTACTTTTATTTATTTATTTTGCAAACCAGAATCAGCAGTGATCTGCTTTTCAATTATTTTTGAAATGCATAATATATACAAGATTACACAATGCAATATATTAATAAGAACTAAAATTAAAATAGAAGTAACATGTGAGTAAGAACGTTTGTGTGAGGACATCTACTGAGACACCTCTAGATAATCTTTATACTAATTTAAAGAAATAATCTTAATTTTATATCGATTCTACTTTTGTTGGTTATATCGTTCTTGTTGGTTAGCGTGGTTTGAAAGTATCTTAGGATATCGGGATTTTATTCTCTTATTTTTTTAACAGACTTACCTAAATGGAAAGTTTGGGAAGGATGGGAGCTTGGAAGATTGAAGTAGAATGGCATGCCACTTTAGTCATGTGTTCTCTCAATAGTTCAATATTAAGTACTCTATGGATCAGTTCGTTGGATACGAACCAAGGAACCTTCAGAGCACATTTTAAAGCTTTCTTTAGGATGTCTTGTAGTTTTTTAAAAGAGGTTTCGGTTGCTCCTGCCCGTAGTGGACAAGCATAAGTAATTGATGGTCATATGTTGGCTTTGAATATGGATAAGGCCGTGTCTGTTCTCAGAGAAGTTTCGATTTAATAATGGGCATAATTTTGATATTTTTTTCTTCACTGTTAATGCAATTTTCATTTATTTGCGCCTTCCAGTTCAACTTGAAGTCTAAACATATTCTTAAGTATTTGATGGGGGTGTTCGAATCGAACCAACCTATTTCCTTGTTATTAAATTTCAAGGAATTTTTCGCAATGAAACTATCTTTGCCTGAGATTTCATGGGATTTAGAGCTAATCTCCATTTATCACTCCATTCTACGAAGGTAACTAGATCATCCTCGAAGTTTGTATTTTTACCAGTGAACTTATTGTCAGTTGATAAAAATAATATCGTATTTACGGCAAATAAGACTATTTCTCAGTTAACTAATTTGAGAAAGTCAGCCATATTAATTGAAAAAAGGAGAGGGGAGAGAGCGGGGCCTTGAGGTACGCCGGTAAGGACATTCTGCGGTTAAGAATGAGAACCATTTACCCATACTGTGAAAGCTTTGAATGATCTTCTGAAAGTACATGGATAATCTCATTTTATAAAGTAAGACATCATGTCAGATCCTATCGAAGGCCTGTCATATGTTTAAGAAACCTTCAGGGGGTATTGTTTAGACTCCAAAGATTTGGCAATGAATTCTGTTAGACTGAAAACTTGGTGAGTGGTCGAATGCATTTCACGGAATCCAAATTGCTCGGACGAAATAGCGTGCGTTTCAATTAAGAATTTATTGTTTAGAAGTTTTCCAAATATTTTACTTATCGAGGGAAGAAGTGATATTGGCCTGTAACGTTTTTTGAGAACTTAAATCTTTTATTGGTTTGTGAATTGGTATTATCTCTGCATGGTTATAGGTTGTGGGAAGTAAGCTATTCTTAGGTTATTAAAGAAAGATGCATAGTGTTTTGCTAATAATTCTGCTTTATTTAGATCATAACACACAAGAATTATTTGATCAGTTCATGGGGGTATGTTTTCGTTTTCTTGCAATAAACGTTTCACTGTAGTCCTTTGGGCTTGAGAAGTGGGTTGAATGTGGACTAGAGAATGTTGAAAATTTTAAAACCAAAATCTGTCTAGATGTTTGTGAATTTGTCTCCCTAATTGGTTGAGACTTCCGTGAGTTCTTGTGATTTCCTAAGGACCCTTTTCTCTTTTATTACATTTTGAATAAAGCCTGATATTTACTTTTCCTCATTAAGTGCGATATGGTGATAAGTACGAGTTGTCGTTAAGTAATGAGGTTTTAAGTAAGAGACCTTCAATTACCGAGGTTAGGTTTTTTAATTAACATGCCTAATTTTGCATTAGAATGAAGATGGGTGGGAATTTTTATTGTGTTAGTTATATATGAGCAAACGTTTATCCATTTTTTATCCATTTTATCCATTTGAGACCTTCCTGGCTTCGGTTGAACCTTGCATTTAACGTGAATATATCTGGCGTGTGATCGGAATTTAGCTTTGATAAGGTTTCTTGATAAAGTTGTCCATTAAAATGCTGTGCAACACTAAGTTCAGTAGATAGAGAGTCAATTTCTTTTTAGATGAATAATGAGTTGATAAGTTTAGAGAATGTATCGAGATATTATAGTTAGTAGTTTCAGTTTTTTACCTGCTTTGTCTGTCGATTTACAACTCCAGTTGGTGTGTTTTACGTTAAGATCACCACATACAAACAAAGATTTTGCCTCGATAGATGCAATAGTATAGTATTTTCGTTAAATTTTTTGCTAGGAGATATGTAAATACATTTAATAGTTATGGTCGGTGAATTCTCATGATTTGCCGATATATTTGTAACTTCTGCTCGAGTGTTAGAAAAATATTGAATCTGATGATGTAATGTACCGCGAATTATAATAGCTACTACCCCGGGAGGTTTATTGCATAGTCTGTCTTTAAGACAAATGTTATATAGCTTGGCATTTTAAACTTGCTCGAGGCAGTGAGATGTGATTTTGAAACACACGCTGTATCAATGTTATAATGTATGTATATATTCTCAAATAGGCCTACTAAGAACCACAATAACGAGTGTTAGTAAGGCTCAGTTCTGTGTGATTTAACTTACTAGACACAGCGTGAATTTTGTGGGGGAACACCGTCTAGATATAATTTAGATAGCTGTATCCGAGTATTACAACTGAGGTTGTTAGCCGCAGAGGGTGAACTTTTCAAACTCTACGGTTATATGAACTGAGTCATAGAATTGAAAAGCTACAAATTTTTCTTTCCCCACCGGGAATTGAACAGGGGATGTTATAATATTTAATAATATACATTGATTCATCTTTCTGTCTTACTAGACCATTTGTATGCCAGTTTAGTAAAATTAAATTTGTTTTATTTGAATACATATCACGCTATTAGGGGTAGAATTGCTTGGATTGAGAAGTGTATTATTGTTTGGATTTAAAGCATATTAGCCATTAAGACTTCTGAAAATTTCTCTATTCAACGCTTCCTTGTTTACTGGCATAGGTCTATTGAAATTTGTCGCGTTTCCTTGGCTAGCTACTTGAGCGTACGATTTGTCACTATGCAGAGGTGGCCTAGCTGAACTGTGGGCTGGTAGTGGAGAGAATTCATTTGTGAAGTTAGGTGGCTTAGATCTACTGGGGTTAAGATTTAGTTTATTTAGTGAGGGAGGTATTCGGTTTAGTCTTATAGTAGGACAATTCTTAAAATTTATTGAGTACATTCTCAGGCAATTTGCATATCTTGGAGGTGTTTCCCTAGATTTAGTACATTTTGAGAAATTATGATATTCTAAAGATTTACTACATCTGGGTACTTTTTACTATTTTTGTTCGGGAATCTTATTTTTATTATGTCTAGATGTTTTAATTACAGGGTAATTTAAGGATTTTAGTTCTGCCGTAACCATGTCTTCCTCGTAGCCTGTTGAGATACCTCTTATTATAACTTTTCTAGTTTTTTGAGTTCTATCTTTAAACGAATGGAACTCTACTTATTCTTTCCTACATAAACTTAGAATTATTCTAAAATCCTCAATAGTGGAGGGTCTAATTTCGACTGATTTATGAAATAATTTGGTATCCGAAGAATTTTCTGTAATCTCTTTTAAATCATTAATCAACATTTTATTGTATTCAACTCTATGAATAAAAATTGGGAGAGTAACTCTTTGTAACACTTGATTATCGAGCACTTCATTTGTCACTGTATTTAACAGTGCATATTTATTAGCTGTGGGGATGTTTGCACTGTTCTCCTCCATATTTGAACGATTTCTGAGCACTATCAGTATTTGTATGTTTACTCTGGTTATTTGTTAGACCATCGTAATCTCGACTTCTCCTTACTTTGTACTGTTCACCACTGCCGCGCCTGCTGGTGAGCCATATCTATTAAAAGTTTGCGGTTGTGATAAGGTTTCTTCTGTCTTGTCTCCTTCGTTATAGGTGTCCATGGTTTTGCGTATTTTTTCACAGGGGTTTGAGTCGAATTTGCATGTTGGAGATGATTTGCTTCGACTGTTATACTGCTATCACACACCTATGGAAGACTGCATCAGCCGCCGCCCGGTCAGGACAGCTATGTTTTACACCTACTTTCACTATCAATAGCTATTCAATAATTCGATTCCCGCACAATAAAATAAGACAAAAACACTTAAATTCTTTTTATCTATATTCTCACTGTTGAACACTTACTATTATGTCACAGGTTGAATCACTAACTAAACCTTTTATAGAAAGTGACGTAATTTTCCTTACTTCACGCTGATGGCAGAAGAAAATGGTGTTATCGCTTTTGCTGCTCGGAAAAGCTTGGTTCTTTTAACGACAAGTTTTGCATCAAATACGTCTTGCGATAATTTGAGTATATTACCATAAAATAAAATAGCTAAATGTTCTTTGAGTAAGAATCCGAGGAGATATCTTAAATAACTGTGTGTAGTAAAATACAATTGTAGTATGAAGAGTAATACGAGGAGCTCTGAAGTTTTTTTAATATCTATATTCTATTTGTTTTGTTCGGGAAAAAAATGTTTCCCAAGAAATATGGTGTACCATACACGATTTTTATCTTTTAATTGAACGAAATATAGCAAAAAATGGGGGATAATATCCTAAATTAAACTCATACAATGTCCGTAAAATTCAATTTTGAAGACAAAAAAATTCTTTTAAGCCTTTGTAAATTTTTATCGTGTTTAATATTTTTTAAATAAGCAAATTTGATAAAGCTTTTCCTTGTAGTATTTGACATTTGAAGGATTAAGTAAGAATTTAAAATTATTGTAATAACTTGCTCATTTTCCAGGAGTGGCCCGGGGTTCTTAAATTATTACCCAAATCATGTTAGTTTCTATACTTCTGAACTTTGTAACATGACTTATACTGTATTGTTAAATATAGTTCAGACCTATAAATTCTTGGTTTCAATTAATTTTTAAGTTACGAGAATGAATGCAATGTTCGTCTTAGCTTTTGTTTAACCTGTTTATAGGGTTATGTCACATAGATTTTCAACTTCCGACTCATCCATCATTACTGATCTCAAATGGACACATCATTAAGTTTGAAATTTATCAGTTAAGCGAATTAAGCTCCATATTTACAGGGAAACAACCCTGTAGTTTGTTTTCTCTGCTCTTGTGTTACATATATATTAGCCATTCTTTGCATGGCATAGCAACAATATTTAAGAAATACCCTTAAATTTGTTAGATCAATTAATCAAGCTCTTTTTTAAATTTCGATATTTGTCACTCCATAGAATTTAGTTTTATTAGTATAGATGTGAATCTTTAGCCAAGAGGCCAAAGAATGATTGTCAGAACATTTGCCAGAATTGAGCAAAGGCGATTCTTATTAGTGCACGTCTGATATCGTGCTGGGACAATTGCTTTTTTTTCTTTCTCATACACGTAATATATAGAAAGTACTGTGATCGTGAAGAAATTCGAAAGCGAGATATTGACGGAAATATTGCTTTTGGTGATCCTTTATTCTGAAAAAGTGCTTTTTGGCACAATGCCCGTCCGCCTTCTTTTAATGAGAGTTTTCTTTGTTTTTTGGTTATTAAGCAATGTGGTCCTTAACAATGGAGTCATTCCCAATAATTGTCGTCATTTTTGTTGAAGGATTTCTTTTCTAAGCTTTGATTACGGTCACAAACTTTCGTCTAACATGAATGATTTGTTAATTTCTGTAATAATACCCATGGAGTGATATGCATCAGCAAGGGCAGAAACACTTTATTAAAGGAGCATCTCTAAATACCTTTCACGAAAATACCTTTTACAAATGACACTTGCACTTGATTATCTGCTTTTGTTCTAATAGTAAGCCTCATTATTTTGGTACATAAATATTCATTACATACATGTCTTAAAATTTTGAGAAGCTATTTGAGCTCTATTTTCTTCAACGTTCTATTGGCAGATATCCCATTAGGATTGACAAAATACTCGCAATGAGAATTTGAATACGAGTATCTATAACTAGGCTATGTTGGCTGTGAGGGAATTATATTTTTATGAAAAGCAGTAAAAATAGGAGAATTACGTTGTATCTGGTCCCTAGGACGATCCTCTAATCCAAGATTAAACATACAGCAATAATAAATTTCAAACAAAAAAATTCCCGATTCCTCCTCTCTTTCCATTCCCTCGAATGGCTTGTCATTGGACAAGGAAGAAAGAAATATTCGTTCAGTATTAAGGCGAGGGTCGAAACACACTGAATCCTGTAAACGAAATAAAAATGTGTATACGTTCAATAAACTAAAAAGACTTATTGAAATGTATATGAAACTATCGATATATATATATCATATTATATATCAAATAGCTATATGTAAACCATGTATTCGTGACCCATATTATAAATTTTTAATAATAAGTGTGAAAAAATCAACATATAAGTTATGCGAAACAACGCACCTTGATTTCTGAACTAATCATGATATAACTAGGCAGAAGGATAGCTAAAAACCCAAATCTTCACACAACATGCAACGTAGTCAAATCTGAATTTTTGTATTATTTTAACATTTTTATTGTAACTAGCGCGGCACTAGAAATGTCTGTGTATTTTTTACTACTGTTTTGATTATGAATACAGAAATCTCCTTCAATCATTATTTTTCGAAATAAATAATTCAAAATTTAAAAATAAAACACGTTTATAATGGTACGAAAATAAAAGAAACAATAACTTTATTAGCTACTATTGCATGTTACAGTTTTTGTTCATTTGTTTCTCACTTTATGTTTTTATTGGTAGAATGGTTGATTCAGATTCTTTTCAAGTGGTTAACTATCATTTTTTATAAAATATTAATGAGTACTGGAATATTGAATATTAACATTCTATGCGTGTTTTAGCATAGTATTTGCATGTGTATAAAACGCTTTGTTCCCGAGATAATAAATGGATAGTAAATCCTGTTTATTCAGTGTTCTTAACTATTATTATAACACATCAACTGTGGTTTTGAAAAATATATCCCAAAATTCAAGCTGACAAAGATTCGGGTACTCAGCTAGTATTAAATATTAGCAAATTTATCCAACACAATTTCTGATTATTATATGATCTAAATGTAAAACGAAGGATCTGGGGATGAACATTGACAAACATTGTTATTTTTAAATATTCTACCAACGAACCCTTAACTTTAATGCTTTTTTTCAACTAGCAAACAATATTTGGGGATTGACTTAAGTTTTTAAATTATTCACTCTTTCTTCTCAATTATTGTTCTGTTTTTCCCAACTTTCCTCTGAGTCCTCGAACATTACAAAAGTGTCCTTGTTATGTATTGGCTTGTTCATTTAAGGATTTTGGGTTTAGACTTCTTCGCCATTTATTATCTTCGTTTTTTCTATTGTTGCGGTAAAGTATGAGTTTAATAACACTCCAATAATACTATCCCATCAGTGGAAATGTGTACAATTCCAGAAATTCACTGATATGCCTCAACTCCTCCAGGGCAATATCAGATCGGTACCTACACGTTCTATTGCAACACGTGATCTCCGCTTTCCAATTTATGTATCCAAATCATGAACTCAATTAAACATGTTACGTCGAATGAAAATGGGAGACGAGACCGGGGATCGAACCCGGGACCTTGAGCTTTGCGCGCTCATGCGCCTACCGACTGCGCCATCCCGCTCGCTACCCGTGCCCGTCTACCATTCTCATTCAACTTGTGAAACCCAAAGACCTCTGAGGTGGNGTTCACCGCAATCTAAGAGATTTCTATGTTCATGAACTCAAGTAGACTTCGGGTCTTGAACCTTCTCATAAATAATAATATAAATCAAATGAGTTAGAGATAAAAAGGTCATTTATTGTGAAAGAAAATATTTTAAAGTCGAGTGATGCAACTCATACAGGACGATTCCATGACAACATTCATTTCTATCACCTCTCGAACGGATATCGATGAACGGTTTCCGCTACGATATGTCGTTACATAGTACCAATAATTTAACGTATCAACACATTTTTAGCTTTTTTAGGGGGAGAGATAATGACATCAACATTGAAGTATTATGAAAATATGCATTTTAGTACCGCTGTGACGCCGAAAAATGACGCACTAAAATGGAATATTTATTTAATTTAAATTATTAGCAACAGTGAAACGGAACCTCAAATACAATAATAAGTTTAAGAGGGCAATTATTTAGTTAAGTAGACGAAAGAAAAGTATGTATGACTCTGAACAAGATCACTGGAAGATGGGCGATATGTCCGTTTTTCACATCGGGACGAGGAGACATAGCGAAGATTATATATCTGATAGTGGTCACTCTTACAATCTATATAGGCATCAGGGATGCACCGGAAGACTCCACAATGCTCAAATCATAACACCAGTATGCTCAAATATTTTCATTTTAAATTTTGTCGTAAAATATTAGTTACAAAATACTAATAAATTTTTTTACTAAGAATGAAATCAGAACTTCATAAATCAGTAAAAATTATCATAAAATAATGAGAAATAACTGATGAATAAAACTTTTCAATTTCCTTTACTTTGCTTACGATTCCGAATTTGATTCCCTCGTTAGAAATTGTCACGAAGAGTGATGCCATCCATAATTCCTTAAATGCATAATCCTTATCATTCAGATGAGCTTTGAATGTAATATTTGTACGATCAGAACAATCATAAGTCTAGTTCTTATATGTAGCTTCGCTACAACCGGAATACATTACGTTTGAAACAGGTAATTCTGATCGTAATCACAGATTTTTGGTTTATCGAAGTAACAATCATTCAAATATTTATTTTATTTGGAACCCTTCCATATTCTTTCATATTTTTATTTACGAATTATTTAGCCAGTAAATCATCGTCTATACCACTATCCTATTCTCATTTACATTTTCTATTATTTCCTTTACATTTTTCATTTGTGGAGTTCTAACCAATGATGCATTATCTTGAGAACCTCCGTTATTACATGTTAGTTACGAGTTACAGACTCTAGAGCGTATAGTAACAGTTGTTAGAGACACTTTTAGTACATAGTGTAGATATGAAGTTAAGGTGTTGTGACATATTTCTGAACAACTTGTAAAAAATGTTCGCAACATAGTGATTATATAGACATTCTTGAAGACTCTTCTCTTGAATTTCAAGAATCAAAGCGTTACAAAAAAATTCAATAAACTTGGCTTTTGGAATCGCGAACATGATGCGGCGACGCATTCTTCGAGGGCGGGAGGGGGGTGGTAGGTCGGTCGGTCGCCAGCATATTTCAGCCGCAACCCATTCAAGTTGCGGAAAAGCCTTCTTCGTCGCGCGCTCGCTGCGACGTGACTTTATTTATTACTGTGGACATTTCGGAAATGGGAAGCCAGACCGGTGGAAATGGAAAGTTACTCCACAGTTTGGAAACCAGCGCATGCGTATTCGCTCTTCTCCAGTCTCCCCATTGCACCACCATTCCTCTTGGAAGAAATTACTCACTATCATCTGCCTTTCATCGTCGCGTCATATTCTTTGTCTAATTGCTGTATTCTATCTTTGAAGTTACTGTTATTTCAGTATCCGTTTACTGTCTCTTTCCTAGACCCTAACGTGTCAGATCATTCCTTCTCACAGTTCATCGTTTGTCCCGCCAGCCAAT
This sequence comes from Laupala kohalensis, assembly GCA_002313205.1. Taxonomy (NCBI): domain Eukaryota; kingdom Metazoa; phylum Arthropoda; class Insecta; order Orthoptera; family Trigonidiidae; genus Laupala; species Laupala kohalensis. Next base: position 253,805 of record NNCF01126780.1, read on the forward strand.
CGGTGCTCTCAAAGTTCGTCATCGTATGCAGACATCTGGCGTAATTTCCGTTTGTGTGCATTTCAGCTCTTTCTTCGCCAGTTGGGTAGTCACCAGCACGCGAAATGTTTCGAACCCGAAGAGTAAAATTTAGTTACGAAAACCCGTTTCACAGCATCCTGTTTTATTCGTACGGAAAGATTCATAATCAGCCATAATGGTTATTCAACATCGGAAAAATGTCTACAGATCAGAAAATTTATGTACAACTTTATATTATTATTCCAAATTCAATTACATCCATAATTATATTAATATTATTAACACTGGAAAATTTATGCTCAAATCTAAAAGAAACATGTGGTTTACATACAAATAAAACAAAATTAAATCCTTGTAACATTTGTTTTGGTTTCTGTAGATAACTTAATGGCATGTCTTAAGTTATAGTGGATGCACAAAAATCCTTTCTTACAGCTTCTTTTCACGGAACCAAGTTACAATAATGTGTCCATGTTTAATTAATGTTCTTTGAGCCTCGTTAATTTAGTACGCGAAGTACAGTTCAACTAGAGGTTGCATTATATTGTGAAATACAGTTTGTAATAATTTTTACACTATGGACAAACCTGAAAAAGAAATGTTCATATTTTTGAAATATCGAGTTAGTATCTAGGCTGTAATGCATTATAATTCAGCAAGTTAGCTATTAACTTTGCGCCAGTACACAGTAGTGGATTATTATAAACGTTTCTTATTAATTTAACATTTAGCATTTATAAATGAATCAATATTTCTTACCATAAGTTACTTCATCGTCGAAGACAGTTTATATCCTTCCCGTGGTCATAGAAAATAATATAATAAAAAAGTGTATTTAAAATCAGTTCTTGTATTTTATGATGTTATAGTAAACTTTTTGATGCGCCGACTAAGATGATAGTTCATAGTTTCACATTTTCTTACAATTTTATGTAATTAAACCTTTTTTTTCTAGTTTCTAACACGTGATTTTTTCCCATCATCTTAAGCCATAAAACGTGAAGATTAGTTCGTATTTGGCAAAGCGATTGAAAAAAGAAGTAATAATTAAAGTATCAAAACGTTGGTTTTTTGTTAATAAAAGTAAGAACGTGCTCGATGTTTTATAACGTCTTCTATTTTATTACAAATCTTAACTATTTATAAGAACAAACATGTTTTTTTTAAGAAATGCCAGGAATTTTAACGAAAAGCACCAAAGGAAAAAGGGATATGGTAAAAGAAAAGAGTTGTTTTGTTTAGCAATCCAGAATCATTTTAGGTTTTGTGACGCACGGGTGAAGACATTTGGTTCGTTCGGGGACCGCTCACCCCTGTTCAAAGCCTTGCTTGTTCCTTCTGCTGAATCGTTACAACGTCATAGCGAGGAACTACGGCAGGCAATTCCTTGTTCTTGACGACCTTGCTCTGATGGCTGAATGTGAACATGAAAACCTTCATTAAGCGACAGCGGCAGAGTGAAGTGAGAGGGTTGCACGTTCTCTCCCCTCGTGAGAGGGAAAGCGAGGTATTTTTGGAGAGAAATAGAATTGCTGCGACGAATGAATGAATGAATGAATGAATGGAAATGAGCGCACGCGGTCGTCAGTCGTCGATGTCTTTGACGCAAGGTCGTTTCCTCTATTCAATCTCGGGAATATCTAATACACCTAAGTCTATTCTTCAGACAACCTCTTATAATGCTTAATTAAAACGCGTTTTAGACAACCAAAAGTTTTTAGACACAGCTCAAAAATTCTATGCACTTTTTAAGCATAATGTGCTACAAATCAGTTAAGAAACACAATGACAAGATAATGGAGGAATAATTTCTTTGAATGGGTGATGGACATTGATGTAACTAGGAGAATTTTTTGGGGTGGTTCTGGGAAATGTGAATATAGGCATACTATACCATCCATAAATCTGTTCTAGACGCAAATATCTGGGATGGGCACCATAACTGTTCGGGTGGACAAGTCACTAGTTACGCCAATGGTGATGGATGCAAAGTGATACCCGTCACCCATTCTGATAAAAATTAAAATATTATAACTTCATTGTAAAAATATTGCATTGCTGATCTAGGAAACATAAAGTTTTAATTTTTGTTGTGATAAGTTGGGCTGTACGTGTCTTCACGCTATATTCTATTCCCTGATTTTAAAATTTTTAATATCATCTATTACTAGCTGAGTACTTTGCTCGCGTGCATTGTGTGATGAGAAAGGCAAATTCGTGATATATTTTTATGAATACCCTTTGCCGTTAATGTGAAAAAAATGGGGTTTGGAGTATTGAGTTATATTAATAAACATTTTTGATCCTTTTTTCTCTCTGAGTAAGGTTAAGGAAAAAGTGTTTAACTGAATCAAGAGATACATAATCTACAGGCCAAAGTGATAACTTAGTCTCCCCACAGACCTATACCTATATATATATATATATATATATATATATATATATATATATATATATATATATATATATATATATATATATATATATATATANTATAATAGAAAATACTACAATTCTCTCGTCATCGGTACTTTTTGGCTATAATCTCTGTATTTATCATAATACTTATCATTATATTTGTTTGTAAACAAGCATGGGATATTCGTAACGACATTCATAACACGTTTTCCTTGCCTTTGTCAGTGCCTGTGCTTGTTTCATTTCTGTTCTTGGCGCACAGTGAAAGCACTGCTCTCTCGAGAAACGCGTTAAATCTCATTTAAGAGCGTTGTGTAAGAATTTGAAATTCGTTGGTCTCGTTTTGAGCTTTAAGCAATGTCACTTCGAGTTTGATAAAATTAGGTAGGTATGGATTTGTATTTCAAATTCAGTAAAAATGAAAACCCAACACGTTCATTCCGATATCTTAAAAATAATTTATTATTTTGATCTAATTCTCATACACCATACTTTATGTGAGTTGTCGAAGCATTCATAAATCAAATACTCATCACTTCTGGTCTCTAGCGTGTACGTCAGGAAGCTTAGTCGGTACCATCCTAGAGGAGTAGAGCAGGGTGTTTTTGAATTTTCCCCTGTAATACGTACATGAAGTCATAATAAAATGGTTTATGTACCCTTCCGCAGTACTAGTGAAGCATTAGATGAGCGAATTGCAATTCGTTCTTTTTAATTTTATTCCAATATTTAACTTCTACTATTATAAAATATTGTAGAATAGCATTTGTAATCAAATATTTGAATTATCTGTTTAATGCAATACTGAGATGTTTTAATTTCGTAAATCCTAGCGTATTTTATTTTGGAATGTAAATATTACAGAAAATGGATTAGAATTCGCCATAAAACATTTCAAATTGAACAATTGCATTATGACATAAATGAAAAGAAAAATGAGGAATTTTCCAAAAAGATCATTCATAAATCTTGACTACACATTGAAATTAACTTTTTGATTTAAATACTGGGCAAAATTCATAATTAATCCTAAACTGAATATTGACTAGTCTGCTCCTGGCGTTAGCTACGGTTATGAATGACCTCTCCACATTTTTCAGTATAACTTTGCTAATTACTTTATTTTCCTCGAGTTTTTGTGATTCAGTTGTTGTATTTAGTTTCTACCTTCATTGTAGTGTAAAAATTTGATTGTTTTGCGAATGTTAGGTGGAAGAAAACTAAAAATATTTCCTAAGGTTTATGAAGCCCAACAGACCTAACACATTTTGTATAGTTTTCGTTCAAGTGCTACAGAAATGTGTGAAAAGTTTCCGTAACTACAAACGAATCATTAATTTAATTTTTTGGTGCATCAAGAGTAAACATTTAGATTGTCTCGTGCATACTCTTTTACGTAATAATTAAACTTTCAAAGAAACCCTACTCCATTGTTGCACTGCTCAAGTTTAGTTGTAATTACACAGAATTATTATATCATTCTACAATTCGTTTTTTAATTTACACTTTAACATATATAGTAGTTAATGCTGAATTAATTACTTCCAGTTGTCGACGTAAATAATTATTTAATTTTTAATATTTAAGAGAGCTAAAGTGAATTCTTTACACAAGAAAGGAAACAATATCAATGTTGGATATTATCGACCAATATCACTACTACACTCTTTCTCAAAAATCCTTGAAAAATTGTTCTATAAGCGTCTTCTAGATTTTGTATTAAAGAAAATAACATTCTCTCTGACAATAAACACGGTTTTAGGAAATCCTTTACCACTACTAGCGCCTTATTTTCTTTCTTAAACGATGTTACATCTCTTGACCATGAAGGAAATCCTGAGGGTGTTTTTCTTGATTTATCCAAAGCATTTGATGTCATCGATCACGAAATTCTCCTTTCAAAATTGCATTCTTTAGGCATTCGTTAACTTCCATATCAATGACTAATTTTCTATTTAAAATATAGATATAAACAGGTCGAAATATCATTTACTGAGAATAAAGTACTTCAACATTGCCTTTCAGAAACAAAGTCACTTACTTGAGGAGTACACCAAGGTTCAATTCTCGGCCCTATACTCTTTTTATTGTATGTGAACGACATGTCATCCTCAACATCAGATTACTAAATGGTTCTTTTTGCTGATGACTCTAATCTACTATTTAAACACGCCAATGCTCAAAACGTTTTGTCTAACCTCTCAGCTTAGTTCCATGCAAATCGTCTCATTGTAAACCCTGACAAAACAAATGCAATAATATCAAAAATATGTACCCGAGGTTTCTCTTCTTTTAAACGGAACACAATTCAAACCTGTTACGAATACAAAAGTTTTTGGTCTCCATATTCAAACAATCTCAAATAGAATTGTCACGTTGACAATCTTAATTCCCAATTAAGAAAATTGTGTTACGCATTCCGAAACTTAGTTAACGCAGTTAGTCCACGTATTTCCCGTTGCGTTTATTTTGCAAACGTTTACTCCCATTTACGTTACGGCATTACCTTCTGGGGTAATTCCGGTCAGAGTATTCAAACTTTCAGAATTCAGAAGAGGATAGTTCGGATAATTTGTAAATCTCACCCCCGAAACTCTTGTAAACCTTTATTTAAGGAATTAAATATCTTAAATCATCTGCATTTGTATCTATGAAACGGTCGTGTTTGTTAAGACCGAATTACTGAGGTGCCACCCTTGCTTCATACGAAACAGTCTCGTTCACGAACACTATACACGCAATAGTAGTAATATTCATCGCCCTAGAGTGTCAACCAGTCTTGCTAAAAAGGGCCATATCATTCGTGACATTGCTGTAATACTTTTAAAATAACTTATAACAATATCAAAACTATTTTCTTGCATGTTTGTGTTGTGTCTTATGATTAATATTAATTTAGTTTTATGTGTACTCATACTTGGCACGGTTGTGTACTTTAATTCGGTTACCCTATCCTGACCCTGTTTTTTCTCCGGTTTTCCTTCGGGTAAAGGTGGATATATATAAAGGTTCTCTAGGCTCTTGTCTAGAAATGGCGTCTACTGAATAATAAATCTGGACTTTATTGTTATTGTAATACTTACGATTTATAAACACTATTTTCCGAATAATTCGATAATAATTCGTAGATATGAAATAAATTTTTGTGTTAAGTTAAAAAATTGTTGATATTATATTAGTATTATAACACATAGCTAATTCTTTATCTTATCGGCTAATATTTTTCAAATTATCGCCTCTGCTTTAGGGTCTTTGATCAGAATTGATGGGATGTTCCCTATCTTGCTTCTGGAGTGTAAATTAGTGTATTGTCCTCCACGTGGTCATACGCAGTTTATACTGCTTTTTTTGACACTAAATTTATTAATTAATTATTTAAAGAAATGCAATTTAAAAGTTAGTTTTATTTGTTAAAGTAAAGCGATACAGATTTGTTAAGGTAACATGAATATGTAACTTGGGTAACGTAAAAAATTATATTTTCACAAATTGTCTCAATATTTGGAGATTTGTTATTCAAAATCTATTTTGTTATTAAAAAATAATAAACAAAGATAAAATTAGAAAAATTAAATAATCGTGACAAAGTCATTGTCAAAAAATTTAATCAGTTTTATTGATTTATAAAAAAGTATTATTTTTCCAATTTAATTTTAAAAATCAATAGTAACATATTTAAATGTAGTAAACACAAAATGAAAAAACAAACATTTTCTTCAATACTATACTATAGAAGTTATACTAAGAAAGAAGTCATTATAGGACAGACTAACAAGTATGAAAAAAGCTAAATTTCTGGTCGTAGAAAAACTTTTTTCATAAACCTTAAGGAGTTGAGATATTTTTATGTTCTAAGCTTCTTCTTTGCTCAATTTGCAATCCTACTTTCGTCGTCGTCCTCTTCTTTTCATTTCTACTAGTCATCTCAGCATTGAGTCATTTTAATCTAGGGTGAATCTGAAAAAAAAAGTATCTCGTATACGAGTAATGTCATATCTACATATACCCAAGAAATAGTTAAAGTTTCGTTGAGTACGGAAATTACATCAGATCTCATATGAATCTGATTGTAATTCTGATATGGGCATTAATGTAGAGATAGTAAAGAAAATAAAACACTTCACTTACCAGCTCTGATATTTTCCGAGAAATGTACCTCCGACTACTATTACGGCATGCATTTTGAGACGATTTCATAAGGTTGATTTTTTGATTAAGCATTTTTGTTCCTGAAGGGTGTAAATGAAGGAATTTTTTGTTAAAAATTATGTCATTATGTAGTCTATAATTTGACAAAAAATTATGCTATTGTTGAAATTGATTTGTCTGAGGTTTTTCTGGGGTGGAACAAATGTTACCACTCCCAGTTTTGATTCTCTGTTTGCAAAGCGTGAGTGCTGTCCCAATTTTTTTATGATTGTCCAAAACAGCCCGTAATTAGCCTAAAATAAATAAGGGACAAAGTAAGGGTGTTTAATTTTACAACTTCTTATTGATGCCCATTACTGAAAGTGCTATTTTTTACATTTACAATATATTCATATAAGTATAATTCAAATACTTAAAAGCGTGATATGCAAGAGCAAATTTTGCAAAGTCGTGATTTTAGTTAAGTATGACGGTGTACGTAGTATAAGGTAATTTTTAGAATATATTTCACATTTAAAAACTACTTTTTGCTTTATACAATGATTTATGCATGTTAAATATATACACAATTCGAAAGTTATGATTGGTTTTAATTCTCAGGTAATTTAGTAGTAAAATTTTGTGTAATAAAAAAATCATGATTTTTGATTGATGTCGAGAGATATTAGTATCAGGTGTAATTTCAGTTTTATTTATTCTGTTGAATTGTTATCTTGAAATACTTATCCAAGAAGATAGTCTTTGAATAACTGATCTCTTATAATCTACATTATCTTTAAAAACGTATGAGAACTTTTGTCTCACTTCTTTCATTCCAACTGAAGCGATGTACGTATAAGAGGCATGAAATTTTGTTTCATATGCACGAAACCTCTCTTTATTCATTGTCTCTTTGGAAATTTTCAAATACTCTTTGTGTTCTGTTTATTCCGCCTGAATACACCATTTCATTGTTCGTTTTGCTCAACGGTATGAATCCTTTCCGATAAATGTGCCTTCAACCATAGTTAGAGTGTACTGGCTTTCTGTTTTATTTATTTATTTTTCCGTTTCTAGTTCAAAGATCAAATCTTGGATAAATCACCCTCATTTCAATTTCACCTTTCTTGTTTAAAATATTTTAAAATATTTGTTATAATATAATTGGGCAAAATGTTTTGGAGTATGTCCAACTTAGTGCGAAGTAGCAGTTTCTCAAGTGTATCCGCCCTCACCTGCCTATAACATAAAGTGAACATAGTAGCTATTTTTTGAGGTGATTATACGTGTGTATCAATCTTTTATGTGAAACTATAATTTGATTTTCAAAACAGGAAATACGTGTTGTTTGAAATACTTTTAGAAACATTGCAATGTCATCGACCAATGGTTTTCTTTGTGAGGGGGACCTGTGACGCTTAAGTCTTGAAAAATGCTAATTTTGTTTTATATTTTATATTTACAGAGAAATACACTAATTTATATAAATAATCGCCTCGCTTCTTAATATATTTGAGCATGCCGTATTTCCATTATACATCAATCAGTTTTGAAATGGAGGAAGAGTCTGGTTAAAACACCTGTCCCTGTACTTGGCTACATGCACGAATTCGTCACTGAGCAAAAAATGTCTCTAAGTATGAGAGAGAGAGAGAGAGAGAGAGAAGAGACCCATGAAATTATAGTAAGATCAGAAAGAAAATAAATTCAGTGGAATGAAGTATCTCACGGGGGTGGCAGGACAAAAAAAGGTAGAAGGCAATGCAGCAAACACCACATAAGCGTAGCTTTGGAAGATGGAGAGGCGCCTCTTGTGTGTTTCTTCGTTCGAATGGTGCAAAAGGGCTTCTTGGACGATGCGAGGGAAGCGAAGTGCGTACGCGAGGAGCACCCGTGGAGCATCTAACAGAGATGCATGCGCGGCAACACTTAAGCCGCAGTAATTAAAATTTATGTCCCGCACCGTGGATGGAAAGTCCCTAAAATTGCGAAGAATCTTTACACAAAGCACGCTCTACCGACGGGCGTCAAGAGGTCGGATACGAAGAGAGAAAGAGAGAAAGAGAGACAGAGATGTAACGTGCATGGTGCGAGAGTCAGTGTGCCGCAGAAAGTCGTAAGGGGAACTAGAGATAGCGGATAGAAGAGAAATAGATCAAAAACTGATGCGGTGAAATTCATATCTTCCTGGCTCACTCGTGTTAGGTGTCTTAGGACCGAACAAATGAGTGAGTGAATCGAAAGATGGATGCAGCTGACAACTATAATAGCAGACTACTCGTGGCATTGCTCGGCAGAATTTTTAATTCAGTTCAAATATTTTTCCTTCAATCCCCATTGATATCTGTATGGATCATACATCGCGTTAACTCTTCAGCAGCTCTGAAATACATTACAATTATAGCATACATTGCTACAATCAAAGTGAAGATTTTCGATATGTTAGTATGGATAAGTTAAACTTATTTTTTTACTCTTTTTCACGCATTTAAATGTAAACAATTGAAAAAATCAGAAATTGAGTTTTTGATGTTTTAATTCAAACTCTTGGAAACAAAAACAAAGAGATAATTCTCAGTACTCAGTTCGTAAGATAAAACAAAAATTCGAATAAAAATTCACCCTAAATTTCTTCTTTAAAATCGGAGTAACAAGAAATGATTTTTCAGTGAAACTTTACAATACAAAAGTAAAATCTTTTCAAAATTTCAAGTTTCCGTCTTAGTTTTCTCACTTCCTTGATGAATAAGTCAGAAAAAAGCCACTACCAGGTGTAGATTAGCGTACAGAATACGATATGACATTTTTGACGATATCTTATATTCTCTCATCGTTTTTGAGTTTCAAGTTAGTTCAAACATTCATACATCAACTCTTCGCTGATGTAGGTACACTTTCATATCTATACATAAGTAACAATTAAGAAAACAATACAAAAACGAGTTTAAAAAAAATTAGAATTACTATAATATTTAAAAAATGAAATATTTTACACATCAATAATTTTTAACATTTTTGTAACTTTTATCTATTACATTATGTAAACCTATGACAACGATAAAAAAAAATTGAGTGATTTCTAATTTGAAAAATTCTATCTTCTCACTGAATTTTTATTTGAATGAAAGTTATTTATGAACTTAATATTATTTTAGTATAAAGAAGACTTTTTTAAAACAATAGTTTGTTTTCGCTTTTTAATTGTTGGGTTGGATTGATTGTATGAATGTTTTGATTGCATAGTTGTTAAAGACTAAGAAATGTAGAGAAATAATAGTAATGACACTTTTAGTGTTTTCTATGCCTCGATAAATTAATAATAATAAATTTATTGTCAAAAAACAGTACAAACTGCGTATGACCACGTGGAGGACAATAAACTAATTTACTCTCCGGAAGCAAACAAGGGACCATCCCATCAATTCCGATCAAGGACCCTAAGGCAGAGGCGGATTCAAAAATATGATAAAACATATTCAACCATTTTTCTTTCATCAATGTGTCTAGAACAAACTGAAAACCAAAGACACCAGAAACTACTTACTTTATTAATTTCTAAACAATATCAGTACTTTATGGATCAATATATCAGTATTTATGAGGCATTTAGTGAAACTTCTTTCAAAGCCTCAATGCTTGAATCATGAATTCAGCAAAAGCAACAAGCAAATGTACAGTATAAGAAACGGTGACCTCCAGAACTTGCAATGTGCTCGACGGCAACTGTGTGAGAAACTATTAGTCCGGACGCGCCATATCTCACATTCCCTTCAGCAACGATGCTCATGTAATATTCGGAGAATCTGAGGCGCAGAAAAGCATTCCGTCTTCTCCACACCCTTTGGCCTCATGGGCAACTCTACGGCTACACAGCCACCGTCCTGCCCAGAATGTTCCTTCAATTCTCTGTTACTTGGTTTAGCAGGTTTAGTGAAATTATTTTGGTATTATCTTAGAATATTAAAAGAGTTTGTCCTTGATTAATTACATTCCCTTATAATTTGCCTCACGTGAGGGAAAAGAATCTGTTCAGTACATTTTACTTTGAAAAGTTGATCCTTTATTTTCTTACACTGATGAGCAATATTAATTATTCTTGTCACTGAAATATATTCAACTGAATCTGTTTGATTTATTTTATTAAGAACTGTTATAGAGTGTTATAATTAACAGAATTAGTCATATTTTTCATCTGCATTTATAATTAACGACAAATTAAACGACCCTATTTTTATCAACAGACATATATTTACTTTAAAACACAAATAATAAAATGTTGTTTATTATAACTAACTATACCAACATCTGATTCTTCCTCGAAAATGAAAAAGAAGCACTAGGTATTCTGGAAGCTCTCAAAATAGCCCCGCATCGTGCAAAAATCCTTTATAAGCCCAAACCCTAAAGAGAATTAGAATTTTCCCACGGCACCCTCGTCATACAATATCTATCTGTGGCTGTATATGTACGACTGTGAAGAAGAATTAGAGAAGTGGTAAGGACTTAGACATAATTAATACAATTCGTTTTTAATATTCATGTAAGTACTTTAATTGTAATCGATAAGGAAACATATTAACAAAATTTAATCGATAATAAAATAATCTTACAAATGCTCTAGGTATATGTGCGTTTTGTTTTAGTGTGATGGATGAGCTTTCTGCTCAATGCACAATTGTTCAAATCGCAGAATAAAGCTTGATACAGGTACTCTCATTTCTTATTCAGCATTAAAATTCTAACGATATTTGCTCTTTTTAACAGTAACTGCTGAAAATCCAGTTTTGCACAGATATCAAGTCTCAAAGGGAATAATAACCCTCATTGCTTTTGCACTTAAAATGGGATACTCATTTTTTATAGACATCTAAAACTCCGTCAAATCCAAACAAGCAAATTTTGCTTTCAGGTTTTTGTCACTTGATAGCTCAATCAGATTTTTTTCTTCACGAGTGAATTCTTTTGGAGCTTCATCATGGAATGGATCTTGGACGCACGCAAACTTCTTAGTTTGGTCTTCTGGGAAGTACTTTGCGAACCAGTCAGCTAGTTGAGACAGGTGCTGTGTGAAACGTTTCAGAATACTACGTGAAACCTTATCTCCACTACAGACCATGAACTGCTGCAATTCAGGGAAACAACCTTTGCCCCGATTATCATTCATTTTTTACACAATATCTGTAGTTTTTTCTTGAACGCTGAAATCCTCTCTTCAAACTTCAATATTTGTATGTTACGACCCTGAAGAGAAACATTTTATGGATTTAGTTTTTCGAATATGTCGAACAAGTTTTCCAGTTTCAGCGAGAAGTCTGGATCCGCAAAATTGTTGGCGTTCACATGATCATTTTCTTTCAAGAAATTATAAATTTATAGTCGAAGTTCAGAAATACGAGATAGTACATCGCCAGTGAGAGTCAACGCGAGCTGCAGTAGAATATAAGGGACGTGTGTTCGACCCTCAAATCCTCTCATAGGTTTTTGACAAATCTGGCTTTAAGTGACCTAGTTTTCATGTAGTTTACTACGTATATTACACATTCTAGGACGAGATTCAGTGGAAGACAGCGATTTCGATGCAAGTACTTCTCCGTGAATGATGCTACGGGATCACAAACAATCCGGGACTTGGCGACGAATCAGCGCCTGTAGTCCTCCGTATTGACCAGACATTGATCGTCCACCATCAGTGTACAGACCGATGCACTTTGTCCAATCTAAATAATTTTCTGCCATAAATGTGTCAAGGATATCGAACATATCTTCAACCCTTTCACTTCTATAAATGCTTTTACAAAATAAAAGGTCTTCAACGATAGTACAACCATATATGATATGATATATGCATCCTTATTGCTGTCTGTGGCCTCATCCAGTTGCAGTCCAAATTCATTTTGTTTCATTTTTTCTATGAATTTATCGTTGAGATCCTGCGCCTTGGGCAGGATTCTTCGATTGGTGGTGTTGTTCGACGAAGGAATATTCGCCAGAAGTTTCTCCCCATTTTCTTCTTTTATTATTTTAGCCATATCCACAGCAGCTGGTAGAATTAATTCCTCAGCAATGGACCTTTTTGCATTTCGCTACTCTATATGAAGGATGCCAACAAGGCACTTTTTGACACTGACATTTGCTTAGTGAAAACATTCTTTTGTTGGTGCAAATCTTTCATTTTTCTGCTAAAATAACATGTGGTTTATCTACCATGTTGAGATGCTTTGTTGGAAGGTGCTGCCTCGATTTACTAGGATTTATGCTCTCGGATGATAGAACTTTAGAACAGATTACACACTGCGGTCTCTCTTGACTTCTACAGAAGTGAAAAGTCAAGTAGCTGTCTTCGCATTTTCGGAATTTCCGTTTCTTTCCACACACGTTGATGCATGATCGTTTTTTTTTTACCAAAAATCTTTCCATTTCTATGAAATATACCCATACAGTTTTCTTCGTACACGACATGCACAGTGACCACTAGCGAGATAACTGACGACTGCAGCACCTACCCGAATAATCAGACGATCTGAGCAATCAGAATGTCAACAATGAAACGTCTCTTAATAACTCAATTGATTAGAAGGTTGATATCATTCCACCGCTACCCAGTATCATTAGCTGCTTTTATTTTGTAAAATTTAATTCCATGAATACATAAACGTTCTATTAGATATTATAATTTAATATCATTGTCAATTGTTGTCGGATTGCATAAATAGTAAATAATACGAATTTAGCCAATGCGAAATGATTCATCAACTACAAAGTTGTGTATTGAAGTGAGAGGTTATGCCTGCTTTCTACTTATTTTAATGTTCTCACAGCAACAGTCCATTTCTCTCGCTGTTTGATTTTGAATATATGGGTTGAATTATTAGTAACATATCGTATTTGGGTTATTTTCTCTCTTATTTCTACCGATAATAGCTGAACTAACCCAATTACCTGTATTAACGTATGTAAAAACCAACAAATTGTCCACCGACGATTTCTCTAGAAATCCGCTGCGAGCGCAAGCATAGTTTCTGCTATCCCCACCTTCCTCACGCTACTAGTCAGTAGATAAGACTGGAGGTCGCTTCGTGGTACTCACTTTGGGAACCCCAGCATTAGGCAATTAGCCACAGAAAAATCAAGGAAAAAACATTTACTGAATAAAAGTCGTACTTATATTGTATTATTTTATAATTTTCTTTTATTTATTTCTTTTTTCAAAATGATAAATCTTGCAATTTCAATTGAACTATAATCTTTGTATTAACGTGTATACACCAGCAGTATTTATTGTTGTATAAAACAAAGAAAAAAGTCAATCAATTTACATTACGATCCATTATTAAAAAGGGTCACAAACAAATTTTGTAACTTGTCCAAAAGAAATAAAAATGGTTCTTATTCGTCCCTTAAGCGGATACCCATATTTTGAACAAATTTACAACGACAAGAAATGTACTTCGCTTTTGAAAGTCGTTTATTATCACACAAGAACCTAATAACACAGAAAGTAAATCTTTTTTTCTTCTTCTACAATCGTACTTGGGACTAAATTGTTGACAGAACTTCTTTAGTTGAAAGTAGTAGTATCCTCCTTAAAAGAAATCCCGCAGATAACTCACAAAGATAGGAATATAGTTTTTTAATTTATAATTTTTGGAGAACAGATGGTAATGTGAGACTTTGGACGCTTAGGTGACACAGTGGATGATAATGTGAAAGTTGGGGATGGTAATGTTTACCACACATAATATATGTTGAATTCTACTAAAACTGGGGACACTTATCCTAAGCGACAATAATAACTAGTTCATGTCCTTTCCATATTAACGCTAAATTAATAAAAATATCCAATGTCAGCAATTATATAACACATACAAGCTGGAGGTTATGTATTGTCCGCATCTGTTCTTCAACCAATTTGTCTCGTTCATTGCATACCTGTTACTTATCATCGGAGTCAGGGGGTGAATAGCTAATAAGTTAACTAATTGAGATGGGAGATGTATAAAGCAATTGATGAAGTGGGGCTACTTGGACGACCCGTACTGTTAGTGTGGTGAAATACAAACTAAATCATCTCTTAACCTATGGCTTCTCTTTAATCAATGTCAAAATTACGATTCAATAAATACAATTGAATTGATAACAACTATTGTTATAACTTATATCCAACGTTAAATATTTCATACGAAAATACAAGCTAGTTATTCCCATTTCTTCTGAAAATAACGTCCGAGAAAATATATCACCAAAGAAAAAGCCTAATTTTGTATTACATCTACAGTTTTTGATAAATTCCTTGTACGGCACATCCATCTCATTAACCAATATGGCGTTTGAAATTCAGACGAAGAAGATCGTAAGGCTAATAAGGAAAACAGAAACATACGTATAAAACTTGATGCCATGTTGGGAGACGAGAACGAAGAAGAGAGAAATAGAAGGTTGAGTCAACAGTCTTCCTCTGTAACCCACCACGGAAAACAAAAATATGTTTTCACTCAGGTTTATGACAGACAGAAAAGTATCTCCATGCGAGAACTGGTCACACATGTTAGATATATCAGTTCCTGCACAGTCTCCTTCCTTCGAAGGAAGCTTCAAGTAAATCTTTCCTCAAGTTAATTAGAGCATTTTTTTGCAGGATTGGTCACCTCTCAATGTTATTGGTTTATAACATTATTAACGTCTATCATTATATGGAATTTTTATTACTCTTCCGATAATTTTTGTAATATTATTTTAAATACTAACTGATGGCCCGGCGTTAGCCTGGGAATTTTCTTAGACAAACTTTTTTTCTCAGGAAAAAAATCGACTCTATCTATATTGTAAGATTAAAATTCTTTTACTTACGTGTTTTTAAAAACATTGTTCAAAGCAGCCGAATTTTACAAATTTATATTAATACAAATTTAATACGAAAATTGATTTAGTGCACTATTTTGAGTTTCACTTCCAGCAGCAAGAATAAATAAGTCCTTGGATGCAAGCAATGTTAAGTTGTCCGTGAGAGAAACTAAGCAATTGAAACGTAACCAATTAGTCTAACTCACTACTTCATCCTTAGTAATGGATATTTTGCTAAATCTGTGCTGAACTTGAACTTTCATGGCATCATGTCACTGTTTATCTGAATGATCTCAAAATCTATGGATTAAATCCGTCTTTTTCAAATAAATATATTTACATGACTCCCCTTTCCAACTCCACCCATAGGATTTCCCAATTCCTGGATGCTGCCCCCTCAACCCCTCAGATGGCACAACTGTGACATAACAACGGACGTTTCTCTAGTCATCTCAATATCTCAGATAGAACAAACCCACTCGTTGGGAGCCGCTCAGGTCCAATTTTCGCTTCCACGTAAGACGCAATGGCGACAACGACGTCCATTTCATTAAAACGCTGGTAAAATCTAAACTATTCGTCCAAATTCTACGATTTAAAGACTTTTTTGTATCATTTTATATGTACAAAGCAAATAACCTATTAAATTTGATGATCGTTGATTCTTTATATCTTAAATTACTCTCTTGTATTGAATAATTTAAGTACTTCTTTTCTAAATAACATTTTTCGATTATTTACATTAACCTTAATAGATAAATGTATGCTGCCGCAGGTTTGATTGAAGAACTCTTTGAGGCGAACAATATTGCCACTCATAGTTGTCTCTTATTTCTAACCATTAAGGTGACGTAAGTGAAAATGGCTTAGTACTTAACCACAAATGTTTTAAATTATTGCAACTGAATCAGTGGTAATAGATTTTGGACTGTGCTTCAATCGTGTTTGTAATTTTGTGGCAGAGAAAAGAAATATTTCTCTGTTTTAAATGAAGACCATTACAGTACACTTTTTGAGCTTCAATGACTTCTTTATTAGTCAGTACATAAAGATGGAACTTCGGTTTGCAAGCGATACTTCGCAATTATTTCTCCTGAACACGAATTTCGAGCACTGTAATTCTAACGCGAACCAGCAAATTCAGTTACCTGAAATGAGCATGACTTTGTGTATGACATGCCAGATCACGTATTGCCTCCTTCGTTTACGGTGTTTTGTTTGCAGAACTTCTACCTTGCTTCTCAAGATTCATAGTGTGAACGAATGAATCATTCATTCACACTCTCTGAAGGGCATTCAGTTCAATCTATTTGGCTAAGTGTGGTTAGCTCCAAAGGGCAATATCAGATAGTTTGAAGTTATCAGTGAATTTTAGCTTCATCGTGACATGTTTGTTGAGTCTGCTGTGACTTATAGTAGTTGTATATTTTCATATGGAGCAAATTATGAATGACATTTACGCATATAAGCACAAATGCAAACCGTTATATGAAAATGCCGTCTCCACCGCTCCATAAACCACCTGGATGCAAATGGTTATGTCATGAGGACCGTCCGTTATAAATACACGGTTTTGCGTACACACATCACGTATAGTTTTGATTGTACGCCACACATTTGAATAATGTTTGAATCAGAGACTCACTCGCTGCCGTCAGCTTGCTCCTCATCGTTATTCGATTACTTTACATGTGTTTCCTGTCTACGATTTGTCCGTTGAGACTATCTTGTCCGTAGTTTAGTGTTCAACATGACTCAATACACAGTTAACGTCATTTTATGTCAATCTTAAGCTTTTCATTACAATTTTGCAGAAGAAAACAGTTGCAAATTTTGCTCTACTCGTCAAGTCAAATGTTTAGTATTTTTCATTGTTTCTTTTCGAGCAGTCGAATGTGACATGTCTTCGTCTTTCTCAAATTATTGAAGATTTCAAACTCTATGAGACAAACCAAACACATTTTTTCACAAATAGTCTTCCATCTCAAAACTTTCATCGGTAGCTAAGCTCTCCAGTGATCCAACATGACGTCTCCTCTGTTGAATCCACTTTCCAGTGATCCAGCATGTCATCGATTTGGTTGAATTCCACTTCCATGAGCCTTGCAGGAACTCGTCTTCGGTTGATGCGCGAGCTTTGTATGAGCACAAAACCCCGTCGCGTCGCGTCGCATCGTGTCGGCTCAGCGACAGCGGCTGTCGAGATGCTCGCGCGCAGCAGCGTCTTCTACTCACCAACACTACCTACTCCTCTTCTGCTCTTACTGAGAACATGAGGGCGCTAATCGATGGATGATTATACCCTCGCAATGAAATATTGTTTCAATTTTCCAATAAAAAATTGTGCCAATATGGATCACACTTTAGCTTTTCAAGTGTAATAACCTTACGAATCAACGTTTGAGCAAAAAGTTGTTTTACTATTATAGAAAAATGTACAGTGTGTTTCATGAGATCTCAATCATTAATAGTATCAGTAAGACACATAACAATCAGTTTTTTTTGTTTGTTTTTTTGAATTTTCAAAAACGTATTACACAAACATCATAACCATATTACAAATAATTTCTGAAAAACGACGATGACTCATTATGATGTCACCACTCGTTTAATATAATTGCTATATGGATTCCCAGATTATTTAATTTTTCTAAGTCAACCTTGGAAGTTTTGATACCGTAAACGCAAAAGACCTGCGTATAACAATTCTAGGAACGCTGATTTGTTTCCCGATCAGAGCATTATATGTTCACTCGAAAATGTAATACCGGGGAGAACGACAGAAGATGAAACGACATTAATAACAAGATGGAGGAGTAATGACAGTAAGCTTAAAGATAGTAGGTGAATAAAAATAGCAGGAATAATGTGTAATAAACCATAAACATTTGTATATACTGGGAGGAAATATCTCATATTTATGAAAAATTAATTTTCTTGAGTTTATTGAAAATATTCCCATTACAAATCAATCTGCCAGTCGTCATCGGCTATGTCTGTGTTTGAATTGCATTGAATTTTGTCAGAGAAAGTGGCTCGCGTGCCTGCTCTTCCAACATGCCACATAATCTTAATCGAAGTCATTTTCAAATATTACAAAAGAAATATAAAAAATACAACAATATGACAATGAAAGGTAATACGCAGAAAATACACAAAAATACTTCGCCGGTGCTCTACAAATAGCCAGAGCCTGAATAGGGGTTTACATTAAATTAATTACCAAGAATTACTGTTTGCGTGTGATGGATAAAAATTTAAAATAGCTTATCACCATATTGGTCTTTTAGAACGTTCCTTCTCATTTTACATTTTGGTGAATATCGATAATTGCAAATATCGTGGTGAATATCAAACATACAAGGATATAAATACACATAACTCATATATTACTTGCTGATTACGCGACATTGCAGGTTATTAATTATACCAATCTGTTTTCATTCAGGGAAAAATAAGATCTATCTGCATTGTAAAATAAAAATAATTTCATGAGATGAAGGTTGTTGAGTATTTAGGTAAAAAAATAAACAATATTCGTTCTGCCAATGTCCGGACATTTATTTTGTGTTTAGAACTGAGGAAGGACAAATAAATGTCCGAAACGTTGGTAGTATGAATATTGTTTATTTTTTAATCTAAATACTTCACAACCTTTGTCGCATATGATGAACTAGGTCAACAAATACATGGAATTCAGTAAAAAAAAATTCACTGGGTGGTTTTTAAAATCGTAAATATAGTAACATAATTTTACGAATTCATGATACTACAAATTTAATACAACACTCAATTTTATACACTATTTTGAGTTTCACGTCCAGCAGCTAGAAAAAATCAATCCTGGGTTGAAACTACCCTTGTTCAATCAACGTAAAGTTGCCTGTGAGAGAAACAAATCAATCAAAACGTAACCAATTAGCCTATCACATAATAACAATAATAATACTAATAATAAATTTATTGTCAAAGAACAGTACAAACTGCGTATGACCACGTGGAGGACAATAAACTAATTTACTCTCCGGAAGCAAGCAAGGGACCATCCCACCAATTCCGATCAAGGGCCCTAAGGCAGAGGCGGAATCTAAAAAGATTAGCATAAGTTCCTAGATAAGATAAAAAGTTAGCCGCGAGTTATAATACTAATAGAATGTCAATATGTTTGTAATTTTACGTCAATATCATATAATGTCAATATGTTTGTGATTATTCTGAGTATAGTGTTTAAAAACCATAAGAGTTGAAAAAAACCCACTAAATTCACAATTTACAATAAACTCACGATTCACGATTTATTGCCCCTAGACAAAGCCTAGAAAACATTCATAATAAATCCGCCTCTACCCGAAGGAAAAACGGAGAAAAACCCGGGCCAGGATGGGGCTACAGAATTAATATATACAACCGTGCCAAAGTTGAGTACACATAAAACTAAATTAATATGAGCCATAAGACAACACAATCATGCAAGAAAATAGTTTTTGAAATTGTTATAACTTATTTAAAAAGTACTACAGCAATGGCGTGATAAAGTACAAGACCTGTCTCTTATACACATCTAGATGTGNAAAATTTACAGTGTAGAAGCACTGGTGCAGGAGGTTGTTTTTAACCGCGTATTTGAAGATATTCAATTTCATAATATCTTTTATATTCTTGGGGAGGGAATTATATAGAACGATTCCCGAATGATAAGGTCCTTTTTGGCAAAGAGTGGTTGACGGTCTAGGGCGATGAATATTACTACTATTGCGAGTATTGTGTTCGTGAACGAGACTGTTTCTTATAAAGAAAGGGTGGCACCTCAGTAATTCGGTCTTAACAAACACGACCGTTTCATAGATACAAATGCAGGTAAGTGTTAAGATATTTAATTCCTTAAATAAAGGTTTACAAGAGTTTCGGGGGTGAGATTTACAAATTATTCGAACTATCCTCTTCTGAATTCTGAAAGTTTGAATACTCTGACCGGAATTACCCCAGAAGGTAATGCCGTAACGTAAATGGGAGTAAACGTTTGCAAAATAAACGCAACGGGAAATACGTGGACTAACTGCGTTAAATAAGTTTCGGAATGCGTAACACAATTTGCTTAATTGGGAATTAAGATTGTCAACGTGACAATTCCATTTGTTCCATCACTTCACCCTTAGGGTTAGGGGTATTTCACCAGCACAGATGGAGGTTATACTTAAACGGCATCACGTAACTGTTCATCTGGAAGACCCTGCAATATATGGATTAAACACATTTATCACTCTTTGCCGATGAAATATTTTTTCATGACACTCCCTTCCCACTCCACCCATGGGGGTCCTATTCTGATATGTGAGTTTCCGCTCCTCTCTCGTGATCTATTCTGATATGGCATAGAAAGTTTCTCTATTAATCTTAACAACCCTGAAAGCTAGGGGTTCGACTTTAATTCGATAATTTTTCGTGTCACGCTCTTCCCAACTCTCACCTCTAGGGATGTCGTGCATGTCAAATGGTCCGAACGTTATATAGTGGCATCATCATCATCATCATTATTATTATTATTATCTTATTTTTAATCTCAAAACCTTTAAAACAATGGTTTCGACATGAATATCGGTCGTATTACGTAATTTTTTCGTCTCGCCATTCCTATTCCTAGCATTAATGAGTACCTTACCTCGATGTGATCTGAACGTGAACTTAGCGCTATTGGTAATATAATTATACATCACAGACACCCTGACAACTATGGTACCTGTGCAAATTGGTCCTTTCTTTCTTCATCATCCCTTCCAACCAACTTTAAGGGTGAAAGGGGAGTCTTTGTCTCCCTGGGGACTGTATTTAGATATTGATAATTACAAATTATCACGTTTTCACTGCCAGCTTAGCGGCGCCAAACCCAGTGGACTCGTCACGGAAGTCATTTTCGATAATTTTTACGTGGTATCCCCTTTCCAGGAGATGGTGTATGAGGGCTGATTATGGACTAAGTGGCGTCATCGCTACTAATTTCAGAGGCCCCAAAACTAAATCTCAACACTGATATTGGTCTTTTTTATTTTTACATGTCATCATCTAAGCCAAAAAATTATCTTCACAACATAAGAAAGTATTGGATTCAACCTTCTCTGCAATATTTTCAACGGGCGCTTACCTACAGGTCATGACATTTGACTGCTCTGTGGAACGTTTTACGCCGAAGCAATGCCCAGCACTCAGCAACGCATGTTAACTAAAAAACTATTCGTCCAAATTATATGATTTAAGGACATTTTTCAAATGTACAAAACAAAACAAACCAATACAATTTGATGAGGATTGATATTTTTCTTAGTTAAATTACTTTCTTAAGTAGAAGTCTATTTTTAAACATTTTTTCGATAATTAGGTTAACCTTTGCTGGAAGACTTATGTTATCGCGGAGTTTGTATAGCACACTGTTGCTACAAATGCCACTCATGTTTGTCACATATCTCTAACCATGTAGGCACGTAAGCGAATAAACCTCGCCGAAGATCCGTCAAGAAAACTTTTCTATTTTAAATCTCACACATTAAAAAAGTAAAAGTTAGCTTGTGTCCTTTCTGACGTAAACTATCACCTTGCCAACTTTCATTATGATCAGTTTTGTGGCAGGCAGTGAAGAGACACACTTGCATTTTATATCAGTATGGATTCTAGCTAAGGACCCGTGGCCTTGTTCTTGGAAATATATGTTTTTGTACGTACAATTAATTTTGAATCGATCTACGGATAATGTATCTCGAAGGTCACTTTCAATCATTTGGTGACGTCCTCAGTACTGTCCATTCCTTTTAATGATTATATTACCGTTTTTTAATAGCATCTCTACCCTTTCCGTTGACTTTGACCGATCAATTTACGTTTTATTTAGGTCATAGTCGAATTTCGATGATATACTGTATATTGTGATATTACTGACCAAATATTCATTAGACACCATGCTTTCAATTCATTCTCTCAGTAATATAAGTTTACATATCTTACGACCCTTAACGAATTCATTTGAACATGAAACTGAAGCGACTGCCTCCACCTTTTATACAAGGCTCTAAATTAATACACAATCAAGGAATTCTCAAAATAATACTCCTTTTTGTATTTTACTTTTCACTACACATTTGTATGTTTCATTTATCCTATCCTGGTGTGGTATTGTGCCATTCTCATAAAGCGTCTTGTAAATAAATTCTCTTTGACGATCCAAAACGTTAAAAATTTCCGAAACTTTGGATTAACAATTCACAATTTAAAAAAATACATTTCAAAAATCCCTTCATTTTCCCGCTCTTAATTTTTTGATAAAAATAAAAATATTTACAATAATGTTCGTTTCTCTTGTCAAATATGCAAGATAACTGACAAAACCTTAAACTATAAGGCAATCATTGCGAAAGAAATAGTAAATTGCAAACATTATTTAAATTCAAAATCATTCCGAGAGAGCTTTAAAATACCAGAATTTGGGTAAACTCCATATCCTAAAACAATTTTTTTCATATTATATTATCATAAATATTATAAATCATTCTTAAATATCTTTTCCTTAACACCAAACATACCTTCCTATTAAATAAAATTATGAAACATATTTTTTAGACCCAATCATTCACTTTCTGCTTTATGTCTCCTCAGCCTTTTTAAAGATTAATAATAATTAATTTTAAAGATTTTAATATGAAATGAATTGTTAGTTTTTAACCAAACATGAAGATCATCTTTCGCTATACAATGTTCAGAATAATAAATGTTTAATTCAATTTTCAAATGGGAAAATATTAAGATGCTTTCAGAACAAGACAATATCGGACAAGGCGTGCAACATTAAAATATAACTTTCTTGCAGCAGAGCACGTATCAAGGATTAAACTCATGATATTTGTAAAAAAAATATGTAAAAAGACTAAATTCATAACCATTTTATTTGTATTAATTACAATCATTTAGTTAAAAAGAAATAATTAAAGTAATAGTATTAATTAATTAAAGTAATAATATAAATAAAAGTAGTAATATTGTCGCTTCCCTCATCCCTTTCGATAACACCGCTATCAAAAAAGGAGAGTATAGGAATAATCCATGACAAGAGAGTATTAAATCAATGTACTTATGTTATATTCATATATCCTTCATGTAAAAGTTTTTGAATATATTTTATTGTCCCTGAAATGCTTAACCCATGTAATGAGACGAATACCGTTTCGTACAATTTTGATTTCAACTGTATTAACTTTGATTTGATTAGGTTAATAAAATCGTACAAGTCAAAAGCGGCTACGATACACTCAAACGAAATATACCAAACTCGGTAGCTGACTACAATGCAATCTGCTAAGATAATGGCCAGAATGAATCACTACAATCGTGGACAACATTTGTTGATTCAGTTCTTTCCCGCAAAGTGTTTGCAATGGTCTTAATGGTTCCTTCTTCAAAATCCATTGAGAAACGCATTTTTTTTCACTATGAATGTATCCTCCTAAATTCAGTAGTTGGTTTTTAGTTTTATTTCTTTTACTAGTTTAAGGTAAAGTTAAGTCAAACTTCTGAAAAATTCTTGACATTTCGAAATTATAAAGCTTGGTAGCAACTATATTTTTAAAATTTTGTGAATTTTTATGGAATTTTTAAGACATAAAATAAAATAGAAGATGCTCAAAACTGATTTCAATAGCTCATTCTACAACATATATAAATGTCCGATTAGTAAGTCTGTTTTTCCTCTCGTAATATTCAACGTATTTCCCGAGAGAGCACAAACGGAGGATTATGGATACTAGACTTCCGAGTATTGATTGATTCCTCTCCAAATAATAAAATACTGTAGCGAAATGAATAATTTTGGTCGCAGCTTGCAGCAAAGCAGCCAAATGAACGCTCCTTGAAAAAACTTTGCTTGCCTCCTATCACAGTTTATTCCATCCGCTCTCTTTTCTTATCATCTCCTTTCATATTTCTCTGTAGGTTTCGTCATGTCCCCAGTATTGCATTGCCTTTACATATTATATTTGTGGTAAAATAAATCAAATGAGGTCGAGTTTTAGCATGAAGTTTTTCAATGTGCTTTCGGTGTCGCAATCTGATTTTACATCCAAGATTGTGTACATGCGAGTCATACAAGAGACGTATATGTGTAGTTCGGTACACTTATTCAGTGTTTTACTTTTTTACAACATAGCAGTTGTCGTTGTACTTTCTTGTTTAATTCCGACATTCATTCGCTCCCATTTAATCGTAGTGTTAACATAAATACATTTATTGTCAAAAAACAGTACAAACTGCGTATGACCACGTGGAGGACTATAAACATAGAGACACCCTTTTCATGTAGATACATTGGACACATTTTTTGTACTAATTCCAAATCATTAATTATATAATTGTTGGTTCATATGTCATATTCTTGCAATTATTATAATTCTTCTATAGTTTGATGTATCAATTCTCGCGTCTCGTTCTCTGCTCTCGGAACACTTAATCTTCCCCTCGTCCCTTTGCCCTTCGTTCCATCGCTGGCGCTGCAGTCCGCTCGCAGTTCTTCGTTATTGAAAACGCGGGCGGGCTCACATTCCCAGCGCAATATCGGCCAGAGACTTGGAGGGCGCCGCGCCCGCCGCCGACCGACTCCTCATTCGCCAGCGCACTGCCTGACAGCGCAGCGATCCAACACCCCTTTCGCGTCGTGCCTCCATAGAGGCGGATTCTTCATGGAACGTCTAAAAGAAAAATACATGTTTTAGCAAAAGTGGTCTCCTGGTCACGGAATGCGGAGGTTCGCAATTCTATGCTTCATATTACACAGATCATGTGGCCATCGATCTCTTAAAATTCTGCGAGAAACTGATTAAGTTTGTTGTTCATCATTTTAAGACGTGATATTGATACATTTGATAAAACGTTAACTGCAATGTTTGATGATTCCGTTTCTTTCTCCAAATTGTACGTCGTATCAAAATAAAACCTTGTTCAGATAATATTCCCTCCGGGATTCGTATTAGAGAAAGACAACTGTTAAAGTAAAAAAAAAAGCCAATCATCTGGATTAGCAATGTGTTGAACCTAGTAGCAAGTCAACCGCGAGGAAGGCATATGCTATTCTACCTTTTATATATATATATATATATATATATATATATATATATATATATATATNGTGGGACTTAAATCACAAACTGACATTTGCGCAGAAGAATAACGATCAAATTTCAACGAAATTTCCGGTACTTTTCTACTGTAGGCGTGGTAAAGCTAAGTTGAGGCGGCTTCCTTGCTGCTGAAAATTATAGATCAAACACACTATGCGTCATGAAATAGGACCATTATTTATCGATAATACGTCTGGAACACGTGCAAACCCTTCCGTACTACTCCACGAAAACTGACGGTCACAGCCATGCCAGTGATTATGGCAGACACCCCAGCCAGCATCTATGGAAGTAGTTTATCCAAAATACAGTGCAATAATTTCAGGAAAGGCACAACAGATCATAAACAGACCTTCTCGGAGAGGGAAACACGATTATGCAAGCAGTTTCAGTTACAGACGTATTTACAAAGCTCGGGTGCAGTCGACACCCCGCACAAAAGCTTATGGACTAGTAGAGACTATGTAAATACTGTTAACTTTAAGACTCGGGTGAGGTTAGGTTTGTCGCCAATTGTGGGGGAGGAATCTCTCTATGTGACACAAGTAGAACTATCAGCTCGTCGAAACATTTTAGATTCGCAGCCTTCCATTGTTTGTTGACAGAAAGTGATGGATGACGCACTACTAATTCTATAATGAACGTCTATTACCTGACTGTTTTATAACAGTGTTTTTGTGTGTGATTTCTTTTTTATATACATATTTTGAGTTAATATTTACGTGTACACCATGTCCAATTGCACTGTTGTTATGTTAATTCTTGTTGTTACATTTTTTTACATCTGACAACGACTCCAGTCTCAAATCGAATCGTAGAGTATTGATAAAAAGGATATTGTGATTGTCCAAAAAATGTCGTAAGTTATAATTTATTTTTTTGAGTGATGAAGCTTTGTTATAGGTATGCGAAAACCAACTTCAGGCAGCCTCCTTGCATCCAAAGGTTAACTCTCAAGCTCATTGTTCGTTACACCTAGCGTATTCATAACTGTTGGTTCAGCGATGGATCAATCATCAATAAAAAGTATTTTAAGCGGTATTTTAAACAAAAATGGAAATTATTTTAATTTTACAAGTGAACTATTATTTTTCTCAACTATTAAACAAATATATTTTTTCAACGATAATATTTTTACTGATAATTATACAAATAAGAGATTATAACTATATTATATATCATATTTGACCTAAATCTAGTGTAAAATACTAAACTTTACTTTTGATATTAGGCCGATCCCCGAGAACACTCATTCAGGTATTTTATCCTTTGAATCTTAACATGACGAGCCCTTAAAACCCCACAAAAAATCTGAACATTCTGAATTACATAATTTGTTGAACACATTGAAAGAAACGTTTCTACAAGATTTTGACAAACACGCGAGGTAAATTTAGCGAGGTAAAGCGAATTAAAATTTTAATCACGTGGCTTAAATAGGCAATATTGCACCATCAGAGAACAACCATAGCAGAGACAACCCAAATATTAAACTAAACAAATTAGACTACGGTAAGGAAATTTGCCAACCTGCTAAGTTAAGAACTATCTACAGAAAAAAATTTATGAACTTTTTTCTGTAGAAAAATGGAGCTGTCATAAACCACTTCTCATATAAAAGACTTACAACTTAACACATAAGTAGTTTTAGGAACTAAATACAAAACTAGTGGTGCAAAACCATTGCACATACTTTCTCATATAAGTTTCTCCGTCTGCAGCTTAGAGTGTGAAAAAATCTATAGTGAATGGGTCATTTCTGGCATCGTCCTCTATGTTTTGGTCGTCTCCCAGTGCTGTCTGTATCCATGCTCAAAGTCGCTAGATGAACTTATTACTGTCTTTTATTTGAAATTTGAAAGTAAAATAAATATTCAGAATATTATTTCAAAACATATAGCGACATATCAGCCTTATAAATATTGTAAAAGTGTTATGTAAATGTAATTTCGTTGCAGACAGAAATTATGCATCTGCAGTGCGTTTGCTGTTCTATGTATTTCATCATTATATCTTTCATTCCAGTTTGGGAAAAGTGTATTCTACGTCTGCTTGGTCCATTTACACTACTAAATATTATTCAAGCTTCTTGAAACAGTAAACTAATGTGTAAGAAACAGTAAACTAATGTGTAATGTGTAAGTATGCAGACAGAAATTATTTTATTGCGTCTATACCAAACTTTCAAGTGAAATAAGGCTAATGCGGATGTAATGCATTCTAATTGTACCTTACGTGCAAAAAATCTAAGCAAAATTGTTGGAACCGCTTTTCAGAAACATTAAAAAGAGTTCTTTGACCTTCACGTGAAGTTCCCTTTGTTTTAAAGTAAAAAAAGTAGAGCACGTGCATCGACAACAAGTAAATTCTACCATAAATATGAAATGCAAATTTAATTGATTCATCCTTTTACTTAGATTCGCTGCGCACAGACGGACAGACAGATGGGCGTTATGCCAAAAACAACTTTTTCAGAATCAGGGATCGTCAAAAGCTATTAAAAACAAAAAATACAACACCAATTATGTGACTTCGTCCGTTATATTCGATATTTGAGTGACTTTTACGTGTTTCATTGTCTGTATTTTATTAACTTTAAGAATTTAGAAAGTGGGAGCTTTTTGTTACCAAACTCCCCACTAATTGATTTCAGTGTTAGATGTTTTGATATTGTGGTTTTGACCTTTTCTTTATTATTTTTCAATTAACATTTCCTTTGGGTTTCTTCCACTTGTCGACGGAACAATGTTGCGTGGCAGTATCTGGTGTTTGTAAACAAACTGTGCAACTGCCCCCTACGTTCTGATATTTCGTGAGTACTTTATTGTTATTTTTGGCGAAAAATGGCAACATCGTACGGTTTCCTATAGGGAGTCACGTTTGTCTTTTTATAAGCGTGGAGAAAGGCACACGACCTATCATTGATAAGGGAAAAGTTGGTGGCCTAAAGTATCGCACATGATGGTAAGTTCATTCAATTCCTCGTGCGATTTAGGTAGTACTATTTATCTTTCATGAAATATTTTTTGAAAACATTGCTTCTAATTTTAATTTAATTCATAGGCATGAAATAAATATCTTAATATAAGGTTTAAAAGGAATCTTCGCTTTTGTAGCTGAAGTAATGTGGTCTTAAAAATCTTATGGGTACATCTAGTGAAGATGGGTTGTGAAGAATGTTGGGGCAAGTGATGACACCCATTGTTGTGGTTTGACTGGTTAACTGACGTTTAGAAACAGGTACAATGAAGGTCTTTTCGGAAGGAAAATGATTCACTCACGATAGAATGTTCTCTTAATTTGGAGGAGCTAATAATTTTAAATTTTAATGCATTGAATATCAATTCATTTTTTAGCCTACTTATTTTATTTATTAGTCAATGTTTGGATAAATATATATCAGCTCACTGTTCACTAATTGTACTAAAAAATTGTATAATATAATATAAACTATTGTATAATATAAAATAATTAGTATAACAAAAAAGATATATATGCAGAATTTCGTGGAATTAAATGATTTTTTGAAGGAACTTTAAAAAATGAAAGCCTATTTATAAGAGAATGAGTTGTTTTTGATACTAGGTTAAATACATATAAAGAAAGAAAAAGAAAGCTCGCGAATTTACATACACAAATATTTGTTTGTAATGGAAAATAAATGTGGTATAATTGTATGGTTTTGATATGCAATTCTATTTTCAATATAGGTCTTGTTTAAGTATAAAAACATTTAATGATGAAAAACTCAATTCACAAATCAAAAAATAAATAAATGAAATATACAAATGAAAATCATAATAGAGGATGTGTTTCTCAGTCCAAATCTTTTGCTTATGAATTGTCAATCTCCAAATTCTGATGAAGGGTGTCATAAATGTGGAAATGATTGCGAAGCGTGCTTGCGGTCGGGGGAGCGACACAGCTGGAAAGCAATGTACATGAGCACACGAGTCGAGGGAAAGCACTTAATGGGAGCGGGGAGCACCTAGTGGGTATAGCAGCATGGCGGGCACCGAGACCACATGCTCGTGGCGACCCTCCGTGGGCTGCCGCACGTCGCCTTCTCCTCCTCCTCCTCCTCCTNGGTCTCCGCACGCCACTCAGACCTACCTCTGCGACCTAAAGTCTCGTGTTTTCCCTCAAGCGTTTGCTACGACGTTCATATGCGATACAATGTCAAAGACATCGTGGAACAGTAAGCTTCTTCAGAAACCATATGACAATACAAATACAACTATTCTATTTATTAAGCACATAATTTGTACTAATCAATTTATGATAGTTTTAGGCAACAACTCGCTTATCAACCATGCAGGGCTTTGATGAAACAAAAGATGCAGGGCTTTATAATGATAGATCATCATGATGTACATTATGGAGGGTGATATTAAAATGAGTCTGTGACCCGAAATAGAGTTAACTCTCGTAGATAAATCATGTGTTCGGGATTAATGGACACTTTTTGTTGTCCCTTACCAAGTTGAATTTTGGGGGGCTCTTATTCTACGAATCCGCGACAAACAAATAACCATCTTCATACTTATGGTAATAGATTATTTTGATACCAATACACTACTGTATAGCACATTGAACGGATTGAGCATTTCAAAAGAAGAGTGGAACTACTTGAACGCATGTCAGTATGATACATTGTAGAATATGTTGTAGCCAATATTTTAGTATGCTCTAGGAAGTGTTTAAACTAGTATATTTTTAGAAAACAATGAGGCGGTTAAATGATTATTAATTTCTAATCGTTTCTAGGAAATTTTGGGGGACTCTGTCTTATAAACTATTTAACATACGAAAAACAGTGAAATTGCGTTCCTCAAATAGTACTGCAACCTCACTTTGCCGGTCCTAACCGATTAAGCCAGTTCTGCCTAATGGTTAACTATTTGATTCTGAGATGTACATTCAATTCTCAGTAGGGGTGAATTTTCTTTGTAGTAGATTCCATGTCGTAGAGTTGCTTAATTGATTGAAGATTTTAATCATTCCTTAATGTCATTGAATAAAGGCATGATGTCGCACAGTGATGAGCCGCGAACCACACCACAGAATCCGTCCTCTCCTACGCCTTCTTAAAAAACTCCTACAATTCGCAATATTCATATCATTTTGCGTGGTGGTTCATGGAGTTACAGTTTTCCTATTTTAATTTCTATTTCTTTGCTTAATGCTTTTCATGTCCTTACTTCAATCAATAAATGAGTGTTGGACTGGAAATTGTTCTTTCATTGCTCCCCAACTGGTCATTCAAAAGATATAAAATGTTTAATAAGACATAACTATTATGTTTCATGTAATTAACAATCAACATAGTAGGTATTCGTTTCGGTCAACTCTGGGCCACGATGACGAGTGCAATGAGGCCCAATTTGGTTACTAGTTAAGTAGTAAAACATTTTGTGGGGGAACAGCGTCTATATATAATACACATTGTCTTATCCAAGTATTACAAAACTGAGGTAGTAAGCTGCAGGGGGTTCACTTCTCCATCATCTGAGACACTAAAGTGAAAAGCTAAAAAAAATTCTGACCTCGCCGGGAAAAGAAATCGGGGTATCACTGTGGCAAGCGGGCGACCCATGGCGTAGTGCTTACCGTACTCGCCTTCTACCTCTGGTGACGCTGCTTCAAACCCTGCCTGGTCCAACTAGAATTCCGGTGGGTTTTCTCGGGGTATTGCCGTTTCCCCTACCATTCATTCCGCCATAACATTCACTCATGATCATATCACTTCATTCTTGTCATCCCCATCATCAGGAGACCTTCTGAAAACAGGCGGTGGTCGTGTCCCCGAAGGGCGACCAGGGCACACAGGAGCCTCAACGCCGTGTCCCTGAAGCAGCAAATGCTGTTAGAAGTCCTCTACAGAAGCAATTCTAATACGATATCATCATTATCACTACGGTAAGCGAGAACACTAGCCTTGACCTATCAAGAGGACGATCAATTTTTTTTTCAAATGATATTTACATTATGACAAATAATTAGTTTTCGTTGTTCGGAACACGCAGAAGAATTATGAAAGTCATGTTGGTGGAAGTTTAAAGAATTCGGAAATGGATGTTGTCTGGCGGTGAGAAGCGATCTGGGTGGCCAGCTGGTTTTAGGAATGTGTCAAGGGAAGGAACCCGCAGAGACGAAGCGACAAAAACATTTTCAGTCGAGGTTTAAAACAAAATAAAATTTAAGTGTTATTGCGAAGGTTTGTGTTTGAAATTGGAATAGAAATTTCTTAAGTGAAAGAGACGCGAAATTAGCTGTCTTCAATAAGTGAAGTGTGTGGAAAAATGATAAACAATTCTTGAAGGGACGACAAGATAGGAATGTTAACTTCATCGGTTCGAGGGGACGCGTTGTGGTCTGCGCACGTGCCCTAGACGCTTTGAGGGGTGACGTTAATGTGTCACAAGGCGAATTATGAATTTTGGGGGAACTATCTGGCTAGAGTCAACAAGAATGACACAGGGATGCTTTGTTTCGCAGAACTAAGAAGAAGGGCAAAATAGGCCTTGTATAAATAACACTCGGGTTGAACCCAATTAGAAATTTAGTGCAAGCGAGCGATTTTCGGAAACGTAGTGGTGTGAGAAAATGACCATTCAAAGGAATTTTTGGGGGCTTGTAGTGGAAAGAGATGTTGGTGAGATTTGCCAGATCTTTCTAAATAAATTGGTTTCGTTGGAACGACACTCATAAAATTTTATGATCGAAGTTAAACGAAATGTCAAAGCTAATAGGAAATTTTTGGAGGATAACCAGATTTTCGGAACTCGTGAAAGGAACTCGTGAGTATTAACAAATACTGCTATTGGTTGAGAACCTTTCTACGTCACTTGGTGACTGACCTATTAGAAATACCTCAAGGGTAATAGAACTCGATTGCCATTGGAGGACAGAAATCTGACGTCAGAAAAAGGTGGAGTTCATTTCTAAGTTTTTGGGACTGGCGGGGACAACTAGTATAAAATAACGAACGCTACAGGAACACGCTCTTATGATTATGGTTCAGATTTGCTTACTTGCTTCGTATTGTTATTCAGATGTTCGGCTCATGTTGTCGTTTGATCAAAGTTCGGTTTCGTTGTTAATGACGAGGTCAGATACTCTGATTGTTGAAATCAGACTTCAGTTTCGTGAGAGAGGAACTTTTTCTTTGGAACATGAACATCTCACAATCTTGGCGATTTGTTGTTCTATACCATATGTCATTATTAGCTTGTCACATGTTGATCATTTGGCTTGAGTTGATCACAACTTTAATGAACTTTGGAATTTTAAATCTACGCGGTTGATCAGTTATAAGTTTCGGTCGCCAGCGTGCTACGAGCATCTTTGAATTCGAACAAGCGACACTTCATCGATTAAGAACTTTAATAAATGTCATCGAGTGCGGTGTCTTCCTCAATGGGATCGGAAGGAGATGGTCATGGCTTGCGGTATGCTGAGCGGGTGGTCGCCTGCTTCCAGCTCTGATGAATGGGAGAATTCCTGGCGATAATCACGAATGGCGTACTGGTCTGACATCACTTCATTTGGCTATTGATGGTCTACCTTGGAGGTATTATAATTAAGGTTGCATCCAGTATTTCGTTTATAATTCGCTGCGAGAAGAACCAGTGAATTGAATTCTTATGTCTGGGTTATTGTTTAAAGACTCTTGTGGTTCAAGAACATTAATGGACAAGGACATGGCAGATTAACATTAATTGTTTAAAAAAAATCATACTCTCAATTGCCAAGCGTAATGGATTGTTGACAGGAACAATTGTCTAACCAGTATCATAATTGTTTGAAGAGAGTATTCTATCATCATGCATGGTCATTGTGATTTTGGGGGAACATTGAAAGGGTACATGTTGGGGAAAGTGCTTGCGTGTGAAAAATTAGTAAGTAAGAATAATGTATAATTTGGATGAATAAATAATTAAGATCAATTTTAAACAGTGTTGTGTTTCCTTCTCGAAGGACGAGGTATATTTTACGATCTATTAGATGGGCCGACCCTATATGCCCTAATTGTTTTATCGATCAGCGGAAGCTGACTTCAATGAGCCAGGTAAGTGCTAACGATCTATTAGATGGATCGAACCCCTGCTCCTTTGGTTTCCTCTTTAAAAAAATAATGTAATAATATTTAGAACTAGCTGATTACCCGACGTTGCCCGGAATTTTTTTACTTGTTAGACCAACCAACCCACTCGCCGTAAGCTGTGCAGGTCGAATTTTCGTTTCCGAGGACGACAACGGCGGCGGCTTGGCTGCACCATTTCATTAAACAGCTTTTAAAATCTAAACCACTCGACCAAATTTTACGAATTGCGATTTTAATCTTCGTTAAGTGAACAAAACAAAATAAACTATTAAATTTGAAGATTGATTTTTTCTTGTTAAATTATTCTATTCAATTGAAACTTTATAACACTTATTTTTAATAACGCTTTTTCGATAATGTAGGTTAACCTTTGTAGATGGACATATCGTTTCGCGGACATTTTTGCAGAGCGCTTAGAGTCAAACAATATTGCCATCATAGTAATGACGTATTTCTAACAGTTGAGGCGGCGTAAAGAGAATGTACCCCTCTTTTTTCCCATTTCATTGACACTTATGATCAAAACAGTTTTCTACCTTTCTTTTTATGCATTTTCAAAAAAAAAAGTAGCGTATGTTTGTCCTGAACATCGTAACAATATCCTTGGCAAATTTCATCTCTATCGGTTCAGTGGTATAATCATGATCGAGTAGTAAAGAGACAGACACACTTTCGCGTTACGCATTTATATATTAGTATGGATAAATACACAAACAATAAGTCATCATATTGAAGGATATTTTAAAAATACAAAATTTGTACTGTACCTGTGAAGAATTCGTTCTCTTAAAGGACACTGAATTGAGAGAGTAAAAAAAGTATATTTTATTAAACAGACATCTGATTAGTTTGATAAAGTTTTCTTGCTAAAGAACAAAACCAACAATGTATATTATGATCATTTATAAGTATGAGTCACATTAATGAATTCAAAATTTGAACTGTGCGCCGCGAAGGCGAATGACGAAGTAAGGTATGTTACGAAAATTGAATTTCAGGCTTATTGGTAGGAATCGCAGGGTTCGTACATCGTCATCTTTCCTAGTAGAACGAAAGTGCCAACGAGAGAAGTCGGACATCGAAATTCCTCAGGAGTAATAAGTAAACTAACAAGAAAATGGGTTTAAAATCGAACTAGCTATGAGAAGGGAATGAAACAGATGCCATTCTGAGACGGAGGCGCAAACGATATAAACGTCATTTTGTAATCCCAGCGTAGAGATACTTGAGAAGGCTACACGTGAATCAGAATACACTCCACATTTTCTACACTCAAGAAGAGGTAATTAAAATAAATTACGCCACAAAATTCAGAGTAAAATGATTTATGAGAGAAAAAAGAACTTAGATTGAAAATTCTTTACGTATGGTCCTTGAAATAAAAAAATGATAGAAAATTATTTGAATTATATTCTAACCATTTGTTTTTGGATTTACTCGCTTTAGTAAATGATTTTGGCACATTTTTGAGACAAGGCTTTTGTGATTTAATTATGTCCAGTTCATATGCGAGGAAACCCTGATTCTTAACACACTTAACATTACAAACATTACTCACATAAACGAATCGAGATGATTTCCCAATCGATCACAACTTCCACGAGACTTCACTATATACGACGTGCCTGGGTTACATTAACGGGTAATATACATTTTTACTCATAATACCCGTGATCCAGAGTTACCTTGCAACGGTGTGGCAACTAGCGATTTTCCGGTACTGGTGGATGGTAGGACTCTCCCCATACATAGTGGTAGTCTTCTAAAGAGACGACACTAATGTCATCAAATGTAGTAATGGTTTAATAGAAAATGAAAAGAAGAAACACATCAAAGTTTCGGACTGTAGGAAATGATTCGGGCTTTACCTTTGTCTGTACAGAATACACTGGTAATGCGTTATTACTGAAAGTATCTAAACGTGATCATATTTTCATTTTCAGTTAAATTCTTTCTTTATCTCTTTTTCTTTCGATTAGCGTTAACTGTTTTTCATAATTATTCTATTATTATTTTTTTACATTGACCCAAGGAAATTGCAAAGGGTTACCAAATT
The DNA here is from genome assembly GCA_002313205.1 of Laupala kohalensis. NCBI lineage: Eukaryota > Metazoa > Arthropoda > Insecta > Orthoptera > Trigonidiidae > Laupala > Laupala kohalensis. The sequence goes on from NNCF01126780.1 coordinate 289,527, forward strand.
CTGCCATCCGTTTTCCAATAACTATTCTTTGTTTGATTTCTTTATTTTTCTTTATATGAATTAAAAATTAAATTTTGGCTGCCTCTTCCTCATCTTTTTACGATTTTATTTACCGTTTTTTCCTTTGTTTTTCTCTGAGGCGTCCAGTTCCTCCATTCAATGCCCATTTTTCTCTCTTTCTTCTCCCTCGCCAAATCTGCAGGGGACAATGTGCTCTTGTCTCGGACTGTCATTCGCCGAGGCTCGTGTGGAATCCCGAGTGCGCGTGCAATATGCCACCCTCCCCTTCTTCATCACTCGTTCGTTCTCACATCGGTCGAGAGGTGAACCTCCACGTCCAGCGGTGGCTGGCTCTTCTCCCTTCATTCTCCCCCCTCCCTGTCTGCAACAGGAGGCGATAAAAATATTCATTGGTGATATCGAGAGATGGAGATAAATCAATATTTCCTGAAAATACTTGAACAAGTGACGGTGGTTTTCGGGGGAAGAACTTGCTGGAATTCTCGAGTCAGCGAGCGAATAATGCAACGCAGCGATTTTTGAGGAAAGGAATCGAGACGTTGAAGACGACCAGAGACGTTGGAAGGAAAAAAAACACACAATAGGGTTCATACTGAAAAGAGAGGAACAGATAAAAGATGGGTAATATATATTTCATAAGAAAATGTATGTAGTTTGACATTAAATTTCATTATTTGTGATCCTAATTTAGACGTGACCGCACACTTGTCTAACACGAAACAAAATGTCTAACATAATATACTCTTCATAGCTGCTTACTCTAATAAGCGTATTCAAATGAAAAATCCTGAAAATCTTCAAATGAAATGAAGAACGTAAACGGGTTATTACTGTGGTATACTCGTATATAGAAATTGTTAAATCACGGTTTGAAAACCCACTCCATTCAGTGCTGCGAAAATTTATTCCTGTGGTGTTCCAAGAAAAATTGAAATAATAGTTTAATCACACAGAGATAATTTTGTAATATTCCATTCGTCCACATTAATGATTTATCGATGGTATAGTTACGTCATCGTTTGTGTAGTTTATATTTTCGGATATCTCAAAGCTTTACTTCTACATACTGTTAGGTATTTGGTTTGCGTTTTAACCATTGAAGGATAGGTCTTCTTTTTTCTGTCGTCGTCTCCGTATATTCGGTCCGTTTATGCAGTTTACTGAGGTGCGTCAGTGGTTGGTGTATTAATTTACACACATCGATTGTCGGATGTCGTAGATCCGGAACTGGTCTGTCTCTTCTGAGGTTCACTACAGTAAGTTGTACATCTCTCATTGCGGTATGTTTAAGTATCTGAACTTTCATATTGCGTTGAATTTAATAGCTGATATTAACGGTTTCATCATAGTGGAATTACCTGGAAACATTGCTTTGCAACAAGATATGAAGTATTTATTGTGATAATTTATCAAAGCTTACATACTCCAGATTTACATGAACATTTGCTCTGAGGAAATATTATATTCTTGTTAACTATTAAATTCATTGTTATACATTGAAGAATTCTTTACACCTGATGATGACCAAAATCCGGTAAAAATGTCGTATTTAAATCGTTTAATTAATTTTAAATGTTTTTATAAGTGATGTAAGAAAGACTCTTTTGAATTTGGTGTGAGTTTCTGCTGAAATATGCTCATCAATACTATGAAATTGAGCGGAAGTTACAAGAGAAATTATTCCTATGTCACGAACTGTTGTGAAACGAACTACAGCCTGGATTATACTGATTGTTGTTTAAATAATGTTAGAAACCTGTAACTTTGTCTTGACGCAATTTTGTAATAATGACTGTAATATTTACTCCTTTAGATTTCCATGTATTTTGTATGCTTGTTTTATTCACTGCAATTAAATTGCTATTTTTAGCCTTGTGTTTTATTTGTTCGTATGGTGATGTGTTACCTGTTTTGAAGAGAGCGCCTTGCTCGGCAGTAAACATGTTATAAGGATGCTGTGTGTATGACAAAAGAACAATTTGACCATGAATATATATTTTTGCTTCCGATACCGTAAACGATCTTATTGAAAAGTTACATGGTATAGAATGCCTTAACCCCGATTCAAAATTATATAAAACAATACACATATTCTGATCTAGTTCAAAAAATATTATAGCGATACAAAAATATTTATTTCTAGCTCCGGTGGCATTTGTGAATTCTATCTTGTGTCATTCCTTCAAACATCTTTCTTATGTTCTCTTAACATCTTTCGAATATTGTGTTTGATATTTGTTAGTATCTAAAAGTTTTATGTAACTTATACATTTATTTGGGTCATTATGTAATTAAATATATGTCAGAGTTCCCGTTAGCGTTATTATCGTCCCTCGATGTTATTTCATAAAATTAGTAAAATTTCAAGAATTTCTTGAACTTATTTATTACGAAAGCGTGGATGTCACGAAGTTAACATCTTTTGTAGTATATAGTCATAAATAAACAGTATCTGAGTACATACAACGTTAAAAGATAACGTTTACTCGAGTGTACCTTAGTAATTACTATTGTGGATGAAGTGAAGCATTCATATTCACTGACAGAAACTTCATATTTTCGGTCGCCATATCTAAAGATGACAAACTCTGTCGATATTAATAACGAAATGCTCTCACAATTAACTAAATAAAACTCTCAGTTAAATACGATTATGAGTCGATGGTTTTGCCAACCTGTTGACTTCATACTTAAATATTTGGAATTGAAACTAATGGTTTATTAGGTACTTAGTAGAACTTAGGTTTATTATTTTGCATCATTATTTGAATGAAAGATACAACTAATAATTAAGATGCATGAAAAAAACTTATGGAGATGAACATATAATAACGGTGACAGTATTACTTCGTTACGTAATAATAATGAAAGTAAGAAATCAGTCATCTTTATCTTCCATCTGGTCTTTGGTGGTGTGTAATTGTTCCATAATTGCTAAATGTCCAGTGGTCATATTTGTTCATGTAGTCACTTTGCTTTGATTCAGGACACTTCGGCCAAATTAATTTGTGACATGACATTTTGCGTGGTTTATTTTCATGATATTTGTTACATTTGTGGATGCATTGCGTGACTGATACAGCAAAACGAAGCGTCAATGGCGTTGTCTGCACAATGTATTACAAGAATTGAAAGACTAAGTTATTAATTTAATATTAATTTTGAATGTGAAGCGTTTACCAGTGACTTGCGCTCAATAATAACCAAATCCATTTTAACTCTGGACTCCGCCAAATAGTCTGTTCACCTCACTCAGGTCTGAGGAACTTCCTTTCGTCCCCTTCTTTGCTTTTTATTGGTATATCACTTTCTACGTTCATTCATCATGTTAATCTTGAGTTAAACGAAAATAAAAGGCCAAAGTGTGCTGAACATTAATACTAGTTCCATTTTTTTTTGAAAGTGACGAACAGGTTTTACTTTATCCAAATACTTCAAATAATTTGTGACTCCCTTTAGTGTACTGTATTTGATTGTACAACTCTCTTAATAAAAATGTATGAATGCATTGAAGATACAAAACTCATTGCATTGATCACTGTTGCGCTAATTACGAGTATTTGTAAGGTCTTAATAACAAAAATTGTAACTTTAAATTTATTATTCTTCAAAGTTATTGCGTTAGCGTAATAATTAGAAAAATACATTTGTTCATGGTTAATCATAATTTGAATATTCTTTACATATTGTAATCTCACCAAATATTCTAAATACTTACTCTTTTTTAACTTAAAGAAACAGCAGTAAATGTTGTTTAAACCAATTTAGAACATTTTTCTAATGTAAAAAAATAAACAGAATGATGTTATGAATTGATATTGGTGGTAATGATAACTTAAAAAACATTTAATGCTGTTTTTTGAGCTAACAAATAGATTAAATATTTAGAATAATGTGTAAGATTACAATGTGTAAAATATATTCAAAGTGATGATTAACTATGAATAAATACATTTTCCAAGATATTATGCCAACACAATATTATACTTTGAAGTATAATAAATTTAAAATTATATTTTTGTTATAGTTGACAGGAATTTTCTTAACCATATCTGCTTCTATATTTGTGCTCCGTTTATATGAAAATGCATAGTTTATCTTCACAGTGGCATAGTTGAATTTGTTTATAAATTATGAGAAACATTTTCTGAATTAATTATTGAGGCAATAATGACTTATACAATATTTAGTGATGAATTTTTGTTTACAATTATTGAAATATTTAGAATTGTTTCAAATTATGATGTATTAAGATTATTCGAATATGACTATGAACAAATGCATTTTCTAATTCATTATGCAACTCAAAAACTTTAAGGCATAGTAAATTTAATGTTTATGATTTTGTTATTATTGACATGAATTTTTGTAATGTTATATGCTACGGAATTTGTACCGTAACTGTTTGGCCAGTCGTTTTCTCTGCATCTCACTTACGGTGGTATGATTGTAATAGTTTAAATTGTTTATCAACTATTTTACATAATATCTTAATTGGTAAAGGAGATAATTAATTAATAATACTATTGTGCGTGTTAATTTCCATTAGATTTGTGTTAATGTGCATGTTATCTCAGTGACAGGACGGCTTTTTTATTTGGACTTTTTATAGTGTAAAACATGTATTTTAGCAAAATCCGAATTTTAAACAATAAATATCATGTTTATTATTAATTTTAGTTTTAAATTTTTTTTGTATGATATATTTTGAGAATATGTCTGTTAAAAACGTTTGGTGAAGTTTTTAAGCGTATGTTCTATCAATTTCTATATTGTTATTAATTGTCTAAAGACATTTTATACCAATGTCTTTAATTACTTTATTTTTAATTTATTTTGTGTTAATATTATTGTTTTGTTATTTTTAGACAAAGTATTTTGGCGAGTGTATGTTTTTAGTTTTAGCTGATATGTAAATATTTAAAAAATAATTGATTTTGAAAAAAATTGTTTTATTTTTGTCATTAATTCAAATATAATTATTAGCTTCATAAATTAATTTTTTTAAATTTCTTGAAGAAATCTGACACCACCCGTTTTTTTTAAAAAAAGGACATTGTTAGAAATTTTATTTCTGAGTAATTAATGAGTAATTAAATAATATTAAATTTTAGTACAAGTACATTTGATTTTGTTATAATGGTTGTTCCAGCTTAATAAACCTGTAATTGAGCAAGCAAATCAACTATTCTTTACTTTACCAAATTTATTTATATTATCGATTTGTGACATCAAATGATGTCTTCGAAAACGTCTCTCTTTGTTGGAGGAAGTATCTGACAGTTTTCCTTCAAACCGGATGGTGCTAGTTTTCCTGTTAGAAATAACATATATTCATTTAATGAGACCAAAGATTTAAAAAATTATATTATTTCACATGTAATTACCTCTAATAAATCACTAGTTGCTATCTTCACATATACAAAACTTTTTAAAAATCTTTTCCGCGTTGATAGTTCCAGTTTTCTTCCCAGGGAAGGTTTGTTCACAGGTTAAACTCTGTTGTGCTGCGGCTGAGCAACAGCGCTTCTCTACACCTGAACAACACTGGCATTCCCGGCAAAGAGACGCGTCTCACAATGGAGTCTTCGGCGCCAGTGCACAATTACCCGAGCGAGGCATTACGGCATACCGAAATAAAACTAAGAGGCTTTGGTTTGTTCTGTGAACACAAAGAAGGGAGAGCGCTGCACTCATAGCAGGCGACGCAGTTCTCTCCGTCATCATGGGACTCGGCTCTCCTTCCGTCCAGCGAAGAAAGCATATGTGCAGCGAAGGCAGCTACAGCCACCCTTCCTTCCCTCAAGGCGTTGAAAGAGACAAACAGAGAGAGAGAGAGAGCTGAGACGAAGGTAAGGGATGAGGAGGCGGAGGAGTAGAGTGCCAGGAGCCCACTCGTGAAAACAGTCAAGGAACAAAAGATCCACGCGAAGGCGTAGAAGAAAGTAAACTAAATTCTGAAAGATAATGCTAAATTACATTATTCCTTTAAAATGATCGAGTTTTATTTCAGAATTAATTATTGTTTTGGAAACAAACTTAATTCTTGAAAATGTATAGTTCCTTTCAATGAATTGTTCGCCCATTTACACGTACATAAAGGCTTCAAAATTTGATAAAAGAAAAAGAACAACAATATATTACTTGTAATGAAAATATTATAATACATTTAAATATAATATAAAGATCAAAATTGAGAGAAAATAACGAAACAGATCTGAGTGTTCCCTCATCTTTTGTTTCAGAATACCTATCATAAGGTATGGCGGGCAAAATGTGTGAAAGTTGGTAATAGAATATTTACAATACATCATGAAATATGCAAGAGGACGGAACCCAAAGGGTGGCGGCTGATGGGGACAGATTTTCTCTCAAAGGCTGGATACATTCGCCTTCCGACCTTCTCTCTATTCCTCACGCCGTCATATTCTCCATTGCCTCAAGTATGGGCGACGTTCTTCTTTATTTTTTTCATCACACACATCTCTCACCTTGTTTACTAGTGCTTCTCTATGGGCAATTTTCATCGCCTTATCCTTATGGTTTGTCCTTTTCCTTCTCGATGCTTTCTAGAGCATTTCACAAACAACATTTCCGTCTTTCCACTCCCATCCTCCTTCGCCACCTCGAGTCCATCTTGTCATCATTAACGTTGGGGCTCGGGAAACTTTTTCGACGTGTTCCTTGTTTTACTCTTCATCTCGTCCATTCTGCACCGTCGTTTTCTGACACGCCGCTAAGTTCTCCTCCGCTGAAACCTCATGTCAATGCGAAAGGATCACATTGAGAACTCATAGCAATGCGAAAGAGAACTCAAAGACAGACGCCGTCTAAAGGCTTTCACAAGTTTGAAGACAGAGAAGAAATACGAAATGAACTCCTGCCTAAGTCGAAAGATGTGCTAACCGAGAAAACGCGGGAACGAGTTTCTGTGAAATATTAAGGGAGAGAATTACTTAACATGAAGATATGACTTGATAGCAAAATATGTGCATATGCCGAGTTATCAAAATGCAGAAGATCACATTGAAACATCTTTGTGAATTTCATTTAGCTTCTGTCTTAAAAGAGATTTTGTAATGACATTTTATAGACCAGAAAAGATGCTACTTTCTTTCAATAAACTCGTCTATTTACTCAACTAAAGCTACCAAAGCAACAATTTAAGTGGTTTAACTTATACTTAACAAACAAGTCTAAAATTTCATTCAAATATTTCAAAATTTACATTTATTTTTAGTTTAGCTTACTTTTCTTATAACTTTCAAAATGTTTTCATCTAATAGAAGCGAATATAAATGCATTAACCACATTTCAGACGTCCAGAAGATGTGTTTAATCCTATGATGCATGGTCGTAAGAATATACAAGAATGCATATGTAGGGCTTGCGAGTTTGCAAACTAAATAATTAACAAATGGTTTAAGCAAGCGGCACCATGTTTACTTTTTTCTGAAGTTCAGAACATTAGCAATATTTTAAATCTCAAATTAAACTATTTACTGCTTTGCTGCCAACAAATGACATCTTTATATATTTTGCAAAAAAGAAATATCTATGGTGAGTCATTATTCAAAAGAGAATTCAATAAAAAGAAACACTTAAGTTACTTTCGCTACAGTTGGAACACTTCAAAGAAGAAAAAATCACAGGAACAAAATTCACCAAATTTCCTGTTTTCTTCTGATGAATACATATTTATTTGGTACTCTGAATAGTCCCTATATCTTATACGTAAGAATTACACACCATAGCACTGTGTTGCTTACAAATTGCACTTTAACACTTCGCACACATGAGAGTGCTTTTCATGTGTTTGTTGTAAGGATAATAGTTGCACCTCTTTCTCTTGCCTCATGTTGTTGCCTCTTCACAGGGTGATGAAATCTTCACAACACCGCATCTTCCCATAGCTTCAGTTGTTCGTTTTGGAAGAGGGAAAATTTGACTTCTGATGTTTATACGAGGCTTCACCATTTCTTCTGCCAAATCCTTCAGGAACAGAGAGACGTCTTTTTGTAATTTCTTTTGGTGTGGTATGATAGTTGTTGGATACAAAATAAAACTTCACTGTCTTGGGCTGCGATATCATCATATTCATTCACAAAACGAAAGGCCATATCTTCGTTTGCCTCTTATAGGTGTAGTATCGAGCCTTCTGATCCATTTGATTTACACCGCCCTTTGTCAAATTGTAGAACTTTATCATCTCCGGCTTCCATGAGCTTTGAAGATTTTGATACTTTCTTTTCGCAAGCTTCTGAATTCATAGAAAAGTTTTTAACCAATATTTTTTTAACATAGTAATTTCCTTTCTACATTTATCACAAATTTTTGAGCCACTGATTATTTGTGGATACAATTCAGGCATCCACACTGTGACACTTCTGAACTTTTTCCTGTCTCTAACAAAGTGATTTGTTTTCTTTAATGGATTACAACACTGAATTCTTGATATATCACTTTTCATGTTGAGCAAAAGAAAAACACACTTAAACTATCAAACACTTGTTAAATGTTAACCAATAACTCTAAACATGAATATATAAAATAAAAACATCACATTAGAGCTAAACCATGAATAATCTTTAAATACATACAACCAACTCAAAATACACCCACTAAGGAAGGGCTATACACACTGTATGACAGTCTGCAACAAGTATCAGTGAAGTGAGCAAGGTGCCTACATGTTGTAACAAGTTCAAAACAGATTTGAACTTGTCACAACCAACTTAAACAGGCTGTTATCTGACATAGAAGAATGTTCTTGAACAGAAGTATTGAATTGAATTATTTTTGTATTATTATTTTACTATATTGCATTATTTCATTAAAATAATATCTTTATTATAAATTCATATAAATAATTATTGTAATCATTATAATTATTAATTAAAATAATTACAAAATCAATAATATAAATCATAATAATGATTCATTATGATTCAAAATTATTATTAATTAATTTATTATCTTAATATTATTAAAATTATGGGTTCTAATGACCTCGATGTTGGCGAGCCCTAAAGCCCCACAAAAAGAAAAAAAATTATTAAAATTATTTTTTCATGAAAAGGAGCTTTATTCTTCAATTTTTTTAAACAATGAAGCCAATATCATCCCAAATTTATATTTTGCCCTGTGATTTATAATACTACTAGCTATTCATGGAATTAATTTTAAAAATTTAAAATATATTCTTTTTGAAAAAATTTAAATTTTAAATTACGTTTTAAAATTTTTTCTCATATCGTAATCTATAGTGTTGCATATCATAAGAAAGGGTATTAAAAATGCTGTAAAATGTCACCATTCTCAGGTCTGTAGCCCAATTAGAAAAGCTTGTACAGCAATTAAAAAAACTGGTGTTGCCAGTTTTTGGGCCCATTCATGACAACTTTACAGCCTTGTAATTCAAAAACCAATCGACATATCCCAGTAAAATTTCATATTTTCCAAGTCTATACCAATAGTATACCTGTGCCAAATTTCTAGAAAATCCGAGATGGTGAGGATAAAAATGCTTTTTTTTGTTGATTTGACATGGAATGACCCCTCATCAATTTCATTGACATGGTGCATGGTGATAATTAGGGTGACAGATTTCTTCTTTTTAGGCACATAGCTCACCATGGTGATTTCCTTTCTGAAGGCAAAAAGGAGAAAATGAACGGCTCTTGAGGCAGAAGGTTTCATATCATTGGGTATGTCAGGCTTGTTTTGCTTGATTGTTCCTACTATTGTGATTTGTTTTTGCAGCATTTTTTCTGCTAATTGGATGCTGGTAAAAAAAAGTTATCCATTGTAATGTTTCTGGATGATCCTTCTATACTTTTAGCGAGGTCTTTTACCACATTTAGTCCAAGTTGTTTCTGAATAGGTTCAAGTGTTTTCCTTCCTGTATAACAGATCCATCAATAGCATATGATGAATTAGCATCGCATAACGAAAATATTTTAATTCCATATTTGGCGGGTTTGCTGAGCATATATGGACAAACATCTTCCTCGGTATGTCACTAAATGTTCATCAATAGTAACAAATTCATTTGGCACCATTCTACTCCAGGAGTTGCCAAGAAAAAAGTTCACATACGTAACAAAATGCTGCGAGTTTGTCATCAACAGATCGCGCTTCTCGGTTGCGTCTCTCGTCGAACCTTATAACTCTTCTTATGTTCTCAAATCTCTTTACAGACATTGTTGCACGGTAAATTGGATTGGATTTTTCATCCAGAAATAATTCCCTCATGGGAACGACCCAACTTTTTTCAACACCAGCTAGCAATAATAAACCTAAGAAAGCGTTCATCTCAATAAGTGATTTTCCCCCCAAATTTTACCTTCTGTGGGAGCCACTCTCTTGCCTTCTATGTTGTGCAGTTGATGACTTCCTCTATTATTTTCTTGGAGATAAAGAAGTCGAAGCATCTTTAGGAGTAGTTGTTTCAGCCCTCGTACTGATCCTGGGATTTTTTTATAATATTGTGCGCGGGAGTACGAAACGTTGGAGGGGAATGTGAGCTCCAAATAGTCCCATTGCGACTGACGTATGTAGTACCTGCATCACTGAATTCTTGTTCATGAACACATTCTTCAGACTCAGATTCTGTTGAAAATCTCCGAATCATCATGTAATGTTGTGTTCAAACTTTCAGGTTCAGGTTCAAAATCAGAATCTTCACTACTGTTGTCTTCAAAAGCATCATCTTCGAGCCACTCATTTTCGAAATTATTTGAATTTACAATTACATTTTTATTTTTTCTTGAGGAAACCATAATGCATCCGCCAAGAAAAATCTGCTACTGGTAAAACCACTGGCAACTACTGGAGTCAATGGAATATTTGAACAACAATGAAAGCCAATTTATTATAAGATGTCTTTGCGATTGTTACGAACATTTTCTGAGATGGTTGCTACAATTTACAATGTAATAAAATCCTAGAAACTGTACAGGGCCTCCGAGGCCCTGCATATGCATTCATGTGTTAGTGATAGATAATTTGATATTTTATACAAACCAATGCATCAATATGACTCAAAATTTGTGAGAGGCTGCCCAAAGGATGAAGGAGAGAATACATGAAAGCAGGGTTGGGCCAGATTGAATATAAAAGAAAAAAATATGAAAAAAAATCCGATATGTCCTCGGAGGCCCTGCATATGCATAGTAGGGTTAAAACATTTTGTTCCTGTCTTACTATGACTTTTTATTTCTTACGTCAATTTGCATTTCTTACAATTCCAAATTATAAAATTTCAGATTAATCATGTTACGTCGAATGAAAATGGGAGACGGGACCGGGATTCGAACCCGGGACCTTGAGCTTTACGCGCTCATGCGCCTAGCGACTGCGCCATCCCGTTCGCCTCTCGGGCCCGTCTACCATTCTCATTCAACTTGTGAAACCCAAAGACCTCTGAGGTGGTCTCGTAGAGACTAAACTCCTCATCTGAGGCGACTCCCTTAGGAAGTACTTTATTTGGGTAGTATTTTTCCATTACTGGTTCACAAACATATAAATCTCTTAGATGTCTCTACGAGACCACCTCAGAGGTCTTTGGGTTTCACAAGTTGAATGGGCCCGAGAGGCGAACGGGATGGAGCATGAGCGCGTAAAGCTCAAGGTCCCGGGTTCGAATCCCGGTCCCGTCTCCCATTTTCATTCGACGTAACATGATTAATCTGTTACCTGGCGGTGAGGTTCACCGCAATCTAAGAGATTTCTATGTTTATAAAATTTAAATTTAACTTGAAATCATGAATTTTCACAAATCTGACTCAACATCGAAACTCAATTTGTTTCTTCAAAATAAGATTGACTTATGCTCTTTGACTTATTTGCAATTATAGAACCTTAATGTGGGAAATTGGGATTTTGGGATGTATAGAGAAAATATCAGAATTTCAAGAAAAAATAAGCTGAAGATTGATAGGCCAACACTTTGAAATTTAGTACACGGGTTTTACACAATGGTTCCGAGAAAACTACGAAGCGATTTTGTCAAAATTCCATTTACATTTAAAACATTAATTTTTAAAAATTTCTTATAGCGCTTTCCATTTGTTACTTTGAAGTTACCGAACAATTATTTTTTCTTTTGTTCTTTCTGCATTCCTAAGTGTACGTTCTTTGGCATAACTGAGTTTATGTTTAACGCCCGACCCAACGCCATTTTGCACATGATGTGAACAGCGTTCACACGGTTTTTAATGTATTTGTACACCTGATGATGATCGAAACGTGTGAAATTCTATTTTTGTATTCAATTTTTTTTGTTAAATTCACATTGTGGGAAGGAAATAGTCTCTTTATTTTGGTGGAATTTAAAATTATTTTTTGTATATTGTTGTTTTATGAGTATATTGCAAATATTATCTTCGTCTGAAAACTCTTCAGATTAAGAGTAATTGCTGCACGTCAAATATTACTCCTTTTCAAAACACCATGAATTATTAAGATGATAGATTTCGTTTTGTTTATCCGATTATATGATGATAAACATGTAGTATTTGCAAAAATATCAAAAGCTTGTTTGTCGATATATTAGTAATCGTGTATTGTTATCATTCAATGTTAGTTTCGTCCAATTATAGTTATCTTGCAATTTTATTGCAGCATGACTAACAATGGCCACGCTCCGATCGTTCAAAAATATTTTTTGCTTATAAACGTATTTACATTGTGAGGTTCTCTCTTGTTCTTTGTGTTACTTTCGGATGCAGAATTCAAATTTTAACTTTTCTGTCCGGTAGAAGTGATTTATCATTGTGAAAATACAAAATAATTGCAAAGCTTTTTAATCATTTCGACGTTTTTTGTATAAGGCATGTAATGAACGAGAACAGTCTGAATGCGTTAACGTATTTATCTGTAAAAACATAGTTAATATTTATTCGTAAATAAAAGATTTATTTATCTATTATATTAAATCATTCATGAAGTGTGAAGACAGAGGTGTACAAGAATTTTGGGTAAATGTACCCAGTAATTACACTCAGAATCTTATCACGTTTCATCACATGTGGGAAAAGTGAAAAAAATTCAATTCAATGATTACAAAATATATTTACAAAAGAGCACATAATGTTATCTTTCTATAAATTCTCCTTGTAAAGTAATGTACGTTTTATGTCTTTCTCACTTTGGGTTCGACATTGCCACACAACTTTCTCGTAACACCAGTTGTGCTCCGTGAACAAAGCTCTAAATTCATGGAAGTCCTTAGCGAGCCAGAGTACTCGTGATTTGCCCTCCTTCACACACTCCTCCGTTCCCGACACTGGAAGTGTCATCATAACAGATGTAGAGACACTAGTGTTCTACGGACGTCAGAAGCATTTAGGACAAAAAGAATACGAGGATGTCTCTCATCAAGAAAAAAGGAAGAAAATTAATTCAATTTCTGTATACATATGCACTTAGGCATGGTCGCTAGTAATGGTAATTCTGTACACTCTACACGGTGGCCATCCCTGGTCTAAGCCTCTAAATATTTATCGCTATAAATGGAATCTGCCAGAGCGCGTGGAGCTTTGTTCTACGAAGTGGTGGCAGTCTACTGAGAATGCGGACGCGCGAAATGAGAAGGTCGTTTCAAGAGTCGCTCTAATTTTGCTGGCGAAGGGAAGGAAGGCTACCACATGTATAAGCCGGAGGTTAGCCTCGCTTCAAACATAGCACGCATGACCATGATTTGTCAATGTTGTTACGCAACGAAACGCTTGCACACTTAGTAAAAAACAAATTAACAATTTTCTGCGAAAACGAGAAAGGAGATAATCATTGTTTGTGGTTTCACAATTGTTTTATTACCACTTTTTATCAAGAAAACTTATCTATACCAATTGTTTAAATATATTACATAAATACATATATTTTAGTATGTTGAGGCAACAGTGCTAGCGTTAGTACTCCCAGTGCATCCGTGTCCGAGTTCCCACTCGCTCGAAATGAATTAGACACTGCTGAATTTTCTCTCACTTAATCTCGATAAATAAGGGTTTCGACCCCAGCAATCCAGAATATCTCCTTCACTAACTCTCTAGCGCTAACTTTAGCCAACAAGTTTTTTAGGGTATTTTACGCGAGCAATGATAAATTATAATATATTTTACGTTAGTCTTATTTTGTATCTTGGAAAACGTAATACATCTTGTCAATACAAAAAAATGTTTGAGCAAATATACTTTGGATTAATATGGTAATAATATAATAGTAATATAATAATAATAATAATAATTCCTTTGCCTCGCAGTATAAAGCATAAAGCAAGATTTCTCTTTATCCCCCTGAATCGTTGGAACGAACGCACTCTCGTTCCCAACGGCATCGCCCATAGGGACCCACTGAAATTCAATTACAGCACTTCCTCACGGACTCAAATTTACATTCGAACGAAGATATTGAATCGCGAATCCCAATGCCTGCGCCTTGCCTCCTGAGGTCCCTGGGTGGGATAAACATACGAAAGCGAGCTGTTGCGTGCTTCCATAGTCTCCCATTGCCATCCCCCAAGGCAGCAGTCGCCTTCAACTCCGCTTCACTTGCACCCTGCTCCGACGCCGAGTCGCGACGCCTGCGGGCTGTTGGTCCGACTCACAGACTAACTTCCGGTACGCGCGAGAACGAGCGGACGTTCTTTGCCTCTACGTCACCATGCTTTTGTCGACTCTCATCGCCTGTTTCGATCTTATCATTCAAGACAGAGATTTTTCCTCCACATCGCATGTCTCTTGCTACTTTTTCCTCTTTTCTTCCATCAACCTTCGACGAGGATATTATAAAATATTGCCTCCACACATCATACGCATTCAACATTGGCCTCGTTTACAGTGATGACCACGTCGGTATCTCCATTGCAAGCATATGAGTAAATGTAAAATCTATTGTTTGTGACCTCATAATAATTACTCTTGAATCTGTTTGACCGGAAGGAACAAATGTAATCTTCCCCTATCAACAAATGTTACAATGCATCAACGAGATAAAATATTTAAAAAAAACCGCTTGAAGAAAATGGTAAAATGTTCCCACTAGTGTAAGATTTGCTGATATAACCGTATGTGATTAATTAATGGACGTATGATGCAAGGTAAAGTAATTTTGATATGTCCTGTAAAAATTCTTCCTTTCAGAATTAAAATAACACGCGAATGACTCGTAAACATTAATAAAATTATTTCTTAACGCCTTTTTAGTACCTATTTAACAGAAGATACTAAAAGTGTTAATAAATAATGAATTTACGATAAAAACAAACATGAAGAATATTTAATTTTAAGAAATACAGAAAACATTAGAAAGTACAGAAAGTTTCGTGTAAAAGAAAACATTGAATTTTACTTCGACAGAGTCTCTATCTATAGAATAAAACAAAAAGTATTTGAATAAGATCCAAGTGTTTAGAATAGAAGCATGTAACTATTATAATCTAGTTATAATAGTTACATGGTTCGATGTAAAATGACAGCCAATCTCAATTGTATCTGAGGTCTAGGAAACAATGGAAAAGGAAGGTCCATTCTTGAATTATCTTAACTTGACCATTGTAATATAAGTAATGTAGAAAATGTCAACAGTTCGGACAATTCCAAGCAAATAGCCTCAGATGTGATGAATTGAAATGATCATTATTCTAAATGCAGTTCACCGAAACCGTGGTCACTAACTGTATGTTGTAACTTGTAAGGAAGATAACAAAATTCACAAAGAACAATCAGATTAGATCAAAAGATACCTACAAATCTTAGATACATTAACAATTACAAAATTAAAGAACCTCCAAGATAATCACAGCTAGAAAAGCATTATAGAAAAAATACCCACCAACTAACATCTAGTCAATAGTTAAAAAAACAAACAAAACAAAAAAACAACAGAAAATTAAGTGGGGTTTGCAATACTTTGAATAAGCCTTCAAAACCAATTACAATAGCAACACAAAATTCAATGATACAAAATAAAAAAAAGATAAAAACTAAAAATCAAAATCACTTTACCTGAACTGGAATAAAAAACAAATGGAATAAAGCAATGGAAGCAAATGGAATAAAAAACAAAGAAAACAGCTGGTGTTGGTCAACTAATCGCAAAAACATTGTTTTTTAACCCTAAACAAATCTTAGCAGCGTATACAATAATCTTTGACGGAATTGTAATACTTGCGTTATCAGTCTGATACACGGAGAACGACAATGATTTTAATCTTAAAACAAAGGAAAAACCAAAATAGTAAATAAGTACAGACCAATCAGGTACCTATTCAACATCTCTAAAATATTTAATAAGCTTATCTTAAACCGATCAGACTATTTCATCCATATCGCAAAAAGCAATATCTAACACAATTTCAATTAAGATTAAACCACCCCGCTGAAGATCAATTAATCAGTAACATAAACCATAGCAAAAGTATGTCATGAGAAAACAGACTTTAGGAGTTTTTGTAGACATATCGAAAGTTTTTGTAGACATATATAAAGTATAGAATGAACTTAAATACAAAATGCAAGAGTTTGGTATCCCCTCCTACTTCCAAAACGTAATTAGTAACTATTTAAACAATGAGCAACTTATACTCAGAATAAACTCAGCTCTCTCGTCTAGATATCAATCTAAGCAGGTGTACCCCAAAGCACTCCTCTATCTCCGACATTGTTCAAAATATACAGAACCCAATACCATAGAATCAAAATTTTGTTCAGAATATTAAAATAATGAACTGCGTAAAATTTCAGCCGATTTGGATGAAAATAATTACCCATGCCTCCAAAGCGATAAGTTTTATACGGAATTTAACTCGGGAAATCGTACTGCTTGAGAGATTTGAACGTAACTTATTTTCCACTTTTGAACAGGAAAATATGCATCATGTAGTTTTATGGAGTGCTGACATAAGTCCAATGTTAAAGAGAAGTCTTGAAATTTAACAAGTCACTATAATTGTTCATTTTCTAAAATGATGTTTCTGGATGAAAATAATTTCAGTTGTCAAAATTTAAAACTATTCTAAAATATTGGATTAGTATGTACAGACTCCTTTGACCACTTAAACTGTGCCAAACTGTGAATTTCGTGTGTCTAATATCTTACGTATTATAGCTAATGGAAAGTTTTTTACGCATAGTAAATCTAATTATTTCACTCCACGGCAAACGAAAATCCATTTTCTACTTGAGGGTTTCACTGTATCACTCACTGCATCAACCAAGGGTTTCACCTATACTTCTGGTTTTGTCTCTAACAAATTTCGGATCTCTGGTCTCTCTATCGTCAGCCTGTCGTTTGCGCTAACCCAAGCTGCGCGTACAGCCATCATCGTTAACGTTTGTCGTCAACAAAGGTGGCAAATACGACAGCGTCCGTACGGTTTAGCGGTGCAAAGGCAGTGCGGAGTACATGACCAGGGGAAGCCGCTTTGGTTGCCACACACGTCAAACGGTAGATGGTTGAGATGTGGCTTCTCAAAGGCTGCAGGTTCAATGACGACCTAGCGATGGACGCCGGCAATTATAATGGTGTACAATTCAAAAATACTTGTTTGAGAAATAATTTTTTTGGAAAATGAAGTATTTATAAGTAAAAGAACTCAGCTCTCTCGTGTACTTATAAATACTTAGATAATATTTTCACTCTTCGATTTATTTGTTCCGATGACAGTTTATTTCCACATTAACATCTATTAGTTAATAGAAATTAATTGTTAGTATGTTTGATCATATTGCATACCGATTATTCTCTTCTAGTCGGCTTCCACCAATTCAAATATAATGCATGGAAAAAAGCCCAGAATGGTAGGAAAAATAAATGTAGGAATAAATACAAAGGAATATTATTGAAACATGGGAGAAATGTATTTTTGTTGTTTAAACTGTTTTAAAGTTTCTTTTCCTTCTACAGTTTCTTTTTCTTAAATTGAAATTCAATATGGCTTAGAGCAAATTTGTTAGAATATTTGTTATCGTCAGGCTGTCATTCAAAAAGATACAATTACATTGGATTCTTATTGATACAATTCAACAATAAATGATACTACTAATAAGAAGTCTTACACGTTTGTTTTTGTATGAGGACCAATAACTCGATAAACCACCTCTTCCCCCTCACCCAGGTAGCACAACTTATGTTTGACTGGCACTGACAAACACAGTTTTAAACATTACTTAGTAACCGAATTTTTAAATTCTGTTATCTCGGAAAGGAAAAGAAATAATAGGAAACCTCAAACACACCTTTAAATGCTCTAACGTAGGATACTTCAGTTGTGTGATTTGATTTGCTTCTTCCGATTACTCCGAAATATTTAGGGGGCATTTACATTTTTATTTACTGATATAGTAAGAAAAGAACTTGTACACGAGCGTCAGTTATATTGATCCTTAGGTTAAATTTGTTTCCAATTGAATGAAAGATAACTAACAAATAAGAGAAGTGGTAAACTGATGTAGCACTCCATGTGCAGGGATGAGTCAAAATGTCGTGTAAAATGATCTTTAATTCGTTGGATACGATTTGAGAAATAGAGACCATTACTCACGCTGATGAAATAGACTTCATATTGTGATGAGATAAAAGTAACTTATCTTAAGTAACAATCAAAGGAAGGCAGCAATCAAAGTTATTAAATTCGACAGCCTGTACTAGGAATCATTTACAATATAGGAGGCAAAATGGAAAAATCATCATGACATTTTACCTATAATCCCGTCACTACCCTACTGGCAAAAAATATGGGTTTCTTGGCATATATGTCAAAAATATTATGTTGGATGATCATAAATTAAGTATGGTATAGGCCCTGCGCAAACCTGTAAATGAAACGATTTCGATGTTTTTATAGACATTAACCGTTATATATTTTATCCTAAGAATCTGCTACACGAATTACCGGGCATTATCAGCAGTTTACAGTAGTACCAACGTGATAAGTTGTTCTCAGTACTATCAGTGTGATAAATATATTTTAATAGGGTTGGGGGTCCAAGCAGGTAACATAACCTCTATCTTTTTGCTGTAGGACTAACTCAAAATTAGTGACTAACTCAAAAGAACAAGTTTTGTACTGAGAGGTTATAGTGACATTACATTTTTCAGAGGAGGATGAGATATTAATTTCCAATACACATACAGCACAATACAATGTATGTAACACTTTAGTTTGAATTGTTACATTTGCAGCACAATAATAACACACAATAATTATAGGTTAGGCTCATATCATTGGAATACATCACATACACAACTTCCATTTTACATAGAAAAAATACAATTAAGTTACTTTTATATACTTACAATCATCTAAATTATTTTACCTTACTTCAGCTTTTCTCACATAGCATTCAATTTTTTTCTGAAATTCACCGACGGTTCATGAATATTTAAACACACACATCAAATACACTAGAACCCATCGTAAAAGATCCCTTTACCAACATGTGTAGCTTATAACGGAGCAACAAAAAGAAACAATAAATAAAAACAATAATTTTTATCTGAAAATAAGTCTCATACAATGAACACATGTCAATTATTAACTGAAGGAATAAGCAGCAAACCTCGCAGAAATTAATATTTTTTCACACCAATGAATGAAAGCCATACACGTGAATCAGGATATTCTAGTTCTGACGATTGATTCAATGTAAATTACACATCTTTTTCAGTATGACGATGATGAAAGTAATTTTTACCTAATAAGAAATACATCGTACAAATATGTATTATATTTGAATTTTTGTAAACCTCGCAGCATTACACTCCAGTGCAAATTATAGATAATATCCCACGAGAAAATCCATGAGCTGAACTCTGGAAATGGAGAGTCAAAAGAAGTTCATTTCTTAATTTACTAAAGTGTTAGATCTAATGAAGAAACCTTGTTCTTGAGCTTCATGACAAGACTTGCAGACACTTGTCTGGTGTCTGCAACGTGTTCCAATAGTGTGTCGACCACCATTTCACATGAAAAACGAGCTATAACTATCACCCCTTATCAACTGGAGCCTGGTCATCGCGGCAATTCTGCATTCATTTATTTTATTTATTTTGTTGATCACCTCTCAGTTCCACATCACGAGGACGTTACCAGGGTTCGTGTCTCTCCCACAGTTTCTGTCACTTTTTACTTCTCTCCCGTGTATTGTGTTCTTTGTACGTGCCTCTCTTCTTAGTAGTCTTTTTCTGCCACTATTCCTGTCCCACAGCGAGGCGTGCGCAGTGTATAATTGTGCTGTTGTTCTTTTTTATATGTCGGATATACATGATTTCCGTAATGATGTCCTGAAACTTTGCGTACGTCTTTTGCGTTGTCATGAAATTTCCCCGTTCTTGTACATCAGTCTATTTTATGAGAACCACTAGTTGTTCCCTCTCTGCTGCATTAAGGTCACAATCATAAATTATGTCACGCACATCCTTTTCCCATTTCCCACAAATACACTCTACTATGGTAATCTTTTTTAAATAACTGTTTATATTGTCATGGCCACTAAGAACCTCTAAAATTGATGGATTGGGGGCAATTCTACATTATAAGAGGAAGTGCTCTGGTTCCGTTAGTCAAAAGAGAGCTCTCATTATGTATTTCTAATGAACTGGAACATGCTCTGATCTGGCCAGAACCATTTATTATTCATTGTAATCATGTAAAGGTAATTTAATTCTAATCAACTACTATGTAATAAATTAGTATTAATTACATCATTCTAGGTATTTATTGATATTCTACAATTCCTGCTCTCATCTGAGAGGTAAGTCTTTTACGACACACCAATCTAAAAGAAAAAAAATATTATCGGACAATATATCCGAGCACACCGAATTTAGTTTAATGATGTTGAAGCGTATCAATATGATTGTGATTTTATTGAGCAATGAGTGTTACTTCTGATCTTTGATAATTTTATTTTTCCTTTATCTGTATTCTCTTAGGATGCAATTCACTTACATTTTTTCCCTATAATAATAAGATTCCCTAATGAAAGTTAACTCTATGGAGAATCTGTAACATGAAAATCAAAAACAAAAAATTACTCAATGAAATGAATGAAATGATCTGAAATTTTGAAGGACACTTCTTGGGGATGGTAGCATACGTCATGCAAAACATTGTGAACATTGATGGAACACAAGAGAGTTAAAAAATTAAATACCTGGTTTCTTCGAAGTAGATATGTTGTGTGTTCATGGTACAAGCTTTCTGAAGCTTACTGATGTGTCCGCATGAGATCATTGTTGGTGATTCTAGGAGTAGGAGGAGGTGTATAGAAGAAGGAAGGTTGGCTTTTCAGTAGTCACAACGATCTGAACTGGGATATTGAAGTGAAAAGCTACAAATGCTTTCTCTGGCCTCTCCGGGAATTGAACCCGAAGTGTCTCGGTGGCGAGCAAGCATACTATCCCCCGTTTTTTATACCTACCACCCCACTATCACGGTAGGCCGTGTGTACCAAGGCAAGCTTAAACATATTTCATATTTTTCTATGTTACATCATGTACTCCGTCGGATACATTTCCCGAACACTCATTTAATTTCCATCAACCAACAAATTCTGCAGGTAATTTCCAAATAATTATTTTGATTTTGATTGTTTCTCCAAAAAGTCAATCTTAAACTGCTTTCCCGTTCAAAAATATCAATTTTCTTCTCTGCATAAGTTCTTCGTATAATTTCTATTTTTTCTTCACCCATGACCACCGCTGTGATATAATTTTACATGCCGTTAATCTCTGAGATATAGTGTCTACAAAACCACATTCTACACATTTATCACTTGTTCATTTTTTAATTGCAAACAACCTTTCTCGTGTTGAGATTATATCATGTACATCTTAAAACCACAATACTGATATTATATTCGGCAGAAATTTGCTACGGACATTTTTCCAAACAAATCTCCAATTCATTACAAGAATTCATTACACCTACTCTCACCTTGGATCTTAGGTTTTCAATTGTCTCATTATAGTATATTGCTTCCATTGTTATCGTTCTCGCATCCAACAAAATATCGTTTACATCTTGACATATTAGTCGTGTGTAAACATAGCCTGTATACTGTGTTTTACTATTTGAAGATTGCTTGGAAGTCTTTGTAAATTCTGGTGGCTTTGCGTTCCTAGGACATCCAGCCAAAAATGCATCCAGTATTTTGAAAATGTTCCTTCTGCCAGAAGTGATCGTACTATTTCCTTTGCAAATAGGGCTTCACATTTTCCTTTAATTTCACTTACTCCATACCCACCTTCCGCCTTCGCTTGGCACATTACCTGCAGTGGCACTCGAAATACTCCACAATAATTGCCCCATACATTTCCTTATTTGGACAATATTTTTCTTCGGTATCGAAATCACTTGAGCTGCAAACCAAATGTTTCATAGAAGATAAAACTGGACATACCATACTCTCTGCTGCAAATTTCAATTTGGAAGTACGGCTTCCTTAACTAAATCCCTAATGGACGTCTCAGAGCAATCAGACTTAGTAAGACTGTTAATCACAACCCTACATGGAAAAATTTTAACCATATATTTTGATAATGATACGGGAAAACAGTTTCATGTATGACCGATCTAGATATTAATTTTATGTCCTTAACAAGAAAGACTATTTACAATCAATTGTAAAGATTATTTGAAGCTACCTTACTACTTTCAGAACCGAAGAACCAGATAGCAGTTTTATTATAACTTAATGGCGTGACATATCGAGTTGTCTGAGTTCTTTTCAAATTTAAATTTAATTAATAATAAAAACATATTACAATAACAGTATAGAAAAACTATAAGGTTATTTTTTGCGTGAACAGAAGAGAAATATTACTATTTTTAAATTTTCTAGAAGTTTATTTTTTATTTGTTAAAAGCTAAAATACTAAGGTGATCGGTATTGCGCCTTGACAAAAGAATTTTTTCCGTAAAAATTGAGTCTGCAATAAACATTGGACTTCACATTTAATTTCAAAATTACTCCTTTTGGGGGAACGGTGTGTTTTTAGTGAAATTTTCTACGATGCTTAGTTCTTTAGATATTTCGATGGCTTTACTAAAACGGAACACTCAGTATAAGGCGAGTGATTTTATAAAAAAAACACTTGAATTATTTTTTATGTAAAATTTTCACCAAAAGTCTCAACACTACAATGCTTTTGAGAGTGTCCCACCATCAAAAACTAGTTACTGACCTCTAAGCTTCATCATGCCATGACTTTGGAAACGACATTTTTCATGTTAGTAGCACTAATTACGAATAATTTCATTAAACAACAATATAATTGCAAAAATAAAAATAAAAATTAACAATTAGAAAAGTACGAATGAGAAATATACAAACAAGCGATGAATACTTAATGCTGACGTTGTACAATTGTGTTGACGCGTGCACCCAATCGCGTATCTCCACAAAAAGCTCAAATTATAAGTTAGTCATAAGTAAGGTCAAGCTCTAGCGCACAAACTCACATCAATTCACAAGTCAGTGTGGGGAGGAGCTGAACAATGATAACCCTGCAATCCCGTACACTGTAATCACTTCCTCGAGAATCACTGTGGTTCAGAGATATGAGGCACGACGAGATTAGGGGCGTAAAAGATAGATAGACCAAAAGATTTGCATACGCGTTCTGCAGAGGGGGAGCACGAAACGAAGATATTCTTTTTGATTTTTGATTTCAACTTTTTATGAAATTTTATGCGTTTCTTAGAAAAAAACAAGGAGAGCAGAAATCTCGAAATCCAAAATTCGGCACACGCGTTTTCCAGGGTTGAGCACCACAAAGAATATTTTTCGAAATTTCATTTAGATGATTGTTTATTGAATGCTGAAGGTAAATTTGATTTTAGTCCCCCTAGCGCTGAGACTTTAATGCCCAGAGCTTAAAAATTAGGCACACGTATTTTCCAGGGTTGGTTTCTGTAGACTGTTGAACACTTCCTTTTACAATTCGAATTAGATTACTCATTTTTGTTTACTTATGAAGCATTTTTTGTTTTCATACACGCAGCGAAGGGACCCAAAGGTCTGAAGTTTATTCCCGAATGAAATCCGTGCAAAGAGTGGGTATGTCATCATGGGAATCCTCCAGAAATGATTTCTAAAATCCATTGAACCACTGTTCTGCGTACATTCACATCTTCGTCCACGTTGACCTTCGTGCCGACTCCATGAGCCGAAATTACGTTAATTCATCATTATTGGCGCAATTAAGTAATTTGAATGCTGCATTAGTCCCACATTTAAGGTTGATTTTATTACTTTATTACTTTATTAATCAAGAAACTTTCACGCATAATTCCTTTGTGTTCTATGAGCTATAAAGTCACTGTGAAAATATAGAAACTCCATGAATAACATCACTTGTATAACCGCGACCTTTCATTCCATAGTGTAGCCACTTCGTATATTTTCGATGTGTTTCAAAACATTTCGCGCAATGTAAAGGACTGGAGCTTGAAAATAAGTATTCAGAGTGTAATGCAAGTTTCATTTAAGTGTATATAAGTGGTGTATGTCATAAAACGATTAATATGTAAGGTTACGCTGTGGACTAGTGAACACTAGGTATTTTCGATGTGTTTTCACGGCTAACCTTGTGTTACATAATGATTACAGGATATTATGCATTAATTTCATGTACATGTGGCAAAGTTTGATTTAATAGTGAGATTTTTAAATCTACAGTGTTTGTCTAGTTTCTGGATTCGAGTGAAACGACTGACTCAGGTCTTGATGAAGTGGTGTTCGTTGATATTCTTATCTATATTATTTACTACACTGTGTTCTGGATAACTGGATATGTGCCACTGACTAACCTGTGATATGTGCTGTCTGTGATGTAACAGTCTGTGATGTGCAGTGATTTGCGAGGATTTGCTTTATTAGGTTCTTTGTGCTATGTGTCACAAGTCATTGACAACTTGATACTTAATGAAGATTGTGGATTCTTGATTTGGCTACAAAATAGTTAAAATGTGTTCTTCGTTGTAGAATTTTGATTCGGTGTTCTGTTTGTTCAGTTTCTTTGGTTGCATGCGTGTGAGAAAAATGATATTGTTGTTTGCGTTCCTCTCTGTCACTATTTGTAGTAACATGTTGTTAATAAGTTAACTTCTTTGACTTTCTCTAAATAATACCTTCATTCCTTGAACATTTTTTTTTCTAGTGATATAGGGAATAGGAAATTGAAAAGTTATGTCATTTAGGTTTACATAATTCAATTGATTTTTTGTCTGAATTGAAGTTAGACTATATGAATAACATGTTTCAAAAATTTCCTGTAAAAATTGATCATCATACAGTTGAAAATTTATTGTGGTTACTTCTTTGTTTTGTGGTTTGACAGTTTTCTTTGAATAGTGATAATGTGTGAACAGAGGAATTAGTTATTCATTTAGATAAATGATAATTCATTTAAACACTCATTGTTATATATGTTTTGGAGAAACATTTTATATCGTGTCTTCACTATGTACAGAATTTGTCACCCAATGTGTGAATCGCATGTAAAAATTCTGAGTGACTCGAGAGAGTTCCGACAAAGACAGGTTATACAACTGCTTTGGATCTGGTTATATGCAGTAAAATAATTCATAAAATTCGACTGTGTCTAAAAGATGATATGTATGAAAAAATCAATGATATTGCTTTTATTGAATATTACAAACTTCTAAATGTTAATATTTTTTCGTTTTGCGGAGAGAAATTAATGCAGTAAGAGCTCAAGACATAAAAAATATGTCTCTGGACTAAATCCTTTGGTTTATTATCAACAGCGTGTGACGGTTATCGTGTGTCCTGCCTAAAGACTTTTTTACAGTATTTTCTTCTTCAAATTATGTCATCACCACTTTGTACATGATGAAACTATTAAGAAACAGTTCAAAAAGGTATAACAATATGGAAATATTAAAAACATTATTACTTTAAATGGTCTCTGAGATCGTGACACAGCGATGAAAGATTTTAATGTTCTCAAGAAGTAATTGCATTAATCATGTGTGGATTAACAATGTGTGCATGCGGGGGTCATACAGGCATAATATATTCAAAATCTTTATTTGACAATGTAGAGCAGTTCTCGGCAAAAATCTTTTAATGAACCTTAGGTACAATATCTTGTAAAATTTTAGAAGTTTAATTGATGTCCATTCAGGTGTTGCACAAGTTCCATGATGGACGAGGTATACATGGTAAACTTGTTTGTAAAATTGTTGTATCGTTGAATTGAATACATGTATTTTATTAGATAAGAATTTACTTCCCAGAACTTCATTATCATTGCATTTCAGTAAGGTGTGGACACAAATCATAAAATGAGAACTACTGGATACTGTTCTATCCATCGTATACCAGTAATTTGGCTTGACCAGTGATCACTTGTCTGTCTACAATCAAAATAGCTTTATGCATGTCTAACCAATTTATGTCGTTGCCAAATATGGTGCAGAGCCTGACAATTTTTTAATATTTAGACGCACCAGATTAGTTCATAAGACACTATAATGAAATGTTTGCAAAAATTCTAATTTTACGTGTAAACCTCAATCTATTTTCTAAAAATTAAAGGGGAACTAACTCGTGTGTATTTGAATAAATACTATTTTATGATATTAATATTGATTACTTAGGTATTTTACTTTGTTTTCTTTATTTGTTTTTGATAATATTATTCCAACATGTTTCTGTCAGGATATTGCTAGATTCAACTTAGCAGGGTATTTTTATGTGTGAGTAAAAGAGCATCTTTTCTCCTGTTGTTGCAGGAAGGATATTACGATGACATTTTATCTTATCTTTAATGTTTCGAAATATTGGTAAAATTGTTATTCTTAATGATTTTAATACAACTTGTAATTTTATAGTGACTTTCCTTATGTATCATTGTTTCAAAAACATATTTGTCATTAATGTTTTGATTGTTAATTAAATATCTGAAATTGCCAGTCGTATCTATCGTATTGTGCTATTTTTTCTTATAACTTGTAATACTATTAAATAATAAAAATAATCTTAGTCTTATTCAACATTATTGTAATTGGAATGGGGATGGTGTATTTTATACAGTCTAGTTGTGTATGTATTTGTTGGGAAAATATATGTATTCACAGTTAGAAATAAAATTCTAATAGGGTTTTTCCTCTCAAATTTTTTTTGTGTATAGTCTTGCATGCTAAACACAGATTACCCCATTGCAGTTCATAAAAAACAATAATTGACATATTTCTTCCTTTCATGTTTGATGATTAAATTCTTTGTTCTTCATTTGCAATATTTTTTTATATTTTGATCCTTGCTGATAATTGAGATATAATGGTATTAATTATTTTCCTTTCTTTTGTATTTGAATGAAACATGTTTTTATAAATAATTTCTTTGTCAATTTATACTAAAAGGTGTCCTTGTCATTCATTCAGAATGATCATAATTTTCATATTCTAAAATTACTCTAAGTAACACATATTATTTATAATAAACATATACATTGCAACTAACTAGACTGACTATTTTTAATGTAATTATCTGACTTATTTGCTCATTGTATCATAAATATAGGAATTGGTCTCCTAATATTTACTTGGTTCTTGCAAAAGTAACATGTCATTGTCTCTTAATTGGTCTCTTAATATTTACATTTACTTTCTCCTTTTATTAGTGGGACTAGTATCACAATATTCAGTGTATTACAATCAGTATATTTGTTCATGCAACAGAATGTATGAGAGATGAATTTGTTAAGTGGATGTCTTCAAATGTAACGGGTTATCAAATAGGATTGACCAACTCAACAGAATCCATATATTTGATTCATTTCACTTGATATATTACACTGTATCAAATGAATTATATTTTTTTACTGTATAAAACATCGAAATAGCACATGCTTCGAATTATTGTCGCGAAATACCGATTTGTAATATATTATTAGCCATACGAATTTTCACTAAAACAGCGAGATCGCGTAACTGCTAAATACNTAAGATGTACTACTTTTCTTAAGTGATAAAGGAATAAAGAATGAACTTATTTCATTAAAATGACTTAATAATCAACCCGACATGTTAAAACGTTCTGTATAATAATACAAAGTGAGTTGAGTACTAGTATTTATCTAACATTGACATTGTTGTACATACATATTAATAAAGTAGGTCTTTGACCTGAGTATTTTTGGAGAATGGAGGAAGATAGTGACAATGTGGAGGGTCTGTTTTACTAAAATAGTTAATATGAAATTATAATGCAATAAAATTGTATTCGTATAGTACTATGGATTTCTATTTTACCACCGAGAGAGAGGTTGAGTCAACCATATTTTAATCACCAAAGGAAACAATTGTAATACGTTGGGCTATTTTAATTAGAAATAATTAATATCTAATTTCTCTGTAATTTTTAGAATCATTTTGGGTCATTTATTTTTCTCGACTTACATTCTATTTCAAGAAATTAAATATAAATATTAGTTATTTTTTATAATTATCACATCATCTGACTTTTTGTGTTTCTGTAATTAGATAATGGAGTTGTATTCGGTTTTTACTTTAATTTAAAAGAAAGTTATAGTCAACAGAAAATATTTATTTGCCAAAACTGGCTTTTGACCGCTTATGTTGTCATCTTCAGTGGCCTAAATCAAGATACAGGAATATATTTAGCTATTGGTAAAATGGTCTTAATAATAATTATATACAGCAATAATTACAAAAATATGTACTAAAATAGAGAGTACTAGTATGTAATGTAGTTAATAATAATCAGAGAATTTAATACTAATTGGTTTCAGATATTTAAAAAGTTATATAAATAGTTGAATGATAAATGTTTGTTTGTAAAATTATTACATGAAAATTTGAAATTAGTGAATATTTTTTGCTATAAAAAAAGTTTTGTAAGTCGAGCGTCTTACCTTCTCTGCCCCGGAGGGGTGTGTGTGTGGACCGGGAGGTCGCCACTGTGTCTTAAGAAGGAGTGACGGGACAAGGGTGTGTGTGGGTGGGCGGGCGAGGAGGGGGTTTCTGCCGGAAGATGAATGCTAAATGGATTCTAGGAGGAGGGTTACTATTGGGGGAGAGAGAGAGAAGTTAGTTCATTTAAAATGTGTGAGTGTTGGTTTATTGCTTTCTGAATGTAGATTGACTCTAATAAAATTATGTTATAATATTTATTTTCTATTTCTATTATATGTGTGTGTGTCTGGGTTGAAGGAGTGATTTGAGTCTAACAGGTGTGTAGCAAAGTAAGATTTGTCATTCTTGTATTTTATTGCGTGTAAGTGTTCTTTAAGGTGGATAGCAAAATTCCTCCCAGTTTGGCTGATATAGTGAGCTTCACAGTTTCCACATTTAAGATTATATACGCCACATTTATTTAGATTTGATATCTGCAGTACGTGGGAAAGTCTGTTTCATAGGGGATTCTGAGGTTTAAATGCGACGTGTATGTTGTGTTTCGTCATAACTTTACGTACAGATTGCGATATGTGACCAAAGTATGGAATAGAGATATATTTACTGGTTTTTGAAGAAATAGGTGTGAGTGGTTGTGAATAGTTTTTCTTTGAAGTTTTCTGTTTATGATAGAGTCAATGAGTTGTGTGGAGTAACCATTTGAGAGGACAATTTGTTTTATGATGAGTTATTATTTCTGCAGGTTGGTTTCTGAAAGTGGAATACTTAACATACGATGTACGATGGAATGGAAGGCGGTATGTTTGTGTGAAATCGGGTGAAGAGTTGTAAATCACAATGTCTGAGTATGTCGCTTTCCTATAGCTATTGAAAAGGTGTTGATTATTTGATGGGGAATTGTCAGGTCTAGGAAATTTATTGATTTATGTTTATTTTGTAGTTCATTCGTGAATTTGATATTAAGATATCTGGCGTTTATGAAATCAGTAAATTTGTCTAATTGTCTGAGGGTACCGGTCCAGAGAACAATAATATTATCAACACATCTATACCAGTATACTATGATGTGAATGAGTGGGTGGTTGAACTTGAAGAAATCCATTTGAAAGTTGTCCATTAAATTGTGAAATAGTTAGTGTCCATGCAGAATGAAATCAAGTCGAAAAGTTCTGTTCGGATAAGTACTGGTGTATGGTATTTGTGTAGAAGATCAGTTGAAAAGTTTTGCAGTCTGCCGTAGGGGTGTTGGGAAATAGACTGGTTACATCAAAAGAAACAAGTTTACTGTTGGGTGGGACGGGTATGTCTTTGATTTTGTGTACAAGGTCTAGGTTGTTCTTAATGGAGTAGGTTTGAAGTTTACATGTCGATGTAATGTACTGTTTAGCTTTTGGGCAAGTCTGTGAGGTAGGGTGTGGGTGTATGATACTACTGGCCTTATAGGAATTGACGATTTGTGTAATTTTGGAAGTCCGTATAGGCGAGGAGGTTTGGCGTTTGTGGGGATGACAGATATCTATTATTAAAAAATAACAAAAAGGAACAAAAGTAAGTAGATTTTATATGGTTTTTGTTTTTAAGGTAGCCACTAACAAAGTCACTAACGCTCGTCTAAATAGAGAATAAGGGTTAAATCGTAGACCAATCCATAGGGCTCCTCGTTCTCTTTATTCTATTTTCGTTACCTCCTCCAGCGAGCATTTTGTCATTCGTTCGGTCTTTGGTCGGGGTCTCCCTTCATGCTCCCGATTATTTACTAACAACTTTGCGAACGGATATTTCGTTGGTGTTAGACACAGTGAGGCGAACGAAGCGCGTGCGGTCATGAGAACGTTGCCCTGTGTTGCACCCCCAGCTATGTTTCCGGTCTCCACACATCCGGGCGGCGAAGGTGAGTCAAGCGATGACGGACGGAAATGAAACTGCCCCATATGGTGTCAAAGGTCACTCCACATGTAAAGGGTTCAAACATAAAGGCTCTCCGAACTACTACTGAACTGAAAGCCTTACGTACATATGATTGAGTTTGCATGACAATTCAATCACTTGGCCACTGAAAGCTTACAGTTTGTCAGGTAGTTGTATATAGTACTTGAATACACTTAATTTTAAATTTGTTAACATTTCAACATTTTGTTATATATTTTTTCTAATTTGAGTAATTTTAATTTTTCGTGAGTAAATTAAAATAAGGCATTTATTTCTTAAGTTTTATACTGTAGAGTTTACACAATTTAGACAGATTTTAAATATTCTTGGAATTATTAAACAGTTTTCATGAGTATTGCAAAATATTAAATTCGTAATGATTAATAGTTTTACTGGAAACGTAGTTCATCAATTATGGAGATATTAAAAATATATATGGTTTGTGATGTGTTAGGATGTAAAATAATCGAATCGAAATCTGCTATTAAGTTGAAATACTTCCAATGATACATCTGTTTGTTTACTAAATAGAATTTTACAACCAATGTAAAAATGTTTGATAAAATTATTAAATTTTACTTCGCAGACTATGTTGTAGGACATTTTTGGGTTTAAACCCTCGTTCCGTGCATAAATAATGTGTACTTGACGAACTGAATATGCACTGAGTAATAACTGATGTAAGTTTATTATTATATTCGTGTTATAGCATTGTAAATTTTTCCTTGATTCGTAGAAATAACCCTTTAAAGTACACAAATACGAACAGAAATAACTGGAGGAATTAGAAAACGGTTCTGTGTTGTAGGTATTACTGTGCGTGTGATATTCTCTTCATTCTGTACCAGGGAATCTGTGAGCGAGCATCACGGAATTTATTTAACGTGTTTGTGGCTTATTCGCTGAAAATTTCAAAGCAGGATAATCGCTTGTGAGTGGTAGAGAACGAGAGAGGGAAATAGTAGGTATTCATGGAAATAAACCCGAGTCTTGAAATAAGTTTACCTCAGTAATTAGCTTCTATTGGAAAAGCTATACTTCATTCACGAAGTAGTTCCAACATAGTAATACTTGGAATTAAAGAAAAGCAATATACAAAACACATTGAGACATGCCAGATTTTCACTGAACAATCGGGAATAAGAAAAAATAAGTGTTTAAATGACGTAATGGAAAGCAATAAAACTATTTGTAATAAAACATTCAAGAGTAATAATTAACACTTCAAGTATTCTGCCTGGAAACGTATAATGTATCGTATATTATGTATCGTACAATTTGTTTGTAATTAACAACTATAAATGGATGAACAAAAAAAACATTAAATGTTTGAACTGCCAATTAATAAGAAAGGTTTGCAAAATTCTTTGTCAAGAAGCTGGTTTTTTACTCCTAGTTTATCATTTGCCATTTGTTACTGGACGTCAGGTTTTTGAAAATTTTAGATACGTTAATTATGGTACGTACGACATCTATTGATACGAAAAATAACTTACTAATAATTTGTTTTTATTTTCAAACTTTTGTGTCTACTTATCATTTTTTTAGAACATTTTCGTTTGTGGTTACCTATTAGAATATACCATACATGCGTGGCATCCGAAAGTAGTCAGATATCCATAATAATTCTCCAATGCCTCTGATATCTCCTCTCCGTCTTTCTTTCACCTTGGGAGAATCTTTCACCCTGTTCCTCGCTCATCGCTTGTGAAGATTGTGGGGAAAGAAATAAAACTGAGAAAATATGGAATGCATTTTCCAGTTTATTAGACTAAAAGAACTTACAATGCTCGCAACATTCGTCCACCGATATTCTTGTAGTAAAATTGCTTGACTACAATTTTTGGGTTTTGGTTGTAGGGGTGTTTTTGACCAAAAATTTCTTGATGATCTCAATAAATCTGACATTCTCTACCAGAGGGTCTGCTAATGAACTCATGGTTTGCTATAAGATTTCTAGTGTCAACACTCCTTCCTTTAGTTCTTGCCTCAAATGAACTTGGAAACTTGGTGGTGAATCAGACTATTTGAAGCATCGAAGGATAGTGTTTCATCAAAATGCTTCATTAGTCCGAATTTTATGTGGATTCAACCTATCACAATAGAATGGGAATTAGTAACGATGGCGGAAATGTAACCGAAAAAGGTATATTACATTAAAATGTCATGGGACAATTTGACTACGTCATTAATTCGCGTTCTTTTGATGAAGACATACATGTGTCACTATTACTTTGTATTTCTTACGGAAATTTTTTAATATGTTGCGTTTAGTATCCAACGATTTATTGGTTGTGTTTTACAACTTGGAAAGACGCAACTTGGAACATTTGAGTAGCTTCACGCTTCCTACCATCAAATGGAAATATCCCGTCCCTTCAAGATCTGAATCATGATATGACTGATACAATACACGAAGATACAAAACCAGTATGATATTGTTGTATTTCATGGACATTGTTGGAATTTCTATTAAATGGTGTTCTAGATATTATAAATGTAATTAATGTAGTATTAAGATTTATATTTTCAAATAAAATATACAATTTATTATAAAAATATGCTCATTGAAAAAAGTGTTTTGACATTTGTAGATAAATTGTCTAGAGTCTATAAATTGGCAATTCGGTTCCGCTTTTAGCGCATTATAATACATATAAATCAGGTAAAATATTATATTTTTTATTACAAATTATGAAATCATAGAATAATGAAAACCAGTTTGATTTATGCTTTTTCTTCAGTTTCTCTTTTACATTAAGTGTATTGATTTTAACTTTTCTTCAATAATTATTGGTAACTCTCTCGTGGACTAAGAAATCAGCCAGCACCTGGCCAACTTCTTTCAAAATAATATACGAGCAAATTTAAATACGTTTTTAAAAAATAAAACGTTATTCCATAAGTAGATCCTCTCAATTCTTTTTAATTCTTGGATTGAATATTGAAATAAATTAGTTTCTGTTTTCATAACTCGCTCGGTTTTTGTCGACAGCTACTGTATCATCTTTAGAATTTGTGTCAGTTAGGTTTTAGGAAAATAATAGTGTTTGTAATTTAAAAGATGTTATTTTTATGTTCTTGTTTATGTTTGGAATTTATATATCTAAAACTCTAAATGTTCCAGAGGTATTTTCAATTGTTCTTAATATAATTGCTAATAAATTCGAATTTCAAATTTAAACGCGAAACACGCGCTTTTCGATTTCTAAGCAAACATGACCGATATGTTCCCGAACATTCCGGTTTCAGCGACTTTTATTTTAGGATAATAATTCGTTTGGGAAACTCTTAGTTTAAGGTTATCTATATTTTTAATAGAACATTTTAAGCTTTGTACATTCGTTTCAAAGTAAATTCTATTTTTACTGCTGGATAAAATAATTAAAAGGTGCATTCAGACACGTTACATATATTTTCCCAGAAGAACAATGTTAATAAAGTTAAATAAATAGTTGAGAAACAATGCTATTGTGAATGGAATAAAATGATAAATAAATTATAATTATCTGAAATAATACATATTATTAAATCTAGGCACATTATTAAAATTGTTGAGCTCGAAATCGTATCTTTGTATATTTTCTAGTTTGTGTTGAAATATTTTTTGAGATATTAAATGAGAATGCGTGTTCATAGAGTCCGTAATACTAAGTTTATAGCGTTATTTGAAAGACTTATTATCCTTGTCACTTGATATAGTTTCAAACATTTGGATTAATTATATTTAAAAGTGTTAATTTTTATGCAACTTCTTTAGCCACGTTACGTAAAATATGACGATCGGCACGTGTACTACGCTTTATTAATGGTCGCACACGTTGACTCTCTTTATACCTACACAACTGCAGATATAAATATATACAAATATACAAGCTATAAGTTATACCATTAAAATGCTCTTGTTTAATTCATTTCTGCGTATTTGACTCTTTAAGGAAAATGAAAAAAGTTACACTTCTAACGCAAGCTCCTAAGTACACAACAATTTTTTCTGTCTTTCTTAATTTGTTAATTTGGATCGTCATGCATCTAGCGTTTCACTATATACAAAAAATAATCAACTTCTTTTCTCGTTCAAGTATGCACATATTTGTTCGTTAGTCAAACGTTTTTCAATACATTGAATGATTTTTCTTTACTACAACCTCCTTATATCATCATCATAATTATTATTATTTCATAGTTGCTACCCTAAACTATTTCCGGATAACTTTTTAGGTATATTTTGATTTGTTTTCAATATTATTCTGTTCGATAATGGTAGTTTAACATGTTGCATTATAAAAAGAGAATAACGGGATAATATATTCTTCCAGTACCACCTGGCGCGAAACTCCAAAGTCTCCTGAATCAGATTGGTTTTACGAGTACTTTTGTGGTTTTCCTCTGGACAATAATAAAATTTCCGCATAATTGAATAGAGCCCATTTTTCATCGACTGCAACCACTCTTTTGCAATAATGGTCACAGCCATTGCATTTCTGTACGCTTTCAATGTTTTCCGGGTTCCTTTTATTACTAAGCCCCTCTCCTCCTAACCCGTTGGGTCTCACGTTCTGCTTGGAGCCACAGCTTGTCACCACATCCCGCCACAGCGTCCACCACTGCACTGCAGCACCGCAAACGCTCGCTGGCTCGCACGCTCTCTCTCTCTCTCTCTCTTGTTTTATTAATTAAAGCGCACGTAATTACTTCCGGGAGCTACCAGTACTGTGACAAGGCTCCTTCTCGCAGGCTTTGCGTGCCCGGGAGCAGTTTTGCGATTTCGTCACTCGTATCCTCCTGCCCCTCACTTCGCTATGTGTACAACAAGCATTGCAATTCGTCACGAAGTGCTCGCGATGCAAATTCTACGCCAAACGATGCTCAATTTTACAAATAACGAGGATAAAAATGTTAGCTTTAAAAACTAACGATGAAAAAAATACAAACAATCGACAGTGACCCTTTGACATGTTATGGATAAAAAGTAATTAGAAAGATGCCTAACTCAAGTGAATCATAGTGCTTGTTAAATATGCGTGGAATCAATAAGGCACATTTCTATTCTCACTTATTCTTGCGTACTGTATATATGACTGAATACTCGAGATCTATAGTTTTCTCTTCCTCAAGCAGCTTAATAGTCTTTTGTTTGAGTATACTAATAAATAAATGTATTTGTTATAATAGAAGATAAATGTATTTGTATTGTATATATTCAAGTGCTTCTCAAAAGTGTGATAAAGTTTATGTAAGTAAAAACGGAATCATTAATTTAGTTTCTTGGTGTATAAGGAGTAAACATTAGGGTGCATTTAGAATTTCTCGTGCACATTCTATCCCATAATAATTAAATTTTCAAATACAACTTGCCCCATTGTTGCACCCACGTTTTCGTCGTCATGATCACATAGAATTATTACATCATTTTACAATTCGTTTTTCTTGATTCTCTCGTTTTTATTTACATTTTAGCATAATATACAGTAGTTATTTTCAAATTAAATAACCTCCAGTGGTCGCCCTAAATAATTATTTCAATCATTTTTCTCGTCGGTTTGTTTGTATATTTAATTTATTTATTATCTCATTTGTAACTTCCGTAGAAATAAATATATTATTATACTAATAACCTTCATTCAGTGTTAGTTCTCAGTTTTCGTGTATCTCATTTGCTTTTGTCGTTAAGTTGCTAACTAACTCACAACAATGGACACTATTGCATTCCTCAATTCATTCAAAGCTAATCTTCAGAAGGCGTACAATGACTTGGTACGTTATATTGACACACGGATCAGTGCGCTGGAGGAGGTCAATAAGAACACGATCGGTGCTTGGACTACATTAAGGAATTCTCGCCGTCCATCCAACTGCTATCACCCGGTTAGATCAACGACACATGCACCACTCCAACTCTTCACTCAGAGTAGGTTTAGTGCGTTAGATGACATGTCCCTGTTTCCTCCCTTACCTACTCGTTTCATCCCTCCCGTCCAGTACCCAAACATGTTCACAAACCATGCACTGGTAAGCACAGCTGCCCAAAACCACGTAAAATAGTGCTACCCAGAGATGAAGCCAACACTTCTACGCAGAAATCAAACGTGTTCATAATAGCTGATTCGCACGGTCATAAGATGTTTTCCGTTTTGCGTGGATTGCTTCCTAGCCAGTTCTCAGTCTTCGGTTTCTTTAAGCCAAACGCTCGTTTGGCTGAAGTTACTCGAGAACTGGACACCTACACTAAAAAACACACAGAGCTGGACACAGTAATCGTCGTAGGTGGGCAGAACGATATTAACTTGGGAGGTCATTTCAACGCGTCTGAACATCTACAGAAACTAAAAATGACATCTTAGCACAGAAACATAGTACTCTCTAGCCTGACTCCACGCTTCAACGTTCCACAAATTAATCACGAAATTAACCTGGCAAAATATCCCTAAAACATCACCTGGCAGACACAAAAATTACATTTTTGGATTTGCAAACACAACTGACTGCCAAGGACTTTACCCAGCACGGTTTACATCTGAGACCGTTTGGGAAACATCATTTCGGTTCTCTCCTAGCTTCACATCAGCCACCTGCCCCTTTACCCACTACTACACCTCTTCCTCCTCCTCCCTCTGCTCCTACCTCATTACCATCTCCTATCTCCACACCCATTTCTTCTCCTGTCCCCGTTCTTTCACCTACTGTTTCATCTCCCACGTCCTCATCTATTACTCCATCTATATCTCCTGCCGCCCCCATACACAGTCACAACTTGCGCTCAGGAGTATGATGTGGTACTCGCAAGTGACAAGCGCGTTCAGGTGCAGTGTGCGGGCTTGATCCTGAACTAGAAACTATACCAAATTCATTCCTCTCCAAAATCTAACGTCGATTCTATTTCTCGTGAATCACAAACTCTTTGCGAAAATAAAATAATTATATTTCACCATAATGTCCAATCCCTTTCAAACAAATTGACAGACATTGAAATTCTGGTACACGAAAATCCATTCGATATGCTATGCCTCACAGAACATAGACTTTCAACTAACAACATCAATAATACTGCTATTTCTAATTATCCCCACGGAGGTACGTGTATCTACGTTCGTAATGATATTTTATCTTCTCCACTGACAGGCTACGAGAACTTCTGCGTAGATAGTGTGTTCGAATTTTCTGCAGTTAAACTGACCGACACCGGTATTGTTGTTTTGTGTATTTATAGACCTCCTCAATGAGATCTTGACATAATTTTTCGGAACTTCGAAATTGTTTTAAAACATATCACACATAAATCTACTAAATCTATCGTTATATGTGGCGATTTCAACATCGATTTCCTGAGTACATCCGACTCTGCACATTCACCAGTTAATCGATTCAAGAATCTTATCGACTCTTTCAACCTTATTACTACGATAAACGACCTCACTCGCGTCTCCGGTTCATCTCAAAGATTGTTAGATCAAATTATAGTCAACAATGGAATCTCGTATTTCTCTGAAGTGTTTATCGCCGTATACAGCGATCACCTTGCTCAAGAATTGAATAATAATAATAAAAAACTAAAACCACTTAAATTCATTTACAAGTTTTCAAGAGAATTTATTGACACAAATCAATCCATATTTATAAATTATTTGCGTGAAGAAACATGGAATGATGTTTACAATTGCCAAAACACCGACGACAAATTCAATGTAGCTTTCCCATAAAACGCAAGTTGTGTTACCATAGTAATACATAATTTTATGATCTTCACATTCAATCGAAATTCATATTCGGAATCTGCATAAAAATTTCTCCTCCTGCAAAATATTTTCGTAATGCACCGGGATATGTATCTCTATTACATCGCACTAAAATTTGACTTGAATGTTTCGAATAGAGATTTTAATTTATTATCGGGTTAATCAGAAAAAAAGAAAATGTCGAAAATATTATAATTCAACGTTCATTGACAAGAGACGGTGTTTCAATACCAAGATAATAAATATTTTTACTATAATTTAAATGCTATATATTATTTCTGAATCATGGGCTCGTTTTATTAAAGAAGTACTCTAGGTATTTAGACAAATAGGAAGTCGTATGAATGTTTGTCAAGTGCGTATAACGTATTCGTAATATGTATAGGTCTAAAAATGTGAATAATAAGAGATGCGTGTAATCTTTTCCTGACCACGAGAGTGTCCGTTGATTCGGGGCTAGTATTACTATAAATATTTATGACAACTGATATGGTGAATATTATTGTTAAAGAAAGTTCTGCATACAACACTGCTCATGAGGCATCTTGTTGGAAACCAATGTGCAGGGAATGTCAATTTGTTACAAAGCCGATGTCTATTTGGTGTTTTGATAATTAGCAAGTAAATGAAGCTCGTTGACGGATAAAATAAAACAAACTAGTGGTGCAAAACTATTGCACATACTTTTTCCTACACGTTTTTCCGTCTGCGGCATTGAGTCGCAAAATATTCTAAAGTGAAAGGGTTCTATCTGGCTAGGTCCTCTATATTTTGGTTGACTACAAATACTCTATTCTAATCTTTTATTAAAGAAATCCTCTTCAAAGAAACAAGAGAGAATTGACAAAAAAGGGGAAAAGCTGACACAAATCCTATATGCATTTAGAAAATAGGGAATACAATCTTCTAGAGAAAATAACACACAAAAGACAATGTACTGGGTATATTCTTACTCATAGAAACAGGTTGGAAAGTATAAAAATCACATTTTGTGTGTTTGTATCGTGTCAATGAGTGGGAATTGGGGATGAATTTGAAAACACTGAAAATAATTGTCAACGCAAAAACTAAGTTCGCTGTAGCTGACGACAAATTTTCTTTAAAAGTCACACTTAAAACAATCTCACCCTTTCTAGTTCGTGAAAATGAAGTTATTAAAAATGTTTTTACCTTTTTTGGCAAAGTGAACATTTGTGGAATATATCGCTTTTAAATCTTCTTGTTTTATATGTTTTGATTTGATAATATTGTACTTGAAGTAAAATATTTGATTAGAATAAGTCTTGATACATGGTTGATACAAAGGGTTTATTGAGTACAATATGAAATACAATGTGTATAATTAGAATGAAATGAGTTATTTCTGGGTATTAGGACGTTATAATGATCAATGAAACTATCAATGAGAGTTTTAAGGTATTTGTAACAAAATACACAAGTAAAATTGGAATACTGTGTAAATGTAAACATTGAATCGTAATACATGTAAAAACGGTATTAGAAGGGTCAAAATACAATTTAATGTTCCTACAACTCCAATGGCACATATATCCATACTGTCAATCATTCCACTTTTTACGTTTGGAGTTCGTTGTTTACAATTACCCCGCGTTTTTATAATTACTGAGACAACTGGGTAATTCTAAATAACTCTCTCTCTCTCTCTCCCAACGTAAAATATGGAATGATTGACAGTATGAGTATGTGCCATTGTAGTTGTAATTGTATTTTGTTGTCTCAGTGGTAATTGTAAAAGACGAAGTGTAATTGTAAACAGACGAATAAGTGTGGGAAATGTCATACCAGGAATAGTTGTTACAAAAGATTTATAAAGATGGAGAGTGACCCATCATATTAGTGTGCTTAAAAGTGTTCCTTGCGAATGAAGACATTGAATTTGGGACGTGAAAAGAAACATTGAAACTTTGTTTACAATTATCTCTCCTAACGCTAGAAGTAAATACATAAAACAAGAAGAAATATATGATGTTAAATGTATAAACAAATTTCATAGTTTAAGTAGTACGAAAAAAATTAAAAAATATTAAGAAATCATTAGACCAGTTTCATTAACGTATTTCTTCAACATATTAACGTATTTAATATTCGCCACTCTTATAATTGCTTCCGTCTAATTTTAACCAATAAGTTGAAGCTAGGGACTATACTGTAATACGGGATATAATCCAACAAGCCTATTAACATTAGGCACATTTTACTGGCAGCACTTGAATACAATTCACTGCAGTACATGAAGATTTTCTCGAACCCATTCTCAGACACTATTCACCTAACTTGAATTAGTTATTTCTTATCAAGTGATGCGCTGAATGTACTGGTGGGAGTCTTGCCAGTTGATATGTGTATACAGAAATGGGTCCTACGAGCGGTCATGCGTAGAGAGGGAAAATAGATGTGAATGGGAAAACATTGACATCGCACGATAAGGGGTGGAGAAAGCAAATAACGGAGGCATTGCTCATGGCCTGGCAAATACACTGAGAGAAATCTGAGAAGGGGAGGAAACTTTACGCCTTTAAGCCTGATGTACGCTTTGTAGGAAAGAATCGTAGATGGTTTCGACCAGGACCACCAGAAACGGAGTTTTTGACTGGGCACGGTGATTTCAAAAGCTATTTGCGGCGTTTCGAACTGATGAACGACGGGACATGTTATTGTGGAATGGAAGAAGAGACAAGGGATCATGTTTTTTTGGGAGTGTTCACTTTACGGACCGGAAAGGGCGGAGCACATACGTCAGATGAGGACCGAAGGTACAGTTGTAGAGAATTAGGGAAGGCAATGGTTGATACAGAGATGAAATATTATAAAGGTAGATAACAAGCATTAAAGTCATAAAGGATGCGATTAAATGCTAGACGGTTGAATACCACCCATCGCCCTGTAGAAAGGGATGGGATCATATGGGTGGTAAAGCAGCAGTCTCGAAGAAATGACAAAAGACAACACGGAAATGATGAATGAGAGACAGCGAAGAAGACTTAACAATATGAAAAATCGAAAAGAAAAAAAATGGACTAACAAGGAAATTGTCGAGGAATGTCGGAAGACGCAGACACGACACGAAACAAATGAATGTAAGAATTAAATAAGTATATTTCACCACAAGAATAAGAAATATTTTCATCCGGAATGTTCAATCTTGAATATACGACAGATCATTTAAATATCTATAGAAAATAGGGAAGGTAAGTGAGAGAATGTGCGATTGGGGATAAAGAGAAGATTCACTTGTACATCAATATGGAATTGCGAATTTCATGTATCAGAAGGAGCCGAATTTATTTTGGGGATGAAAAAATTGTCATTATAAATATATGAAGCAACATGAAACGAATAGAGAAATGTTGAGGTTTTGAGGAATTTATTCGATAATAATCAGAGAAGAGGAGATAAAAGCAAGAGCAAGCAAGACGCACGTGAAGTGAAAAAAGAAAGAAAGAAATATGTATGAGGGAAGCGATAACAAAATCAGAACCGAAATGAGTTAGATTAGATGCAGAATGATATGTATATATTCATGTGAGATCTAATAAATACATTATTAAATCATGTAGACGATGATGAAGACATTTAACACACATTAGCAAGTGTGTATGCGGTGCTTGAGTTAAACTCTTACAGTCTACGATGTTCGTATTTACAAAGGAGCTTAAAATCTTTACCAGTTCGCACTTTTCTTTGCGCAAGTAATTGTGACTAATGTCATGTGGTTCGTGTAATTGAAAGCAGGACCATTTCAAAAGAGATTGGACAATATTTATAATCTCAATAATTAAAGACAAAACGTATATATAGAAAGTTGGGTTACGTGAATTTATTTTACAATTGACGAAGTTGGATTAAGAAGCGTGGGTACTTAACTCTCGTCATTTTAGAAATCACTTTCACCATCAGAGATCCTTATTTTATCACAATATTTTACCACGAATATGATTGGTTAATTTTTTTTCTACGTTTCTTGTATATTTTACTGGCTTGTTATAAACGTCTTAGGCAAAAGCATAGTAACATTGAAACTGAAAGGACTCTACTAAGATATTTTTATTAATTCTTTACAAGTGAGATAATAAATCTTTCGTAGCTCACTTAAACGTTCATTGGAGTTAATTGAAATGTGTCCCTTAATAATCATGAATAGCTATTAATTATGGAAACCTGTTTTTGAAACAGATGTTAATTGCAATAATGCAATACTAATTTACTCTGTAATTCTAATTTTTAACTTAACAAGGAGGTAAACAAAATACACATGACTCCATATATGCATATCACGTTGCAGCTGTATAGAAAAGCACATGAAAGTGCATGGCTTTATCGCCATTCAGCAGAGAAGGTCAACTGCGTTATTGTATTATCCTCTTGCCACTTCCACAGTCCATCTGCAACCGCTTATCAAGATAAATCTCATTGCAATAGCGCTACTCTGCGTCTCGTTAACATACTCGCCGATGATTCGCTCTGTCAAACGCACGTATCCCTCGGATGAAAGTCCACTTTATACGTTGAGACAAACTTATGCTTCACTACACCTGTCTACTATCCTTAAAGAACATTTAAAACTTATTTCTCGAGTTTAGGATTAGTTTCTATAATTTGACGGTTGTCATATTGTATTTTTCAGCTCTAAAACTGAAAATTTTATTACACTCAATAGGTATTTTGAATTTTACTTGTTGGAAAAATTATACTATATTGTTTTCTACATTATATATGACATTATTAATTTTCCTGCTTTACACTTTCTTGTTTTGTAATTGGTCTCTACCTTTTTTTCATTGGTGCGTTAGGACTCGCCAACGTCTAGGTCGTTAGAGCACTTCTACCATTTATATCACAAGAATTGATTCTCTATTTACTTGTAACGTATAAATAGCAGATCCAGATCACCTTATATTCTCACACGTCACCTAATACTCTCTAAAATTTGCATTTGTCTATCTGGGGATCAAAATATCACATGATATTGATGGCGTCAGATCAATGTAATCTGAGCTTCAAGTCCCTCGAATATTGCGCGGAACCTTCAACAGTTGGTTGATTTGTCTGTCCTTATTACGATCACTATTGGTTGTTAACTGCATTTGGAAATCATATCGGATGCTTGTAATACGAGTTTCATGTCATTTCACGTATTGAACAAAAAAATCTCTTCGAAATTTGGAATGATACAAAACTGCATGTTCATTTGCTTTCATTATCCTAGTATGAAGAGACAGCCGTTGAAAAATATATTTATTTAATTCCTATTTGACATAATAAAATTATGATACATAAGAGTAAGTCTTTCCACGCTTATAATATAGGTTTTCAAGCACTATGATGTGAAAATTTGAACGTACTTATCACTCGGATTGAAATACCTGAGTGTGTGTAGTTTACTCCATGTGGATAAACTACACCACTCTGGTAATAGAACATATTGTTGAAACTACCAAATAGTTACATTGACTATTTCAAAATGCCACAATTAAAAATATCCA
Organism: Laupala kohalensis; assembly: GCA_002313205.1. Classification (NCBI taxonomy): domain Eukaryota; kingdom Metazoa; phylum Arthropoda; class Insecta; order Orthoptera; family Trigonidiidae; genus Laupala; species Laupala kohalensis. The sequence goes on from NNCF01126780.1 coordinate 333,629, forward strand.
ATATTTTAAAATTTAGGAAGGTATCGATCAAATAATAATGCCATGATTAACTTTATCGAATTTTTCACCCGTTTTCCAATCTGATCTTTAACATCGGAATCACTGAAATAATTGAAATGTAATAATGATACTCCGTTATGTAATAATGAAATGTATTTACGTAGTTATACGGTTGGGTGAAATTGGTCTATTTCTGAACCTGTCCTTTTATAAATTTGTTTCCCGTACATTGAATAATTTCATTTTGCATACAATTTGTTTAAATGTTGCGCAGTAAGACGGTATATCGTTACAATACTTATCAACACGCACACAGAAAAATCAGACATTCGTGCTGTATTGTTTTATTAACATTGCGACGTCTTAAACAATTGTTTAATAGTCTCTCGCGTACTATTCCTTGACAGCGCGTAAGTATGTATACTTGTATTGTCATTTATCGTGCAACTTCTTCTTGCGGATAGTAATTCAATAACATTTTCAGCTTCATATACTTCCTGGAATATTATCGCTACACCTCTTTCTTTTGTACCAATAGTGCTTATGCTTTGTAACACATTCAAGAAATCGATGTTCGAATACTGAAAAACGCTTCATAATAACACGGTATCGACGTCGTTGTCTATCATGGGATATTTTAACCTGTTCTTTTTTCTGAATAACTGTTGCCTGCGTATTTTATATCCATTTTAATTTGATTCGGGATTTCTAGAAGGAATTAGAGTCATCATTTGTATTTTTTAGTAAAACTGCTTTTTGGAATCTTTAGATGTATACACGGAGACGTATTTATGGTAATGCGACATATAGTTACAGTATATACATAAAATAAATTTAAAAAATTTAACGTTGATGAAAGAATAGGTTGTTAATAAAATATAAAACCCTTTTTTTTTTCAATTTAGCGATTTCCGATTCAGTCGTTCTTTTACCCTTCTTTTCCCTCCTCTTTTTTCTAAATTAAATATACCTTTTCTTAGTTGAACATTTTTACATAAGTTTTGGAATTTCTTAAACACCAGTCTAACTTTCTCAGGTTTCTTTACTATTTCTCTTCTTTATCATAGCATTAAGGCATATTTTTTTTCTTTTTTGCTTCAATAAAATTATTGTTTGTGCTTTAAAATTGCTGCGTTTAATGTCCATTCTAAGCAATTGACGGTATTTTCTACATTCGTATCGCGCGTTTGAACTTTTTTCTAAGCATAGTAATCGTTCCAATTTTAGCTCATTTTTCTCCTCAACATAGTCTACATCTCACTTTGAATTACTTGTCATGTCAACCGAATCTGTATTGTTGTTATGCCAGTTCTCTTCGCATTCTCATCCTTTATAATTCCTGGGTATTGTCTTCTTCATTTGGCTCCATGTATTCCTCTGCAGGACAGTTATCATGTAATACCACATTCGACGCATCTTCCGATTGCATCAAAAAGGTATAAAATGGTACAAAAAATGAGTTTTGTATGAAATATGTTCTTATTTTATTGTAGATTGCATTGTAATTGAATATAGTAAATTAGTTTTTTTATTCAATTGCAGTATATATTATTTATTATAAGAAAATGGTTCATGAACTGGTAGGATCAAGATTTGGATTGTGAAGTCGTAGAATTTACGCATAAATATATTCAGCAAAATAGTGGTTTGATTTCTTATATTGGTGAGGGATTTATACGTTCTCGTATTGTGTATATTGAATGCACATTTGAATCTGGCATATCATTGATCTAAAACCCTGCATTACAATTTAACGTGTTAGAATTTCAATTAAACATTTTTGCTTGTTGAACTGTAAGAGAAAACTTTTGTTTTATAATCTTCATCGCTATTGACCTTTTCACAGTTCTATATGTTCCTTTTTGCCTACATTTATAAGACCACAATATTGAATAATATGTTCTGAATTGAATTTTATATTTTCTAAATTTTATAATAATGAGTATTGAATTTATTTTCTCTTCTTTTCAGGTATGTCGCAAACCCTACGTGGATGGCAGTTATGAAGAAATACTATTATAAACATGGTGGATACGATATCTCAGTATACTGCAAAGAAAAGCGATGTGAAAGGAATGTAACTATTTCTTGCTGTGTAATGACGTTTTCAAATAAGGGACGCATACTATCAGAACAAGAGATAAACCGTGAAAGTCGCAACTTTTGTACTTCATGTATGCATTTCTTGCCATTATTAACATGCTGTTAAATGAAATGTAACAGTACATTGCTCGATAGAAACTAAAAATACTTCCAAAACATTGGTGAAAACAACTTAGCAATCAGAATGACATTATGACTGGAAAATATATTTGTAAAAAGATTTTGTTTCTCAATACATTTTAGATTTTCTTACAATTATTTTGCTTACGCCTGTTATTAAATTATTGCTTCATTCATTTTACATTTTTTACTATTTATTGAATTTCTTTGTCCTTAATACAACAATGATTTTCATTGCAACATTAGTGTTATAGCTATTATATTTCACTTTTCCTCTATAATGACTAATCTTAACATCAATTTAAAAATGTTTTTTTTAATATACAAGAAATATTGTTCATTTGAATAAAGTCCATTGAATTCATGCAGCCAAAACTAGTAATGCAAAATTAGAGATATTGTCCAATGATAAAAATGTATTTCAAGTTTATTTACTACTTGCACAATAGCTTCTTCATGTTCACAAAATTTTGTAATCTATTTAAAATTCAATTTTTATGTCTCAACTCTTTTGACACTTTTACAACTTTTATCCTCATATGTGTAGTCAGTTTTCCTAATTTACAATCAATTATATTATGACATTAAAGAATATTTTCGAAAATGTAATACTGTACTCCAATTGTCCTTTGAATAAATATATTCTATGTATATATATCTCAGCAACTCCGATTTCATACATTTATATCTAATTTAACCAAAGATATGAAATCCTTTATTCTTTGAAATTCGATTCATTATTTATCGCTGATGCTTCATCGAACGTGACTAATAGAATTTCAGTCAAAATCTCATACATTTTTTTCATTTTCTCGTGCAAAATAATTCAGCAATCCATTTGAAGGTCCATCGATTTATCCTAACATTTTGGATACCAGGAATACGAATTGAAAATATCGTTAAGCGTTGTGTCTTTTATTCAATACCCTAAGTATTCAATACTCGTTCTTTTATTTAAAACATTATCTCGAAAATGGATTGTCGTACACTAATTACATACACGCACTTTCACTTTTAATATAATACGCACTCATATTTCCGATAATACACTCCTCTCATACCATATTATATTGCCGTTATTTCTAAGTAATTCGTTCTTTAAACTAATAACAAAAATATCATCAGTACATAATTGTATTTATTATTATTAATATTTTACGCATATCCTTCATTTTCCTATCTATTTCTCTTTCACACACATTCCTGTGTATCTCTGCCCTGTTTCAAGTCTCTCGTATCTATCACTCTTATCATATAGTTTCGTCTCATCAGCTTCTAGAGTACCTCAAGCGATGAGTTTAAGAATTATCTTTCGCTAATAATTTCTGCTAAGTATTGTACACGTAGTTGAATAATTTTTTTTAAAATTTAAAGTAAAATTTAAATAGATCGTGATTTATTATACGTACTTGAAGTACGATCAGCGAATATTCTTTGTAAAGAATACCATGGATCTCTTACATTTAAACATAATTTTTGCCACCTTTTATCATTTTATTCAACTCTGCTCCCTTCCTGTCTCACTCACACAAATCTGGAAATCCCTTACGGGATATTGAAATAAAATATTAATCCGTTGTCATTCTCACTTTTCACGTCATAATTTTACCATGATTGTCAGTTAACATTTAATATTTAATTACTTCCGTCTCTGTCCGGTTATTATGCATTCTCGGTCTGGGAGTTTTCATTGTGGTATAGTACGTACTAAGTTTGCAATAATTTGGTGTACAAAATAGAACGTTTGCATACAAAAACGTCTATAATATCTATAATTAAATCATAATATTTAGCGAAAAAACAAGAAAATCATATTGATCTCTTTAAAATCCGAATTTTGAAAAATGCTTAGTAAGCCTCTACTATACAATAACAATATTCAATAAAATTTCAAGCTCCTAAATCTAACAGTTCTATGAGTTACTCAGTCATTTAATAGTAAAATATGGAAAATCCCATAAATGGTTTTACCTATGTACGATACTATCTCTGCGACTCTCCTTCGTACCGGGATCTGGTTCTGATGGGAAAGGAAAACTAGAGGTAAACTCCACATTCAAAGAACTTATTCTCCTTATAACAACCTTTTTTTATTCGAACATTACATGAACTTCAATATTTATCCTCCATTACACCATCTGAATCTAAATCTACCGATCTTGCTACTATCTCATCATCCATTTTCCATTACTGGGGATACAACTATTCCATCACCTCTTATTTAATTCCTTTCACCCCCTCCTATTTATTAACTATAATTTGCCATCCTACCATTAACATTCTCACCAAGACCATTCCAATGACACCTATTTCACTTTACTCACACACCAGTTCAGCACACCTCTACATAATCTGTGCCCAAATCCCTTCAAATCAAAATTCAATTTATTCCAGCACCCTTAGACGTTCTTACATTATTCACTCACCCAATGGGCCATCTTCATCATGGACTGGTTTTGTTTGTTGCTGCACACTTCCACCACACAGCAATCGGTCTGTTCTTCACGTCCGTACACACACGCACCAGATCATCAAGTCCTTCTTCCTTCCGACATCCATCATCGCGACCCTCCATCCACTCTGGGCTACTCCACCCTTCTTACTACAGCTTACGTTGGCTTGATTATCGACAAGCTTCGCACAGTAACAACCGTTCTGCACTTTTCAAATCTTAGCTACACGTGCCGGCTTCGATAGAAAATTCCTACCGCTGATCTAATGACTACCACGGTCTTCACTTTCTAGACCGGATGCTAGCTAGTGCAGTCAGCACTGCTTACGCGCACCAGAATTCCGACGTCCGTTTAAAACTTTTCTCACGTAATTCCATTTTATATTATTCCATTTCGTATAACCTTTGACAAGAAATTTTGTTTCTAAATCCTCCTTTCGCTTCACCTATTAGACTCAAATACTTTTACATACTCAAAAAAGATGATCTATCTCAATATTCGTAAGATATTGTGAAAGAAAAAACAACTTAAAAATTCAAACTTCACCCAAATTCTTACCACCCTTCAAAATCTGGCTCTACACATAGAAATACGTCAGAAGAGAAGTAATTAACTATTATGTTTGACTGTTTTCTCATTTCTTTTTTCAATTCCGTTTTCCGCTTAACAGAATTAAGTATTATAATCGAACATATTGCTCATGGTAGTGGCTTAAAAATAACCGTTTCGGAGTTCTGTGAGTATTATCAGTTGACCATGGTTTCCAGATGTCAAAATCTCGAAATTGTAGTTGCACTTGCTCGCAAAAAGATTTACTTGAAACTCAAAACGAGTGCATTTATAAAAGTCATAATTAAATTTTTAAATTTAATAAATTTCTTTATATATATAAAACATCTATAGTAAGATTGATTATACAATTCATTACGGAGTGAGAGTTAATTTTTTCCCACCGACTTGGATTAGTACGAACTCTAACAAATTTGTCTCTCGTTGACCAAGATTGTATGAGGGGATAGAATTATTTATTTACCACGTTTATCTACAATAGGATCATAACAAGAGTTGACCATAGAAATCAGTTAAAAATAGCGCGAAATGAATTATATATTAACCTGGGATGTGAATGGAAACGGAAAATATGGAAACGACCTATGAAAATTCAGGTTAGTTTCAATTTGCATGAAAACTTGTGTACTTACAATCATTCTCTCCTATGAGGATGGAAACGAACAGAGAAATGTTGCACCGTTTCCATCCGCATGGAAACTAAAGAACTTTTGTTTCTAACGGTGCATAATTTGTTTGCCCTGTTTCCGTCCGCATCAACAAAAAATGTGTGAGTTATTTAGTTTCCGTACGGATGCAAACGGAAATTATGGAAATGGAAAGTATTGAAACGACATATTAAAATTTAAGTTAGTTTATATCCGCATGGGAACTTAAGTATTTACAAACAGTCGGTCCTATGTGGATGGAAACGTAACACATGATGATTGCTCAGTTTTCATCCATATAGAAACTAAAGAATATACAAACATTTGTTTCTGTCGTTTTAATCCAGCGTGAACGAAACTTCCTTAGTTTCAATGCGGATGGAACACATAAACCTCACCTAGTGGGGATCAGTTTTTAACCTCTACTGTACTCGGTGATACTGAGGTAGAGAAGACGCTACCATTAAGTTTAATTAATTATATTTGAAACTTTGAACATGAGTGTAGAGAAAATATAATAATTAAATATTTCTATTCCATTACTTATGAATTATACAATCATAATTATTGTTCTAAATTATCTTACGTGTATTCTTTGCTCCTTCAGTTCAAATATAACGCAACCATTCTTTCTTGACACTCTCGTAAACGACAGGTTGCATAACCATGTCCTGTAGTATTGCCGGAGAACACTTGTGTGTTCGGGATGTCCACTTAACTGAAAAATACAACTTTTGTTCCATTAAATATATTATTATACCCATTACTTTCACGAGGAATTATACAAGAAATTCTATGTATTAAAATTTCTCATATACGTATACAGAAAGTATTGTAATTGTGAAAGTTTGGTTGCGAGAAGTTGACGGAAATATCAGTTTAGCTGGTACCTGATTTCAAAAAAGTGTTTTCTCACATTACCTCTGTCCGGCCGCCTGTAAGCTTGGTTCTAACGACTAATTAATAGGTTTTATTCACATTTTGATTTTAAGATTGAATTTAGTTGTAGATTTTAAGGTTGAATTGTTGTAGATGCACGTCTTGTATATTTTTCGGACTTAAATACTAAGGTTATTTCACATGGTTAAAATCTTTTTATATATATTTTTCAAAATAGGCACAATATTTCACTTGAATTTTCTGTAAACAAGATGGAATTAGTATGTATTACAAATGTATTACAGCCGCATTACCGGCATATTACTTGAAAGTTTGGTGTACGATCAGTTGAATAATTCGTGATACCTGATTCCGTAGAAGGTTTTTTATCACGACGACAATGCTTTGTTGTCCAGCGGGTCTGGCTAGACGGATGAATAAATTCAATTCATGTTTTGAGTTTGAGGTAGAATTTATTTATTTTTGATGCACATGATCTAGATATTTTTTTAAAAATATAATACGTGCTTCACAACAAATCAGAGTACCCTTTCGAATATTTCTTTAAAAAACTCCACGTTTTTTGCTTATTTTATTTACATATTCGCCATGTACATAAAAAACTTCTGTATGAGTAGTTGTCTTCTACTTCTATGACAGTCTAATAGATGTAACGATTTTCATGATTAATTTTGTGGTTCATTCTCGCTTGATTATGGGCTTGACCACACAGTGGTAGTGTCCCTCAGTTGATTTTTCCTTACATTCCCTTGTTCAAGGTATTGCTGGAGAGCCTAGGGATGGTTGAATGAATCACGAATGATTTATAATCAATGGCAGAGGTAACAGAAGTGCCCAAAGAAAATCTATATCTTGAAGAACAAATCCTCATATTACAATCGGGGTTAGAATCACCTTCGTCAGTTTCGAGTCTCATTAACTATATACGTTTTCCACCGAATAGTTGTCAAAAGGCCTTGTTACACAGCATATAATTCATTCAACAATTTTTAGTTTGTAATAACGCGTACCGCATTTTTTTACTAATATGTCCACTCATCTCAATGAAACGCACATATAAAAAATGATTTCCCAACAACTGATGATTTTAAAATTGTTATGAACTATAAATACCTCATTACGAACACTAACTTCATGTTAAGATACGACATTTTGATGTACACGTAAACAATATATTTGTGTCTGTCCCTCATTATGCTACAACCTTAATAATGGGAGAGTAAAAATCCACTGTGCGTCATTCAGAGAGTAGGAGAGAATTGCCTGAGGTGTCCATCGAACTCCTGCTAATGTGGAGACCGATTGAAGGCCATGTAAAGCCGCCTCGTTGCCTCAATAATTCTGACAAGCGGCGCTGCGTCCGATGCGAGCTTTTTTTTAATTTGGCACGTGGTATTTTACGCCCTTGCTTTCCCTCGTGGCAGCGCTAATGGACGTTGCATTATAAAGGAATGCGTGGGCGTCTCTCTGGACGTGTGCTACACCAACACAGTCCCCGCGTTTCACGGGGGGCAACAGGCTCATTGTCACACAAGTGATAGATAAGTTTTAAACGTTTAGTTCTCATACATTTATTATTGTACATTCTGTACCAAACAGTCATTTCTCAATATTCCGAAAAAAAAAAAGAATAATTGAAATTTGGACAGAAATATCGTTTATCAACCTATTGACAGTTCATAAGAGATTTGCCTCGTCTCAGAAATAAAATAACAATTTAATTTAAGTCGTATTTACTCTTTCCCGAATAATTGCATAATATATGAAAATGCGTAATTTTCAAATGTTATTTCGTGAAAAATAGTTTTCCATATTTTATAATATTTGTAAAATTAAGTTAACTTTTCCGCAAATTTCCTCACTTCTAGTTTTCAAACAAATCAAGGATAGTGACTGTAATAAAAACTGCGTGAAAAGTTAAGAATACTAAACTTTACAGTAAACTTCTACATACAGAAGGATTTAAAGTATTCAGGGTTATGAACATTTAGGAATATAGATGAGAAGGTACATGATAGTAATTCAAGTTCCATAAAACGACGAGAAATATTTTTGATATAAATATATTTCTCGAAAACATGACCGATTTGCATCAAAACGGCAAAATCAGCGTACGTGCATCTTCGGTATGGTTTTTAAGGGTGCGTGGGAGTGTTAATAATCGTGAACAATACTACGTTCTACACCTAATTGCCTAGTTTCAAAAATTTGACGAATTCCCCCCTTTTTTTTGCTAATTCCATAGTAACAGATTCTCCCCCCCTTTTTTTTGCTAATTCCATAGTAACAGAGTTCCATACTAACAGATTTATTATAAGTAGCAGCAGAAACTAAACAATGTGCTTAATTTCGTAAAATAATACTATAACAATATTATTTGCAAACGAATTCAGAGGGTTTTTTTCTGTAATGAAGAGAAAGTAAATATTCCTCTACATTTTGTTATTTATGTCAATACATATTTTTCTAATTGTTTTCTGAGATTTTTACGACAAGTTTTTATTTTGAGAGCGCAATTTCAATGTGGTGGTGCAGTGTCGTGAAACTGAGCGTCGTGCATTTTCTCTATTCACCTCATTGCACTGCAGTTCGCAAGAGTCCCAATTTTTAATGATGCAAGTATAAGTAACTGCAGAGAAGTTATTCTGATATAAAGTGGCCCTAATCACGGAGTATTTATCAAAATCCGGTTTCTTTTTTCTACACTTTATTTTACGTTGCCGAGTATAATGTACTCGTAATTCGGCTAGTGGGGTCTGTTCACTGATTCCCATGCACTCTCTCCCATGTAGACTTTAAATAGAGCACAAAAACGCGCGAATCTCCTTTGATTGAAAAGTGTACCCTTCTCTAAATTAATGCTTTGTGAGTTATTCCCAACAGTTTTTGGCAAAACATTTCAATAAAGTGACGCCTTATCCATGTGATGTTTTTCACGTATTTGGTCCAATGCGTTAACCGCAAGAGTCCTCACATTTCATAAAAAGGGAAATTACATTCTAACATATTTCAAAAAAATTAGTATCGAATCTTTTTTTCTTGTCACTACAGTCCCCATAATACGTAGGTAATTTTTCAATTACCGAACTAAGTATATTCAAAGTTTGATCGATTTTTTTTTTCTGTAGACGAAATTACAAGAAAACAGAAGATGAAAAACATTCAGCTTCAACAGGTTTTGATTTTCATTAGCACGTTGGCAATATACCCAACAGTATGTTGCATATTCACTCTTACACTATATTACATATATTCACACTTATACATATCGTTAATCAGTTATACATTAATATACGTATCAGTAATATATGTATCATTATTTCTCATTTGTACAAGGTAACCTTTGTAAATATGTCTTATTCTCCTTTCATACTTATTCATTGCCAAAAAATGAGGTATTATTACAAAAATCATTTTGTGGATATAAAAATATTCGAGATCTTATATTCTAAGAATAGACTATTGGTTTGTAATAAATTAAAATTAAAATTTGTATTTTATTACAAACCAATAGTCTACTACAACTACTACAATTAACGTCCATTGTATAACAAAATTTAATAAATAAATAAAGACTTACGACCTTTAACACTCACATTAAATGGTTCACCCATTAAATGTCTTGTCGTTAATTATTATTTGTATTTTCACTGTTCATAATTCACCACCCAAGTATCGCTACTCATAGATGCGTAGAGTAGAACACAGTACATATATCAATAAATATATACAATCTTTCATATTTTTAATGCTGTTACGATATTTGTTTGGGTACTGGAATTAGAAATTCTAATTAATATGAATAAAGAAATAATATGAACAAGAAAGTTTTTGCTTTGGAGTACAGCTCATAATAATCGTGAAAACCAATCTTACGGTGTATTTAACGGAGGAAAGTTCATTAATTTTATAGAATGAAATGTATTCAAACGATTATTCTCGGAAACGAGACCACATAAGATCGATTTTTGATACCAAAAGGACACTTTTCAGTAAACTGTGGAAGTCAAAATTGGTTGAAAGGCTTTTGAGAAAAAATTCAGAAATATGTATAGGAAAAATATGCAAATATATATTTACAACAACGAGATAGATATAAGGTTCATTTCTGTCTCGCTTACTAGTTTAGAATATGTTGTACTAACGATACAATCAAGGAACATTTACGTACGTACACACAAGTCAGAGATAACTTTCAAGAAAGAAAGGGAACATTCACATTTTTGCATTGGAATAAACATATTTTTGAAATATCCTATACTAAAAATAAAATACTTTAGCGTTGTCTTTCAGAAACAAAGGCACTTACTTGCGGAGTACCCCAAGGATCAATTCTCGACCCTATGCTCTCTTTATTGTATGTGAACGACATGTCATTATCCACATCAGATTGCAAAATGGTTCTTTTTGTTGATGACACTAATTTACTATGTAAACACGCCAATGCTCAAAAAATTTTGTCTAACCTTTGGACTTGGTTCCATGCAAATCGTCTCATTGTAAACACTGACAAAACAGTGTCTATGTCATTTCACAACAGTAATACAAAATCATACCCCAGGTTTCTCTTTCTTTAAACGGAACACAATTAAAAGCTGTTACAAATACAAAATTCTTAGGTCTCCATATTCAAGACAACCTCAAATGGAATTGTCACGTTAACAATCTTAATTCCCAATTAAGCTAATTGTGTTACGCATTCCGAAACTTAGTTAATGCAATTAGTCCACGTTCAGAAGAGGATAGTTCGGATAATTTGTAAATCTCACCCCCGAAACTCTTGTAAACCTTTATTCAAGGAATTAAATATCTTAACACTTCCCTGCATTTATATTTATGAAACGGTCGTGTTTGTTAAGATCGAATTAGTGAAATGCCACCCTTGCTTTATACGAAACAGTCTCGTTCACAAACACGATACTCGCAATAGTAGTCATATTCATCGCCCTAGAGTGTCAACGAGTCTTTGCCAAAAAGGAACTTATCATTCGGGAATCGTTCTATATAATTCCCTTCCCAAGAGTATAAAAGATATTATGAAATTGAATATCTTCAAATACGCGGTTAAAAACTACCTCCTACACCAGTGCTTCTACATTGTAAAATAATTTATTGATTTTAATAAAAGTTAAATCCGTCTTGTACTTTATCACGCCATTGCTGTAGTACTTTTTAAATAACTTATAACAATTTCAAAATTTATTTTCTTGCATGATTGTGTTGTCTTATGGGTCATATTAACTTAGTTTTATGTGTACTCAACTTTGGCACGATTGTGTACATAAATTCTGTAACCCCATCCTGGCCCGGGTTTTTCTTCGTTTTTCTTTCGGGTAGAGGCGGATTTATTATATAGGTTCTGTAGGCTTTGTCTAGGGGCCTGTTTATTGTAACAATAAATGGTGAATTTAGTGTTTTTTTTCCAACTCTTATGATTTTTAAACACTATACTCAGAATAATCTATAGTTCGATAGTAACTTGTACATGTAAATTTACAAACATATTTGCGTTAAATTACAAACATATTGACATTATATATGTATTATAACTCGCAGCTAACTTTTTATCTTATCTAGGAACTTTTGCTGAAATTTTTGAATCCGCCTCTGCCTTAGGGCCCTTGATCGGAATTGATGGGATGGTCCCTTGCTTGCTTCCGAAGAGTAAATTTGTTTACTGTCCTCCATGTTGTCATACACAGTTTGTACTGTTTTTGACAATAAATTTATTATTATTATTTTGATATGAGAAGGAAATTACTGGAAATATTTGTTATTCCGTAAGTAAGTGTATTTTCAACGAAATTATGTCAATTTTTTGTGGAAGTTTTGAAAATTACCTGCTGCCTACATGATAACTTTATTTTATTTCTATTATTTAAAAAATATATATCATACTCAATTTATTTGATAGCATATTTAATTGATCCTTGTAATACTAAAATCAAATGAAAGGTTTTACATCCCCTCTTAATAAAAATATAAAATTTGAATTAATTCAAGTTTTATTTACTTTATCTATAACTATCTGTAGATCATTTTTCTATTTCCGATATTTTTAACATATCTCCGTAGATGGGAGATTGTGAACCCATAGTAGGTTTATTTGAAGAAGATACAAGTTTCAGTGCATTCATTAATTATGATACACGTTACGAATTATGAATGTTTCTATAACTGTACACTAGAAAAATGTCTCTAATCACGAGTTATATACGGCGTAAATCTCCGATAATTATTTCACCTTTTTTTGGACATACATTTCACCTTCGAAGTACACACGTTTCTAATAAACGTAGCAACAATTAATTCTTTGCGGAAATAATTTTCCACTTCAGGGATTCGATCCTTATTAACATGTTGAGCATGCATCCATATTTCTGCGTGGAAGTTCTCCGGTTTCATTCAACAATAACGAGCAACAGACTCATTGCCAGGGCAACCACTGTGAAGGCGGCATTTGTTCTAATTACATCAACTCTCGACTCCAGCGGAGAGGGATTTGTTAAGGCTCGGACAACCATGTTGCAGAAGCTCTCTCACAAGTGAGGTTAGTATCCAAAACCACACGTGCTGTCATCTTTTTCCCGACGCATGTCCTTCATTGTTCTACACTGTTTCCGTGTTACCGTTATAGAAGCATCAAATTGACTATGAGTAACTCGTGTGATTGCGTTACAAAACAAGTTTACTATGTTGATAACATTATTTCAGTTGACTCATTAGAGAAAGAATGAGTCACTAAAGTGTATTAAATAGGGTGAATGAAATTCCAGTCCTTCAAGATTATTATCTATGTTTAGAAACCGAATCATTACCTTGAAGAAGATTCAGAAAAGTTTTCTTTAATTGATAATCATATAATAATTACAGCAGTTAGTCAAAACAAGATGAGAACAGGAAGAAATGAAAGGAATTTTTCTAATGTATAAATAAATGGGAGAAATGTTGCATCAACTCTATAACTACCCAAATTTTTTGAATTCAGTGTCGAAAATTATTTTGTTGATCAATACAATTTTATATCTCCTACACTCAAGAAAAGATTAAGAAGAGCCCTTTGAAATTTTAAATAATTTCCTCCATTGTTTTGTGTGCTATAGACATTTCATAGATTTCACTTTTATTAGTTCAAGCTTCGCACGGATTTGTTGTTGTGAAACGGTTAACCCATCGTATAATTTAAAGTAGACAATAAAAGCACGTTCATAGTCAAAACCGATAGTTATATATTAATTTACTGTGAAATTTGGAGCAAAAATTCTCAAGTCGACCTTGCTCATCATCGAACGCGAATATAAAGTCAATATACGGATTACTCATCCTTACCGGAAACCGCTGTTAAAATGGTATATTTACATACAAAAATCGTCATGTCACCATGTTGTGAAACTATTGCAGGAAATTCCATAAAAACATTTTAATACACAATTCACCGGAAAACAACCATCATGAAATCGGAATTTCGAAATAATCTTCCTCAGAAAGCCTCTAAAACACTTAAGCACAATTCTGTCAAAATTTAATATTATATTGTATAATATTAATATTCTTCTTTGATGAATATGTCAATCATGCGGGGCAACGCTCCAGATATTTTCATTCCGTGTCACCTATTTTAAATTGAAATGTCGAAAAATCCAGAAATTATTTTTTAAATAATATATTTTATATTGGAGTAACAATCTTTACACTAAAAAACCGATACGTTATGTGACTAGTTCGTGAGTATCGTAGTAGAAGAATACTATGTCGCCAATGCCAAACTCTGGGAAACGTGAAAGGAAAACTCCTTTCTCTTATTAAGATCGGGATTAAAAAGAAAACGGAACTCGTTTGTGGGTTTTTACACGTAAGAGAATTATCAACGTTTACAAAAAACAACAACAGATGATCAATCAGTAAGTCCTTGAAATAAAGGGATAATATTGTAATTATGAAAACGCACTTTTCACTCTGATGTATTTTGTCAGCTTTGATTCATGTATCAACCAGGAAAATATACCAAAGATATCTCTCTCTAGAGAGAGAGAATTTTCCAGAAATTAATTTTTAGGTTTTAATTAAACAACTTTTACATTCAAGAAAATATTTTTAGATATTTAAATTAGCAATATTTACACGCGAAACCAATCAGTTTGTAAGATACAGTAAAAAATGAAGAAATTAAAAAAGTCACATATGTCACTTTTATTCGTTTAAAATCAGAGTTCTGAAAAATAACTTCTTAGTGAGTGGGAATTAGTGAATTGGGGCATGACAAAAAACAAGCAACATTTGTAGAAATTTTAAGTTTCTAACCCACATTATAGTTTTTGCCCTGCACTCATGAATGCGTCAGTCAGTCATTCTTAGAACAAAACCGCCGCTTATATATAGAGAAGATACCGCCTCATGCAATTGCTATTCATCATTTTTGTCATGCCCCAATTCATACAAAAGTATGGTAGCTAATATGTGATACTAATTTAAACGTCATCGAACGTGCATTAAGTACGTGGAATGTATTATTAAGGCGAAAAATTTCGATACCAAAACCACGACAAATAATCGAGATCATGACCACAATTCGTTCTCAGGTTTGTAAAGGAAAATTTTCCACTGTTCATTCGCAAGTTTTATTCATTGTTGCATAGAGACTCGATCGGTTTGGAATCTTTTGTTTTTTCGTATTCTCATTGAAACGAGCATTACTTCCCTAGCGTTCGTGCGGGAACGAAAAATTTCAGAAGTTATAACTATGCGTTTTGTTTATTAAGCTATCTTTATCTAGCTAAGTAAATTGTTTTTTCCTTCTTCCTGAATTTTAAAATAATTCGTAATTACGTACATACAATACTGAACACCCTGAGTATTTTTGTAGGTTTTCTTCTTGGTACTTTAATATCATGAAAAGAGAAAAATAAGGGATCTAACATATGAATTTAGTATATTATATAAGAACCCCGTGTAAAGTCGGGCAAAATGAGCCAAAAATTCCAGACCTGTTGACAGATGATTTAATAGCAGACTGTCCAGTAATGATTGTTTTAAGTTCCCTTTCACATCCCGGGCAACGCCGGGTAGTTCTGCTAGTTTTCACTACATTTATTTTTATGTTGAACTATTTTAACAAGTCTATTTTTAAAACCTTTTTCTGATAATTTAGGTTAATCTTGTATCTTGTTATGTTTTCACGCAGTATTTTGAAAATATCTGAGGTAGACAATTTTACCACTTTTTGTCACTTAACCATTCAGGCAGCGTAATCGAACACACCACACCGAAGATAGGTATTTCTCCAGATTTCGTCAACTGAAACAATTTTTTATCCCTATTATCCCATATTTAAAAAATAAAAGTTAGCATATGTTGTTTCCGATCATATAAATTATATCCTCGCCAAATTTGATGAAGAATGGTTCAGTGTTCATCAAGTCGTGAATAGTTTCCGAACATACAGAGCTGCTTTTATTTTTATAATATTGGTACAATTTAGCAGATCCTTCGTTTGCAATTTTCATTCCTTTTCTCACAAAATAAAAAAAGCTGCGTGAAAATTCACCATATTTGAAGTTTATCATTTTTTGTGAAGACGTTTATATAACTTCCAAATGGCAACGGAAACAAGATCGTATACTGTTTAGTTGCTAAATGGATACTATTTTGTCAGGTACTTATATTTAATGAATTAGGTACGTAATATCAAATATTAGAGAAGATCATGTCAATGTCTAATTGATTTACCAAGAGTATTTATATGTTTAATAATTCAGTGAAGTGTGCACTATTCTGTGTGGAGTAAGGGAGATTATTGTCAACAGTCCTATGAAACATCCCTAGTTTACTTGTAATATGCTCATAAAAATGATAATGATCATTGTTTTGTATCCAGACATTTCTTTTCGAAGCATATTTAGTATTATTTAATTAGTTTTACGGAATCAGGATATTTTTAAAAGAACACACACTCTTATTATTTGAGATAATTTCAATATTTCAATTTTTTTAAACAAACATTTCATTGTAATGCACCAATGTTACGTAGAATGTTATGTTTTTGGTTCTAACAAATAATTAGGATATGGTGCAATCATTTCAATTTGATGACCAAACGTTTTAAGAATTGCATACTCAAATCTATTGTCTCCTTACATTTACTTTACATACAAAAGTAACCGACATTTTTATCACTCGGTTCAAAAATAATTATTGAAGACTTAAGAAGGAGAATGTAATGTTACCAGAGTATTATTTCTGAATTTCCTCCATGATATATGTTGACAAAATATGGACGAAAAATGGATATGTTGACAATATTTGAACGGTAGACTTATTGCGCCTGTTTGCTCTCTTTCAGATAATTTTATAAAAGTATCGAATTTACGTCTATTTAATTACGTCAGTGCATAGAAAAAACCTTGTAAATATTTTTGAAATCCATGAATCATATTTCTGAACAATTCAAAAGCGAAACATTGATTTATATGCTCGTAGTACATCGCGATTTTCAAAACAAATCTCAAAGAAATAATGGAAAAACATGAATTAATTTTCATTTTTATTCTGTAACAATGAGTTATATTCATTGAAAATTGTTTATAGAAATGAAATACAGGAATTCTTGTAGTGTTTTAGAGTAGAGTCGTAGCGTAGTATAACTTAATCTACAAATTTACAGTAAAGTTAGTAGTAGAGATACTACACCCGAATTCATTATTGATAAACGGGGATGTATTCTGTGTTCTCTTATTTCAAGTGCTTTATTCCATTCAGTGTTGATTAATTTTTGAATAACTTAATGCATTGACGTCGATCGTATTCATGTATCTCTGTCACTAATGGTACGTTTGCTATCTTGAAGGAGGGGGTGGCACTTTTATTTGAACGTGCCAGTTTGTAACCACGAACAACGCTAAACGGAACATGCACTCGCCATGAATTCCTGATAAAGCATGAGGAAACCACATGTTAAAAATTTGACAATTAATTATTCGAGTATATGTTTAGAAGTTATAGGATTTGGCAATTACGATATGATGTAGTATTTGAGTGTGCTGTGAGGCATTGTTCACACGACGCCGCTACCGGAACAACAGGGGAGGATGTACGTTTATGATATCATGACTTCACAGCAAGGGCATAAACAATTTGTTTAGCATGTGAAACAAATTTTGAGATAAAAAATAGTTCATTTCGAAGCTAAAAAGTACACAAATTCATTAATTTTAAACATAGACAAAGTTAAATCACGTTATGAGAGAAGGGAGAAACCAAAAACATTCAACACCGCTATGTGAGTATATCGCACAGTCGAGTATATCAACACACAATCAGACCGAAAACTTTTTATCCCGTGAATTTGGTGAATTATGACCAAAAATTATTTTTATCCACATAAACAAATATTTTGTCCATTATTTTTGTTGAAAATTATATGGAGCTTCTTTTCAATTTCATCTATAATCTCTTTAGTCAAAGACACAAATCTAAACATAACATTTTTTTATATACATAGAAATGATTTTTCATCATAATCCATCAAATT
Organism: Laupala kohalensis; assembly: GCA_002313205.1. Classification (NCBI taxonomy): domain Eukaryota; kingdom Metazoa; phylum Arthropoda; class Insecta; order Orthoptera; family Trigonidiidae; genus Laupala; species Laupala kohalensis. The sequence goes on from NNCF01126780.1 coordinate 351,949, forward strand.
TACTTGATAAAACATGAAATGTTCTTAAGCTGAAAATGGCCCCGAATATTAATTAGTACGAATTATTAGAAACGTGAGCACGAGGCATCACGAACCCAAAACGATGTACAACCATGCATAAATATGGAAAAGAAATCAGTCACATTGCATTAATGACATCTTAATGACATTTGTTGAGTTCCCTGAAAGATGGCACGGCAACTTGCATTACCCGAGTGTATTACGGTTACCAGTTGGAAGGAGTTAGTATTAGAATTTTCTTTTATAAGTAGAAAATTTTAGAAATTTTGTAATATCAATTGAGATGCGCAGAGCAGAAGTGGTTCAAAATTTGTAATTGATCTGGGATAATTACTTGTTTGTATGCAACATGTCGTCTATTTAGAAGAAAAATAAAATAAATCCATTGTTCTGTGTTCTCTTGTTTTTTTCTTTCCTACTACTCCTATAAATTCCCTTCTCTCTTCAGTATATTAGAGAAGCTAATTCATTTTATCAATGCATTTAATAGATATGGATTAATAAGCTATTAACATACTGACAATTAAAGTTTTAAGAGACTGAAGATTGATAATTTAGTCAGGATAAATCAGCCTAACATGAATATAATAAGTTAAAATGCAAATGTACGTATGTATCTAGCAATATTGATTTACATTGATATACAGAAATTTCGGTTGATTAATATATAGATATATAATTTAAAAATTATTATTTTGAATGTTCCCGCGACCAGCGTGATACGATTTTTGTCTGTGCGGTTGACGCCGTGTCGAGGACAGAGAACACAGCTGTCACAATGGAGAAAATCTAGAACGTATTCTCTCGTAAAGAAGGCAGCAGTATGGCACTCTAAACGTTACGTATCCAGTCCTCGACGCAGTTCCAATTTGACAGTCAAAATGTGTCAAGTAGTGTTGAGTGTTATTGCACACTTCTTAGGTTATGCCAACTTCTATGACAAAGAATAATGCTCCATGTTCAATAATGTTAGAAATTTGAGAGTAGGTGAGGTAATGATTCTAAAACTCTTATCTTTCAAATTACTATTTGAGTTCAAATCTTGGGTGAATTGTATGAGCCCATAAACATCTATTTTTTATAATGAGAAAGAAATATATCCATATATTTTTGTTCCATTTGCTTGAATTACTGTATGACCCAACGGAACGTTACTAGTTTATAAAAAAAAAACTACCAAGCATCCGCTAATACCTGAAAAAATGAGATAATTTCCTTTCTATGAAGAATATCACGTGTTTTGAGGGTGAAGCCTTCCTTTGCATTTAAAAACAGCCATGAAAATTTACAAATAACATATTGTCAAGTAACGTATTTTCAAATAAAATTCATTTACAATAAAAGTACGTCTTAATTTTTTTCCAAAATAACTTTTTGTTGATAATTGACTATCATTGTGACCTAAATATGTTCAAAATATCGTCTCCAATGAGCTCCAAGAATTTTGTAACCAACTATTTTTATTGTTTGATGATGAATCTTTAAATATGAATGAACATATGAATTCATCACAAGAGCATATCTTTGACAAAACGAACAGTGAAAGAAGCAGGAGAACGCAGAATCTTGCGCAGTGTCTCAATAATTCAGCCTCGAAATCTCTTCCTTTAAATTAATGATGGAGAATTTATGTTATTTTAATATTTGAATCCTGCAATAACTCATACATTTCACACGTTATATATCGATGCTACGACATGAACCGATGAGGTGCTTGGGACGTAAGCCAAGAGAAACTTACCCTTCCTCTCTCCGCATTCCACCACTTTCACTTCCCTCCTCATCCTTACCCAAGTTTCGAAGGGTAATTTCTCGCTGCCTGTGAAGTGCCCAGTGTTATGAAGGAGATATTGATTTTACGTTTAATATTTTATACACATCTGTTCGATTTGGGAGAGGTGCAGTGGAAGGCGCAATCCATCAGAAACAGCAGTGGAGTTGGAGACGACGAATCGGAACATAGTATGAATGCCACCATTCTCCCAGTGAAGTGTGAGTGGAAAATTCGATATATCCAAGAGAAAAAAACATCTATAAGTACGATGCATTAAGTGCTAATAGAACTCGCCTTTTCAAGCAATTTCATCCAAATACCATTTCCCACAATATATTTATATACGTCACCAACGATCAATCAAATAATTCTTATACAAAACCCAAAAGGAGTCATTGGAAAACCTACTAGTGTTGAAATTTTTTATAACCCCGTAGATAATGTACGAACGACTTTTCTTAGATTCATCAATGCCAATGATGTTTCAAGACAAAAGATATAAAATGAGGAAAATTTACCTCTTCCATTTCGGTGTTAAAACCAGTTGATAATTTACAACTTATATAATGAATTACCTTTTGCAAAATAGGTCGGATGTGGTGTTATAAATATTGGATGCAATTTGAGCCAATCATATTTTTCTCAAGTGAAAAACTCTCCTTTTTAACTATAAAAAACCCACTCTTCCATATGAGACAATACTTATTCTTAGTTAACCTACTCTTAATTTTGTAATAAAGTTATATCGTTAGTGTTTCCTTAAAACAAAGATATTGTTATATTTTATTATTTTCAAATTTTCACAAATTTAATAATGTTGTAAATAAGAATTAATTGTGTACAAATAGTACCAGAGGTTCCACGTGGAAGTGATTGTACTTAAATAGCCAATAAATATATGAAAAATTCTGGATAAGAACATCACAATCCAAGATCTTTAAGATATGTTTGTCAAATTACTCTATTGAAACAATTTGTCTTTATTTTGCTGATACAAAATGAGTAGAAAACGATATTTCTAATCTGCTGAATTTACGTAAGCGCAAACTAAGGAAAGAGCCATGATTGAAAATTTGGCAATGCTACTGATGACCATGAATTTTTGATGCACTACACAACAGGTGATGGAACGTTTTTATGGCGGTTACGAATTTGGTCTTCACTTTTCTTTTTACATAGAGACTATTTCTTTCGAAGAGAACCTCTCCGAATTTGCATTTATTCGGTATTTGAATTTAATAACCACGTGGAAATTTACAGTCGTAACGACGTCGTTGCATCATCGTCAAAGTCGATTTGACGAAGCAGAAGGACGTATTTTCGATGTTGTAGGACGACGCAGTTTTTAAACAGACGTGGAATTGAAAGACTACTAGAGTACTTTGTGTCGAAACATCATTATTTCTTGTTGCGCTTGTGGTTCTTCAAATTATCAAGTTATTATAAAGTTCTCTCTATTTATACCTAACATGAAGTAATACTATTTCGAAGCATAGTAGTCTTCTGCCTCCACGCCTCCTCCGAAAACGCTTAGGTCTACGACGTCGAAGATACGTCGGTATACCCTAAAAGTATTTTGTGGCCTAAAGTCAATATATGAATTCCAACTACTTATAGAATTAATTAAAACATTACTTTTTTTCTAGACAAATCTTAAATTACAAAACCACTTCAATTTCTTCTATAGTTATTAGTTACGCAAATGAGTAATACTAATTTATCATTGTTCTATCATAATATAGTCCTGACCAGATATTCGTAAATGAACTATTTCAGTGTGTCTACACGACTTGATTCGCTAAAATGAAAATCTAAAATGACTTGTTCTTTCTGGATCCCCTGGATATAACGGCGTCATTTTAGCAATGAACCACACGGTATACGTGACAGTGAATAATAGCGAAAAAGACCAATTTATTAGTTAATACGATTAATAATATATGTGTTTCACGGGTAGACGCGTATAGCGGGTTTACGTATATCCATTGATGATGAAACATTTCTTTGAAACATATGTTATACAAATTTAAGATGGTCGTATATAGTACAAAACCTTAAATACATACCGACATGTGTTATTATTTCCCCATAATATCAGGATCACTTGTCTTCAGGAATTTTAAAAATTTTCACATCCATATACTACATTTGGGTACCAACACACCAAGCAATTTTTCGCTACATAGTGGCCACGAAAGTCCCTAAAAAACCCCTATTTTTCTAGAATCTATTATATTTACACTTTTTTTGATACCGGGAATGAAATTGGCATCTATACATAATTGTGTGAATTACGATCTTAGCACTTGCAAGTGTATGTAAACTTCACAACCCCCCGAAGCACCACACATCACAAGAAAGCACAGATATAAAATGTATATTATTCATATATACAATTTCACACAAAACACAAGCAGAGATTAAATTATATATCATTCATACGTGATAATAATAATAAATTTATTGTCAAAAAAAGTACAAACTGCGTATGACCACGTGGAGGACAATAAACTAATTTACTCTCCGGAAGCAAGCAAGGGACCATCCCATCAATTCCGATCAAGGGCCCTAAGGCAGAGGCGGATTCAAAAAATTCAGCAAAAATTCCTAGATAAGATAAAAAGTTAGCTGCGAGTTATAATACTAATAGAATGTCAATATGTTTGTAATTTTAAGCAAAAATTTACATGTACAAGTTATTATCGAACTATAGATTATTCTGAGTATAGTGTTTAAAAATCATAAGAATTGAAATAACACTAAATTCACGATTTATTGTTACAATAAACACGCCCCTAGACAAAGCCTAGAGAACCTGTATGATAAATCCGCCTCTACCAGAAGGAAAAACGGAGAAAAACCCGGGCCAGGATGGGGCTACAGAATTAATGTACACAACCGTGCCAAAGTTGAGTACACATAAAACTAAATTAATATGAGCCATAAGACAACACAATCATGCAAGAAAATAGTTTTTGAAATTGTTATAAGTTATTTAAAAAGTACTACAGCAATGGCGTGATAAAGTACAAGACGAATTTAACTTTTATTCAAATCAATAAATTCTTTTACAGTGTAGAAGCACTGGTGCAGGAGGTAGTTTTTAACCGCGGATACGAACGGTGATTTCAATACAGAAGTAAATCCATATGTGATGATACCTTGCGTAGGTTTGTCTCTCCAGTACAAACGGTTGAGAAAAACTGACGAAAAGAAATATATTTGAACTATGTGTGGAAACTACAATGTGATGAAAAATGTACATAGTTTACAACGAATATAAAGGTGAGAAACGGCAACCTTCTTAAGCTTTTCTTGAGCGACCAATAGTCGTAGGTAACTAACTACCACTGTCTGCTGACAGGTACACCTGCTTGACGTCGAGACAAACGTAGTAAATATTTTTCGTCTCGACTTCTTAGTCTTCTCGAAGTCGTTTAACTATGTCATTTCGACTTCCATTTTTGGACGATGAGACCTCGGGACGGCATCATTTATTCAACGTCAATATTTGACTCGATCTCAGGGCAGAGATATCGTAGTTAATTTTCGTTATTTGACATCGCATTACGGGGTCGTCACGACTTTCGGGTGATACGACGTCGATCTGCGACGTCGTAACGTTCGTTAAGTCGGATCCAGTGCCTGAATAATGTTGAGGCGTCGTCGGCTTCTGCGTGGGTAGGTTTAAAAAATGACAAACCATCGAAGAGTATTTTATAATAGTTTATTGTATTAACAACAACAAATTATGTAAGTGAATTATTTTGTATCTAACTCTTCTATACACTTTATCATACACTCTGACTTTCAACTATATTACTTACAACCCTTAAAATAAACTGTGTGACTTTTAAACTAAAAGGTTAAAAATATTTCATTTTGGGGTTCATATCATTTGCGAACAACAAACTATTACTGCTCGAGTCACATGTAACTTGAGGGGTACCTTGTCAATTTAGTGAAGTACGAGCGATAACCAATTCATTATTTTTAGTAATATCACAACAAAACTCAACACTGAAGGACTTGTTGACATTATTTTAATATTAAAAATCCTTATGACGTTTAAACAATTATTATTTGTCTTGAGTTTGGAATCAAAACGTTTAACGTTATTTCTCGTTCTTTCTACATACTACACGTGATGACAAAAATGACAAATTTCTGATAGTTTTTAATGATTGAGGGATTGTTTAAGGTCACCTAATGGTCAGATTAGAGAATTATTCCTTCATTTATTTACTCATATATTCTACTTTACTGTAATATCTCTCCGCATCAAAATGTTTGATCAATTTTTCACTTATATAGCTTATAATTTACTTATAAACTATCGGTTGAATATTTTGTACAATAATAGAACGTTGTGAAACAATTTTTTAACCGCACATTTATTCTAATAAAAATCAATTGATTTAAAACCATCATCCGAATCAAACTGTGTGTATCATTTTGTAATGCTAAATGTCTGAATGAGCAAAAATGTGAGCAAACAATATGTAATTGAAACACATATAAAATAAAGTTTTGTTATTCTACTGGAATACACGACCACAACAAAATGTGTATGCATAGTTCAATTCATACTAAATACATGCCTGAACGTTATACTTTGAGTAATAAATCATCGAACAGGGTAAGAAAATAATACAACTAATCTTTAAGTTAGAAAGTAAATTAATTAAATGGGAAAAGTATCTAGCTGAAAAAGTAACTTTCAATATTTTATCAAATATGATGGTTACAGATTTGCTAACAATATCTACTCATATTCAAATATTCATATAAAGACTAAAATAAGTTATTTTTTTGTAGAAATCGCTCACACGAGTTTAATAAATTAATGAAAGGTTAAAAATAATTGTCATTGTATATATGAACCTCATGGTATCTGAATTGACCAAATGTATAAAATAACTTCATCTCAGTAAAATAAAAGTGTGGGGTGAAAGTCAATTTTGTAATTTAATATCAGCAGAGATTACTCCAGTAAGAAATACTAATTTCGCACTGCACAACATTCACAATGGGATAGTTCTAGGTTCATCAACTAGGTTCCCATGTTTCTAACATCACCACTCTTAAGTTAATTTTAAGGCATGTTTCCGAAAGAGGAGATACAACAATTGTTTGCATGGTAAATTGACTACTGACATCACAAAATCCAAAATAGTAAAAGAAAATATTCAGGAAAATCTGAAACCAAGAAGAGCGTCACTCCATACGGGAAAACGATAATGACTGTCGTTTTCTTGTGGTCTACTTTAACCCCGTTGGAGTGCACCAATATCCAGACGAAATATCGACGAGTTTCATATTAAAATCATATTTTATATTTCCACCTGCTCCTCTACAATATAATATTCTAACACATTTTAGATGTTTATTGATCTTTCGAGAAATTTAACGGATTATGAGTGACGCATTAATAAACGACTCAACCAGTTAGTAAAAAATTTGCAATGCAGATTTTTAATTCACAGTGATCTTCTCTTTAAGAAATGTAGAGAAAAATGAAAACAATAATAAAAATTAACTTCATTATGTTGAAATATTACAATTATTTATTTTTTAATATTTGAAACAAAAAAATACAATTGACATTATGTATGATTCATTCAAATTATGGACTATGAAGATAAATTAACATATTAAAATAAAAATGAATGAATCATCACGTATTCTGAGACCAAATTATGCAATAATATTTTTTATGATGCTTGGATTATTTAATTATTTAAAAACTAAGAAATACAAAATATTAAAAACATATTAGATTAACCTCTCATAACCCTGTTCCAGTTCCATTCGTATATTGCAAAAAACAGTTGGAAACTGAATATTTGACTTTATTAAGGGAAATATATTTAAATACTTTTTGAGTTTTCATAATGGAGTTGTGAAATGTTGTAGCATTACAGAAGGAAACAATTTCTTCGGATCTGATTTAGAATAAAAATCCTCTGTAAACACGAACGTGTGTTGAGAAACATCTGAAAGCTTCATGACACACTTCTTTGCGCATTTCCACCTCCGTTTTATTTTATTTTTTTAAATATTCTTGGATCTAATCTTTGTAAGCACCTTTCGAGAAAAAACTCTCCAATACGATTCTATTTCTTATGTGTAATATGTGTCTGTAGCTATCGATATTGCATCTGACGTAGCACCGGCGTTGGGAAGCTGTCTCTTGCGATGACGTTATGGGGAGAACCCAATGATCCTCTGAGGGGTTCACAACATTTCTCAAAGCTCTCTACAGCAACAGGAAACCTTGTCTCTTGGGGCCAAAAGACACTCCGGTCCCCATGGATCTCAATATAGATTGTGGATGAGGTGGCGCGGCAGCGGAGCAAGTGTCAAAGGAAGTGGCGATTGCGCGTAGATGCCAAATGAAGAGAGACGTGCGAGCAGCGTCCCATGTCAGACGACGTAATTTGGCAACAAGGCAGACGTTCAGAGCCATAACGCGGCGCAGATTAACACGGTATGTTCTGAGTGAAAGCAAGATGCACGAGGTACATGACGGAGTTAATATCCCAATAAGGAAAGAGAGGAATAAAGGTTAACCAAAACTTGCTTCGATTAAAAATCTCGTTGCCATGGGTACACTAGCTATAATGATTCATAATAAAACAAGAAAAGAAATAATAGTAAATGTGAGTCCACAGTATCAAGAGAATTCCTAAATAATTAACAGTTTTGCCAAGTTACTTTGACTGACTAAAATATGTCAGTATGTCAAATTCTTGATACAAAACTGGATAGTGTGACTACATATTCTTTATTCAAAACTGTGTATACTACCAACTTCGAACCTCGTCATACAATATACAATAATATATCAGTAGTTAATATTTTAATTATCTATTCTCTATTTACATACAAGATGTCTCATGTCAAGTTTCGTATTTAAATTTGTTCACAATAACATATAGATTACACATTCTGTACACAAACCTGCAGTACGTTTTCGAGATTTTTTTCAATTTGTACTTTGATTATCACTTTGATTACTTGAATGAGATGAATATTATTGTTTGCAACTTATACTGAAAAGAAGAAAATACTAATCAAAATACGAAATAATAATGAAATTGAAAAATATTTAGTGAGAATTAGGCCTTGTTCCCATGTCCCATGGTTCACCTCCATTTGTCGTCTATGCCGAGAAATATTTTTCTTACGCCATGGGAACAAAATCTTTCAAATACCCGAGTTGGTGTGTATTTTCCCATGAGTACAGGTGCCACTTCCAAAAGATCATTCAGTTATTTTCCATTAATGGCGATGGTAGATGCTTGAACTCTCAGTTTGGTACACAATTTAAATAGACAAGAATTTTATACGACAAGAGCGGAAGCAACACGATTCGCGCACATGGTGAACAGAATCTTTCAATGTTTCCACATTGAGAAGAATCGCAAAAATATACAATATACTCACGGCACTTGAAGAGTGTCCACATGTAGAAAAGATTAGTGTGTCTTGCTCATGTGAAAATGACTAGATGCATGCAATAATTGCCGCTGTCACATTTGCAAAACGTCGCGAATGGACGAAGGAGAAACTTCATGACTTCACATGAAGATGAATAAAACTAGATCCGGAGATGCTGAATGCAAACTGAAGACTGAAGATGGGACAAGAATCAGTTTGTTTGAAATATGACATCAGCACTTTCCTTTTGGGTTCTGTAACTAGATTATTCCAGGGAAGGCCAATAGCGTCTCGCAAAAACAGGCGCGAATAGTTTGAAACAAGTAATTGGAAATACCTTTAACCAATGTCTCAGTTGATTATATGCGATCAGTACAAAATACTAAAAGCAAAAGCTGACAAATTTAATGTTTCGAAATCAGCATTTTGAAAAGTTTTAAGGTACATTGGTGGTGATCCTAAGTTGTGTGATAAGAAAAAGACAAATTGCACTGATAGTAGTGATTTAAGAAGTGTTCACAACAATGACAGTAAAAGTAGTCAAATAACTACCAAGAATCGATAAACGGAACAGATAATTTATTATCAAAATGTAAACAGATAGGACTAAATTACATTTAATCAAGAACAATTTAAAATTAAGAATTAGGAAAATAAATAGTGAAAATAATGAATTCGGCAATACCTCAATAATTTTAGTAGTATTTCTATAATGGCTGATAAAATCCTTACTTTGAATTCAAAATTACTTCATCCACAATCAGATGTGATAGTATTGAATGTAACGTACCTGAATCCAGGCATTCAGGATAATGAATTAATATTACACAACTTCAAGATTTGCGAAAATAGATATATTAATACTAATGTTCCAAACGGTGGTGGTGTACTTATCGGTTTTCATGAAAATACTGTCTTCTCCAATTGAGAATAAAGACAATACCATCGAAAAAATCTTTGGAGGAATTGGTATGATGTTGACAGATTGATGTTCATGACAAGTAGTAAAAGATTTTGTCTTTCTGTCATTATTTATTGATGCAAAAGGCCTTTTCGGCTGCATTGCGGCCATCTTCAGTGCAATGCCGAATAAAATTTTAGAAAATAAAAATTACAAAATAAATATAAATTGACACATTCTAAAAACAAATCTACCCCCTTTCTTCTTCTTTAAAAAGTTAATAATTTTCAATATAATATGAAATAATAACAGGAAAAGAGAAAGTAGGCATACCTGGCTCCTTGGGCAAGCGGTGGCTGAAAGCACCGTTGTCTCATGAAGGGTCGGATTATATAGCAAAGTTTCAGGAATTTCCATTGACGTTACAGGTTTTCCGTGTAACGGGCTTCAGTTGTTTTATGGCTAATTTTAACAGCGGGGGAGGAAATTTCTGGAATTTGATGATTGTGAAAATGTTGGAATTAAGTGAATTGTGAATGTGAATGTTTTCTAATTTAAGTCTTTTCCAGTAATTATTTTCTATTTCTAAAATTTGGAAATCATTGAGAGTGTGGAATGTGTGATTGTTTTCTATAAGATGTGTGACGAAATGCGAATGTCCGATGAGGTGTCTGAAAATTTGAATGTGTTTGTGTATTCTTTTATGAAAACTGCGTCCAGTTTGTCCCACGAACATCGCGTTGCACTCACCGCTTGTGAGCGCGTACACTCTACTTAATTACGAGAGGGGTGTAGGGTCCTTTGTGTGGGAGAGAATGTTTCTCAGGGACTTAGGTGCATGGAAGGAAGTGTAGAGACCGTGTTGTTTAAATAAATTTGCCAACTTTAGAGAAAGATTGCCTATGTAAGGTAAGGTAATGCGAGGGGTCGTAGTATCTTTATGAAGGGGGGAAAGTGTTGTGATTTGTTTTCTGAGTATTGTGTGTTTTTTCTTCTCAAAAATGGAATCTATCAAAACATTGTGTCATAAACCTTGTTAAATTCAATTAAAAATTTTATTTTATTGTAAAAAGTGGAATGGAAAACAGTCGATGTACCATAAGATGGAGCACTGCATGTTTATGTGTTGGTGGGTGTAGCGAGGAGTTATGAATGATCGTATCTATGTGTGTGGGTTTTCTAAAATTGTCAAATGTCGTGGTGGTTGTCAACAAGTGTAGTGAGGTACAAAAAGTTGAGTGTCCTATGTTCGTCTTCTGTTTCTTTAGCAAATGTTTCAGATTAATTATGTTATGTTGAATGAAAATGGGAAACGAGACAGAGATTCGAACTCGGGACCTTGAGCTAAGCGCTCATGCGCTTACCAACTGCGCCATCACGTTCGCCTCTCGGGTCCGTTTTCAATCTTCATTCAACTTGTGAGATTTCTATGTTGACAAACACGGCGCCCCGAGCTGAGTCTGGCATTACTTCCACTTACTTGTGTTAGACTCCTTCCTTTCTCTTTCCTTACCTTCTTTGATCACCTCTTGTTCTTTACGATCCCGACGCTATTAGGACTAGGGTATCTTTCATTTTCCTAATTTTTTGTGAGATACATGTTTTGATATATTGTGATTCAGGAAGGTTTTTAGTGGGTATGGTTGAGTCATTCGGCGAGTCTCACACGTGGGGAGAGTCATGTTGGCTCTCCTTAGTGCATAACTGCATTTTCCATATCTGTACAAGTTTTTAGAGCTCTAATAACCTCGATGTTGACGAACCGTAAAGCCCCACAAAAAAAATCCATGAGATGGTCCAGTTCGTAAGCGCATGAGCGCGCTAAGCTCAAGGTCCCGAGTTTGAATCTCGGTCCCGTGTCCCATTTTCATTCAACATAATATAATTAATCTGTTACCTGACGGTGAGGTTCACCGCAATTTAAGAGATATCTATGTGTAAATGTTTCAATTTATATTTATTTAGTAATATATTTTGTAAAAAAATTTGTAGCCTTTTTCTGTAGACAATTATTTATTATCTCACAACGTTTCAGCAGAGATTGCTGATATTGTCAGGTATTTAAACGTTTGTCGAACATTTTCCACATATTAATTAGAGAGTTTGAATCAAGATTTCTAGATCATTGGAATAATTATCATCAATTGATTTGGTTGGTGATTAAAAATGGACAGAGTCATGTTTACCCCAACATTCTACAATACGACCACTTGCGAGAACAACAAATTCCTGTTTTATGGGACATTTGGTAATTTTCTTAATATTACTAATAGCTTAATACTAGAACAGTCTCACTATCCTTTGTTGCAATGGTGTTAATAAGAGGTTAGTTACCGGTTACTACTAGTAGAGGAATCATAAACACAAAATATGTTTGCAAAATAGCAGAAACCACAGAAAAATGTTATAAAAAAGTATTGTAAGTGCTCAATAGTTTTTTCATGTCAGTGCGAAAATTTGAACTCAGTATTTTGCATAAACATTATTTTAGATATGCAGTATTTGTAACAANAAATAGAATACAAATTGTAAGAGTAAAGGGAAACTTGTCAAACCCCTTTGTGGTCACCTTTGGAATACCTCAGGAATCTCATCCAGGGTTCTTTTATTCATTCTATTCAATAATGACATCATCTGTAACATTTATTCACAAATCCTAGTCTACGCAGTCGATGTAAACTATTTTTATAAAATTATTTTTATTCTGGATGAAACTGATCTTCAAAAGATCTTGATGCTGTTTGTTATGGTTTCTGATTTTGAGGGTACTGATTATGAATTTCAACTTGGTCTCCTTGAGAAAGTTTGAGAAGTATGAAATGAAATGTAAAAAACTCCAAATAATAACCCACTTATTTGTGTTTTTATTCACTAATTTGGACATTTTTGTCCGAATTGTGGTGAAGTAAGCTCTTTTATGTTTTTCAACATGCTGATAATTAATTTATATAATGTTCTTATAATCAATTAATTGATCTGAAATAAAGTTACTTTCAACCTAGTGCGAAAATTTCGTATTTTATGTATAAAATAATAGTCGGACTATGATAGGTCAAGAAACAATTCAAGTATTTAGAAATGTATACACGTTATGAAATGGACATACCGAGAAGTAGTGACGTTGTTGAAACCTTATTTTTCGAAAACTTTCTTCATATATTTCAATCAACTATAATTTTGAGAATACGTGGTTTCGTAGTGAAGTGTGACAATTAATGAACCACATACGTCTTCACTATATTTCGCGTTGAAACAGATAACCTAACTGTATATTTCACTTTAACTCATGAGCACGTCAACCTAATGACTATGCATTCCTATATCCAATTCTTAGATGACAGCATCTGCTGCTAGCTACCATGAGTCACATTCGTTCCATCATGCTATCACTGCTCACCAGCGCTGCCTATTAATAACCCGAATGAAAGGTCAATAAAGGCAGGCAGTTTCATTTGCCAGACACGGAGAAAGTAATTATACTCTGGCACGCGAGTCGTAACAAGCATCACACCTGTTTGGCTCTGCGATTGGCTGGCATCATGGATGCCCGAGGCGGTTCATTGCTGGCAATTAGGGGGTACCTATGACTCTTGGAACCTCAGGAATGCTAGCAATTTCAATGGAATGGTTTTCTAGAAGGATTAAGTGAAATAGATACATTGAAATTTACATGTATTTTTCATGTGTGTTTCTCGAGGCTCTGTAATTATACGTACAATACATACAGTTAAACTCTTGATGTAAATGTTCATTGCTGTACATCTGAATAACTGGAAAGTTCTTGTATCAACGTATCACGAAAGAACATATTAGTAGTAGAAGATAAATAAATAGTACAGAAGACCGGAAATGATATACCTTTACTTGTTTCATTGCAATGTGCACTATAATATGAACTATAATAACATCATAGAGGCATAGAAAAAGGTTCCGACAAATTACAAGCCATCCGTTCTGACTGGCGAACTTGACTCTCTGATAATAGCCAACTATGCATACATTTTAGGAGTAAGAAAGTGTCTGAAAACAAACCTATTTCTTTGCAATATGAATGTTCTCTAGTCGCTAATGTTGTTGGTAGTTTGTCCATATTGATCTTTAGATACATTGCCATCAAGAACATTTTACGTTTTTTGAAATTAATCATGCAATTACATAAGTTACTTTGAATTTTCTGAGAAAAAATTCTTAACAGTTTTGTGGAAATGCATCTCAATAGGAAAAATTAATGAAATTAAATCATCCGCTTATCGTTATGCACATGTAGACGGACAGCTTCTAACGACTTTTTCGGTATCAGGGACACCATAAACAAAACCTTTTAGACTAATTCTCGCGATCGAAAATTTTGCAATATTCTAAATAAATGAATATGTAAAAAATCAAAACATTGTTCTCGTTTGGTTAAAGTTAAAGCCTGGCGTGGATCGTGTTCTGTTGGTGTCGAGTTCTCACAATCATCATGCCTCATTGGCTAACACATTTGTTGTGAATCTAAGGAGGGAATAATTGGTAACCTGTAATTCATTATGAATACAATAATAATAAAGAACTCAATAAAATAGGTATCTCAAATTGCCTTTACCTTCTACGAAGATATTCCAGTTATTCAATATTGGGCTTCCCGTAGGCAACGGAATCAAGACATCTCATGTCGTCTTACATATGTATTGATTTTTGCACTTGAACAATGCACGGGACATGACGGAATTTGGCTTTAAATACTGTGACACGAGAAACAGAGTCACGCAAAAGAACAATATATCTTACGAAGATGAGTGTGATCGATATGTCTCGCGATTAAGAGCAAGAATAAACTTAAATATTTCCCTTCGAGATAAATTCTCTTGATTGAATAGTGTTTGAATTTAGATTTACTTGTGAATACTGCTTCGGTCATAAGAGATGTTCTTCCGTCATTCGTCTAAACACATAATGAAATTAAATAATATTAATAAATATTACACTGGGAATACTTTACAATATTATATAGAAAGATACAACATAAAAATCATACTTGATTCGGCATGATTAAATTGATAAATTGTAATATATAAAAGCGATAAGGGTCAAAGTTTCTCTATTGAAAAATTCATTATACGACACAGGAGCAGGGATAAAATATTACAAAAACCCGTGTTGTTTATTGTAGTTGGATGCTTGGGATGAGGCGATCAGTTGGAATAAATATGCGACTATAGAATGATGTTTTTAAAAAAATTCAGGAAATTAATATAAAAACAAACATTCGGGTGAACAGTAAAAGTTATTTATAAATTAAGAATAATAATAAATGTTTTTACAGAAAACACAAGTATTACAAATGTTTAGTTTGATGGAAATGAATATTGAATTTTAATTCATCATTAATGGGCTAACAATATTTTTCTTGAATTTGCAAGATTATTATTATTTTTAATGACTTTCAAAAAAAGGTATCGAACGAGTTTTCTTCCCATTCTGTACTTTGTAAACTTCCTACTGATCCAAAGAAAAGAAAATAAGTCTATTTGTTCATTAAACTATGTTCATCTACATTATAATTTGATGAGACTTTTCACGATTAAAAACTGAGTGAACAAGACACTGACATATTGAGAATAAAATCATTTTCCAAAACATTTCAACTTATTATATTGATTTTAATTTCATATTTTCTGTTTATTGGTATGTATTCCATATTTTTCATACTTTGCCTTATGTTCTATTTGTAGTTTATTTAGTTAATATTTGTATTCCTAATTGATCCTTCTCAATGTATTGTTATGTTAAATTTGAGAAAAGAGGAAGTAAAGAAAATCTATGTGTAAATAAATGAAACAGGAGAAAGTCGAAAACAAACTTGTTCGACTACTTATATTGGAACCGCTCGTACCACATCGCCATTCAATAATGAACCTTTGAACCTAACCAATGAAACGCTATTTTAGAAATTTTCTATTAACAAAATGTACATCTTAGGATGTTTGGAAACCTATGCATGTCATGGAGTAATTGTTCGTGCCACCTGAGCGAATTTTTATTAACCGACATCTTTCATCAAGAAGGTACGTAAGTTAAGGATTTTGTGGATAAAACATTAATAAAAGAAAAGTGTGAGATAAAATGTGTTCACCCTCATCCATCTATTCAATATGTTGAATCGTTTCCAATCTATTTGAGTAGTGAAAATTATATAGAAACCACACATATGCACCCTTGCATTTCAAAAGGAAACATACGACTTCTTTCTCTCGACGTTCGAGTAAAACCGAGCGCTTTTCACAGCGCTTCGCTAAACCTGCTTTTTGTACTCCAGACACACTCCTTGGCGGCTTTCACTTGCCGAGGCACGGCGATGACTGCGGGGCATTGGGAAGCCCCAAGGCGAATCCGTTCCACGTGATTTGACACCTTTATGGCCCTCGCGGTGGCATGGTTTTGCAGGGGGTTATGAATGGCTCCACTCGACGAATAAAAGGGAGACACTGGTCCGCGGTAAATGGAGCCATTTACCCGAAAGGGTGTTTTCCTTTTATTCGTGGGAGTTTCCAGGTTTAGGAGACGATGGAGATACCTAGCATTTCTGCTATTCTGTAGCGGGCGTGTTAAGACCATAATAATAATGAAAAAGGAGGAGAGAACGTAAGGATCCAATAATGAAAAATAATTTGTTAAGTTTCTATTCTAGAAATGAGTAATAATATTGAAGAATCAATAAGACAATCCATAAGAACATCATTAACAGCTCAAAGTTAATCCATGAAATGACATGAAAGAAGGACATAAAAGAGAGAACTCCACATAAGTTACTGTCCTCCATTAATTCATGAGAAACTGTAAAAATATTATATTCAAGTGAAAAAATATTATCTTACTTTTGGTTTTTTATGTATTTAGAAGTCTTGCGAGGGTGGAGGGTTCCCTCAGAGTCGGTTATTAATGATTTTTTATTTCGTAGATCCAGTGTATTGACAGTTGCAGCGTTGATTGTATTATATTAAAGACTAGACAATATTTCGGTCTATAACTATGAACGCATTGCAACAAGATGAATTCCAAAATAAGAAACGCTTTTGACGAGTAACAGATTTTCCATAAAAAGTAATCTTTGGTAACGGGGAACTGAGTTAGAAGACTTGGAGTGAAGTGATGATTATTAATTCGGAAAGGCAAATATTCCATGCATATTCAAATAACACTATGAAGCTTAATATTAAAACAATACAATAAAACATTTCTTTAAATTCAAATAATTAGAAAAAAAACTTGACACGTACATATATATTGAAACAAAACGTCACAAAATCACGAGAATGAAATTTTGAATAGACGTGACGCAAAATTCAACTCATATATTCAACCCTTTCGATGAATGAATTTTTACGCTTACTTCCATCTCAACTACCCCGTCACAGCTGTAAAATTTTATCTTCACGTTAAAACATTCAGGACTGAAGGAACCAATTCTAAAATAGTTCAACCGACAGCACTATATACAATAAACATCCAGTTCATCTCTCTTAACTAATAGAAAGTAAGTGGCTCACAGCAACACGAGACCATGTGAAAAGTTTCCATTGCCAAAGTAGTCCAATAGTCTGAATGTTTAGATGGGAAGTTTTGCAGGAAATATGTTTTTTTCGTAACCGTATATTTTTGGGGTGCTGAGAACGAATCTGTGATTTTCCAACAAAAATTTAGAATGAGGAACATTTATAGAACCATTGTTACCTTTAGAAAAAAATTCGACTTTTGCTCAGTTTTTTCAAAATGTCAATTTTTCGGTAAATGTTACAAAACTTTTGGAATTGAAAGAAAGGAAATATTTTCTAAAACAATGGTTTAATTTAATTTTTTGGTGACAAGAACGAATGTTTTGAAAAACAAAGTGAGAAAATCATCCCATCGCGGCATTCCATTGCCATTGCGCCTTACCATTGCGAAAATCATCCCATTGCGGCATTCCATTTCCTGATACGTTGTCCTCCCGAGTTTGTGAGCTTGTGCAAAACGTTTCTTGTGGGTATTGTTTTAGTTATTGTAATAAATATATGTTCAACCATTGTGAAATTTTGGTATAATTTTCAAAATTTACGTTGCACCAACCAAAGTAATCCATCACCACCAAAAAAGAAGTTTGGTGTGCTGGAAATGATATTTATATTAAACCAAGGAGATTGTTGGGGTATTTAAGTATTGTTAAATAGCTGAAATGACATGCTGGAGAGATAGTTAGGAGAAAATAATTTCTAAAGAATGTATAAAGTTCCTTTAAATCTCAATTTACTTGGATTTATTTGAAAACTCATTACAGTCCAAAAATATTATAAAAATATGTTTAAATTTTAATGAAAATGTATTTTCCCATTATGCAATGAACATATAAAAATGCAAACACACATTCATTATTCAGTATAGTAAATATCAAGGATTTGTTTTCGTTGAAACCTGTAAATTCCCATGAAACCTCTCAATTGATCCCGTTGGTGCATCCTGCCACTGCTGTATGAATAGGTCGTGGGGACGAGCATTCCTGGGGGAACTGAAGCTATTGGAGCCCTGAGTGACCAAGGGATGCTGCTGAGAGGGAAAGGGGTCCACCGAATGGCATACCCCATGGACACTAACTAAAGACTACCCATGCATTGCAACTAGCTCATCAATACGTACTATATATAGAATACAAATAATGATTCGGGATGTTAATCAATAAAGCATGAATGAATCGACTCTAAAATAAATCCATTACAAAACGAACTCTCGAAATAAATAACTCAACGAAGTAAAAAGATTTGTAGGCAAGATTCATTTATGGACAAACACTATAGCAATGTGAACATTTTATTACAAAAAATTGCAATGTGAACATAAATATTAATGGACGTTCAGCGCTGGAGGAGTGGAAGAAAACGTTTAAATAATGAACGAAAAATTAGTTCTTTGACTGAAGAAGCGATTAGAAAATATTTCAACTCAATATAAGAACTTTGAATGAAAGTCACTTTAATATGTACTGCAGAAAATAGGCTCAGCGAATTCCTCGATCCGCATTGGCGAGGAGAAACTGGAATTCACATTCCTGCACACAAGTGAGAACATGTCGGGGGAATTGTTCTGCCAACCACTTTAATGGATAGGTGAATGAGTACTGTAAGTCATGCGGATCGACATCTTCAATGACAACCTAACTATTCTTGCGCTACTAGGATATACGGACGAGAAAGCATTATATTTAAAATAAGACAGTCGTAATATCTGTATAAGCACTAAAGTCGGCTAAATAGTGCCCTTTAAAGACTTGGTAAAAACAAAGATAAATCTAATTACGACTTGATGGTAATTTCACTACACATTCATTACTTTTTATGTGCCTCGTTTGGTTATTTCCAATGAAAATACGTAATTTAATGTTAATGTTTTTTTTATTGGGTTCATATGGTTTTTACAGATTACAAAACCATATTATTACACACATATGGTTTTGTAATCAGTGAAATAGTGGTTAATAAGAATATATCTTGTAATCTCCAGTTGAATATGATACTGAATAATGTGTTGTACTGCATAGAGAATAATAATTTATTTCAACGTTAGAAAACTGGAACGGTTTTTCATTTTTTTAAGAAAATAATAATGCAATTGTGCCTAGAAAGAATTATCTGTTTAAGGTATTACATAAAAAAAGAACATCAAGTGACGTATTATTGTGTTACGTAGTGTTACCTACTTTTGGTTCGTAAGAACGTTCCACACACTCGTGTCCCTACACCCCATCTGAAATCCATTGAAGTGATTTTTGGTGAAATTGACAACTGGGGTTACAATATGTAGTGTTTCAATGTTAGTAGTGTTAATCTTGATTCACAGTGCTCTTATGCTAGATGCCACCTTAAATACTACATGAAGCAAGATAATGTATGCAATGGTATTCACACAAAGGACTTGTGACTAAATCATCAAAAAGAAGCCAAAAACATCTTAAGATGGGGAAAACATCTCCTCGAAACGTTATGTAGATTAATGAACTATCAAGTGTTTTGTGCGTCCGATGTAAAGTGTTGTCTAAAATAAGAGCACTGTGAATCAAGATTAACACTACTAACATTGAAACACTACATATTGTAACACTACACCACAAGCCCAGATGTAGTGTGGGTTGTTTTGGGACCCACCATAAATACAACAACCCTTATGGTAGGGATCGCTGTCACCAGCTCGGTTTCCCAAGCAATTAAACACACGTGTAATAACAATAACTAATGATTTAATTCAAATTAAATAGAGATCTGAATATTTAGAAACGTAGACAAAGTCTCAATACATATGAAAATCTGTTATTACACAAGTAATGCTATCAGAAAGCATCGATTACACATAAATAATTGGAGTTGAAGTCAACAACTTCGGAAAAACCTCACTAGGTTATCTGAGTCTCCAAAATTATATGTACTTTCGAATAAACAAACTGTTACAAGTTACGTTATTCACAACTATTAGAAAATGAATTGAAATTACCGCAGTAATTCTTAAGCGGTCTGACGACCAAACTAGCCAGGTCACATCTCAGTAACCGCGAACTTCAGTTCACACAACAAAAGTCCTTGAGGATCTTCAATCCTCCCAATATATACGGAAGAGGAAGTCACGTGACCAGCAGACAACCACGCTTTGTCACTGCCACAACGAGTAACCCACGCCCTGGTCACCCCTCCGCTTCTGAGAATGCCGTGTCTTCCCCGATATGACGAGCTACCGACGACATCTGCCAGCGTCCTTCTCGGGATGGCCATTGTCTCAGCATCCGGTGGAAGTATTCTATTTATAACATATTAACATTCTTTCTTTAGGGATTTTTCCGGCCTCGCCTTGGTACACATGGCGAACAAGTCCCTCTCACAGAAATAGCATAATACAGCATAAGATGCCTCGCCCCGGTCAGATATGACGAACAAATGTACCTTCCCAGAAATATTATAAGACAAAGTAAAGGCAAGCACTGGTCACAAGCTTCTGCAACATTCTTCGAGGGAATTCCTACCCAATTTTCAGAAGTAAATGGAAACGGTCCAACAATGAAAGGGAAGGCTTTGTGGCGATCACTTTTCCTAATCAGTGGCGTCAAGCTAAGCTTCTCAATGACGCCCGGCTTGGTGAAAGGGTGTAAAAATAACAATTCACAAACGTGTAGAATGTCTTGATTCGGACGTTACAATATCAATGAACTTTTAGATTTAATTACTGAACGGAGTGTCTTGGAACATTTGGTGAAAAATGTTTCTGAAAGTTCTCTATTTCACTTTTTTAACAATACAAGGAATTTATTCATCAAATAGCAATACAAGAAATCAATCAAATAATATTTTCATTCATCCTCACCAACTCAACTTAATTTTGTGTTCCTCATCCATCTACAGCCCCATTTCATCAATCCAACTGAACTAGACTCTGATCAAAGTCCTACATTTCGTACTCTACATTTCTTGCTACCATTTCTTCTTTCTCTAACTACTACCAATTGGTTTTACTTCCGCTATCGTCTCTCTTTTGGACTTTGGAAACTGACACAACATTAAACATGACATCTTCGGTAGTCATTGAGAAAATAATAAATGACGACACTTTTTTTCTTAAAACTGCTCATGAAGGTCCTCAACCTCCCCGACATGCGGAAATTAGCTAACTCTTTCTCATTCTTTTCAAAACCTTTCTGGACTGTCGATTTCATACACAACTTGTTTAACCTTCATTACCTTAACCTGAACAAATTTTAACAGGAAATTCTTCAATACATTTCAATCATTTCTCCCGACAGTCTCAAGATATTTTAAAGTTTCTGGAAACTATTCCTCCATCAGCATTCCTTCAGTTCTAGGAAAAATTGGAAAAAATTATAATCGATTAATTAAATAAATTACTGCTCGATGACAAAATTGTAAATACAAATAAACTCGGCTTGAAAGTGGTGATTCGGCCTCTGTACACGTTTTTCGTTTGATTTGAAAAATTTCCTCCTCCTGAAACTTTAAATGCTATTATCTTGACTTCAGCTTAGCTTTTGACAAAGTTCATTATGACCGTCTTTTTCGCAAAACTTACTCTATTCTTTCTCTTTCCTTTTCTAATATATTGGGTAACTTTCTTTCAAATTCCTTGTCTGTACAATGGCAGAAATCTCTTCTATTCAACATTAGGGAACTCCAGGGTAGTTTTCGATAATGTTTCCCTTTATACAAATGGCTTTACGACCATTCTTGGGACTACTCAGTACCTACGCATCCCTGACCATCAAATTGGAATGACTTAAAAGAATTTACAATCAGTGGCAAACTACTCAGGACGTCGCTCCTCGGCCACGGTCGTCGGTCGGCGTAAACAGCGCTGCCGACACAGATGTGACGTCAAACGACGTCACCTGACGTCACGGCATCAATATCTCTGAGCGTTTAGCATAACTTTTGTTCTGAATTTAAGATTAATCTTAAAATATTTTACATTTTTATTGAATATATTATCTCTCTTTATGTAATGAACGTATCAGAGTTATTGTCTTTGTTGAAAGTGTCAACTAATTATTTATTTATATTTAAATGAGCACATACAAAAAGTACACTTTTATATGTTTCTAAAACACACAAATTTCAAACACAAACATAGTTTTTATTTCGTCAACCACATTGATTCGCTTGTCGCAGCCAATTCATGGTATACTTATTTGCTTAAATAGGTATGCACATGATTCGTTTATGAATTGAACTATGAAAATTTTCCTAAAAAGCTATAAAATTCTGGAAAATCTTTCTTTACAACAGTAATTCCATACTATCGATTTTATATTTTAGAACGTTTAATTTGTAAACAAGTTATTCAAACACGTTTAGATATCTTCACACTTCCACATTTAATTTATGATAACTAAATCCAGTAACCAGTACGCATTTCAAAGTCATCCGATAAATGATATAGCATTCTGAATCTTTGCATGTCGTCTTTTTAATTTGTTTTGATTTTATTAACATTAGGTAATACTCTCAATCAAATTAATTCTCCGAATCTTTACCTATGAATTCGGAAAAATATATTCAAATTGAATTTTTCATGTTGAATTTAGATAATGTATCAGCATCGTGCATAGCAATACTTGAGCGCATGTAACCAGGAAGTGTGCCGACGTTTATTATTAAGGCGAATGAGTTCGCTGCGGTGCACAACACTGAATTGGTAAAGAAGTAGCATGGCGTATCATTGAAGACTGCCCTTTAAATGTGA
Organism: Laupala kohalensis; assembly: GCA_002313205.1. Classification (NCBI taxonomy): domain Eukaryota; kingdom Metazoa; phylum Arthropoda; class Insecta; order Orthoptera; family Trigonidiidae; genus Laupala; species Laupala kohalensis. Next base: position 375,336 of record NNCF01126780.1, read on the forward strand.
TTTTGGACGTCATTCATTCTCTCTAAATATTGTACTTACGTAGTACAAAATTACTACAGTACGATATATCTTAATAAACCAGGCAACGGGGAATCGACTAAACGATGAAGTCGAAAAAAAAAAAAACTTAAGANCGAATATTTAAGACCCTTCACGTCTTTTGAAGGATTGAAGTGATATTTTGCAATACGTCCTCCAAAAGTAAAATTTGTTATTTTTTGTTTTCTTTTTTTTTAGTGCCACGGGTATAGATCCTAGACAACAAGTTAAATAAGCGGGTTATAGATCTTAATGAAACCTATAAAATTAGACGCCTTGGTTTTAAATCCGTTTATTGGTTATGGCAAAAATCTCAGAAAACAACTGTTTTTTGCAATATTTATTGCCAAGAGTGATTCTTTGTTATATTTATGGTTTCAAAATGTAGTCAATGCAATAACAAACACAATGATGTAACAATGGACGCTCTACATTTATTAGTTGCTGAGATACGATTAATAATTTCTCCCGATATTTTATTGTTAATGATAGACCCATTACGCCAAAAATGGTTGTAACGTTTTAAACCAAGGAGAGAATTATTTGGAAGACCCCTTAGTTTGTCCCCTTTTAATTTAAAAAAGATCGGTTGATAATAACATCCCTATTTTTAATGTAAAAAAGGGTTTTCTTTCTGTACTAAACAATTAAGGTGGATCCTTCGCAATTAACTGTATTTTTCTCACTTTAACATCTTAAAGTTTTATGTAACATTTCTATAGTATTTTTTATATTGCATTTTTATGTAACATTTCTTATGTATTTTTATGTAATATTTCTTATGTATTTTTTCAATTTGAATCATTTAGTGTGATTTAATTTTTAAGTTTTTGTATTATATGTGTTCGGTACCAAACCGTCATTTGAGTCTCCCTCAATTGCTTAAGATAAATTCCGGGATGATCCCTAGATTACTACCTCAGAGTAAAGTAGAATTTATCCTCCAATTATAGTTATAGTTATTCATGTTTTATGTTGTATGAATGTTTTATTATTTTATATTATTGTATATGTATGTTGTATGTATGCAAATAGTGGTCAAACGGAAGAGCAGGTCTGATTATTATTATTATTATTATTATTATTATTATTATTATTATTTATTTTCATGAACTTTAAATGATAATAATAATAATAATAATAATTGAATTAAGTTGCGTGAATTTGTATTTTTATCCATATCATGACTGTTAAATATATTGGTAACGAAACTGATAACATAAATACTTCCAAATTACTGTTCGGAAAAATTGTTTCTGCTCAAAATAACAGTTCTCGGAAGAAATGGGATCTTTGTATTCACGTTCAATTTAAACCGTATTTGCTACGCATTCACTCATCTTTACCAACATTAATATTAATAAAGGAAAATTGTTATTTTAAATGTTTTGAGTGGAAAGGGTTGATTGATTTTCAAAACTGAGAACAAGGAATAAATAACCATGGTTATTGATTACCTTTTTATGTGACTTTGCATTTGAGTTAAATAAGTTTTAATTTGAAATTTTTATAATACTTTAATTTTCTTGAGCCGGAAATTAGTTTATTCGTTTGAAAGAAACCACGGGGTGGATGTTCAAAGTTTAATCATAGGTTTAGTTAGACACTTAAATACATACATGAGATGGTTTCTGGCTTTGTGATAAGCCCTTCCATACTCTACAGCGTGGAGGGAGCTCTCGGAAGAGTATAGCTCCTTATATCTGCCCAATACAATTAGCATAGAGTGTCCGTGATTGGTGAAGGAGAAGTGAAGGGACGTGGGAGAGGGAGCAATCCGGAGAAGGACTCAATTACCTGATGGGGTATAACGTCGCGACCGCCATTAAGATTTCAGCCCCGTTGGCCAGTGGCGCCTTGCTCCGATCCTCACGTCGGTCGGTCTCTGGCGATACACTGGCAGCCGCTGGGTCGCTGCAGAGGCTTCGGAGCCGCTTTTATGGCCGATTTCATTAGGGTTCGCCCCATTTAGGTGGCCTCCAACGTCCATGCGCGATGACAGACGGAAGGGAATGAGACTGCGGTTGAGGATCACGTCACGAAGCATTGCTCTCGCTCCCAACCATTACAATGGGATGATTTTGATTGCAGGACAATGCTACATCAATATGACTTTGATCTATCATCGCAACGAAACTTTTCTCCTTCTTATTCTTGATTTACTACATGATTAATGCAAAATAAAACCGCGCCGAAACGTTAAATTTGAAAAACTCGTTTATTTTACCCAGAGCTAAAAACCATATCACATATGCTTATTTTTCAACTAATGCAAAATAAAATACTTTCATTCTATTTTATCTTAACTTAACAATCAACAAAGGAATAAACAAGTTATACGACAATTATCTGCGTCTCAGAGACATGCAGATATGTTTGTATCAAAGTGCAATAATTAATACGCTTATTCCTAAAAATATTGTGTTGTTGAAGTGGCGGAGAAATATTTATATCCCATACTGTTAAACACTCCATTGACTAATTTGACGGGTATGCTCCTTCTTCAACCTTCTCTTATAAATAACTATAAGATTCTTTTGAAGGATTTAAAATGTAAATTATAAGACCGTGGAAGACTTACGTCCTTGTACCGGCGAATAATATGTATTTTGTGATAAGAATTCGAAACGTTAATAGGAAAAATTCTTTATGAAATTTCTTACTTTGCTAACGTTTGGAGAGTTGCTTTTCTTCTTCTTCCCGACAGTTAATTTTTTTAAAATTATGACATAATCGGGGTACCAATACAAAATACTACTACTACTATTATACTACTTATTACTACTACAATTGTTGTCCATTATATAATCCAATTAAATAAATAATGAAAGACTTACGACCTTTTAAGTACGAATAACATGTATTTTGTGATAAGAATTCACAACGTTTCGACTTCGTTTTATTTTTTGAATCACCTGACTACGACTTAAAACAAAGCCGAAACGTTAAGAGTTATTATCACAAAATACATATTATTCGTCCGTAAAAGGACGTAAGTCTTTCACGGTCTTATAATTTAAATTTTAAATCCTGCAAAATAATTGATACCTTTTATATTTGTCAACGAAAGGTGGAGCGACATAAAATATTAAACTCGTATTTTTCATTAATTTGTTAACTTCGTTCCCATTTTATATTTGAGAAGATGAATAATCGAAGATTATGTGAAAAAATATGCTCCTTTCGGTCAAACAGGGTGTAATGGTTTTGGTGTTGTTCCAATTACTCGTAAAATGTATATGATAATTTTAATTCAAAGACAATACCATACAAAATCGAGAGAAATATTTCCTAAATGTTTTATTAAAATTAATAAACACGTAAATTACGACCACAGAAGAGTATAAATTCCTGAAAGCAAATAACCTGATAAATTTATCAAAATATGTACATATGGAGATCTTATTTTATTGGAACATGAAACACATTCCTATGTTCTAAGACCTTTAGTCTCTTAGATAAATGTTTGATAAATGTTTGAAGAGTACATTGAATGCACATTCTTAAGTGTTCGCAAGTTGATGTACTCGCTGTTCAGTCAATCTATCAAAATGTCTCTCTATCTGTGTTGTTTCTCTTTCCCGCTATCTTGATGAGTTCCAACTAACACAATCACAACATGTATTGCGTCCGTACACCCACAACGCAATGTCTATTGTAATCACCTCTCATTACGAGTCTGTGCATCAACGTTCTCGACACCCTGTGCTCGCCCTGGGCCGGGTCGATGCGCACCTTATTAAAAGCCGATCCTCACTGCGTGTGTCTGGCAGCGAGGGTCATGCGCTTCATTAGGCGTCGTTAGGGGCGCGTGGCTTGCCGGCGCGGCGCGGCATGGCGGCGTTGCAGCTGACGCCTCTCGCGTCTCCATCTTCAGAGCAGCGATTGTCTTTTAGCACTTTCGCAAGAGGGACCAGTTATGAGCGCGCTGCACTTTGCCACGTGCTCGGATTTTACTCCTTGTTCCATGACGAGAAAGGGTAACTGAATTTTTCCTGTGACTCTGATCGTTTTGACGTGTTGTAGCTTGTCAACACGTTTCATGAGGGAGGATATACCTTTCCATTCCGTTCATAATACAAAGTTACTTCTATCCGACTAGACTATATTTAGCAAGTGCAGTTCTCTTGGTGACAACGCAAATTGAAATTGAGTATAATACATAATTAAAAAAGAATTTTGGATTAAACTAATTTATGACTACGTATTTCTAGCAACAAGACAAATTATAATTATTTAATCTTAAAATTTTAGAGAGGTAATTATAATTTTTTTGTTCCATCTCAACTTCACAGAGAACACAGTTAGATGCAATATTTCTTATCTAAAAATGTGATGCAGGTTTATAATTCGTAGAGGATAATTATTTTGCCATATATTTTGAGTAAAATTTTAGTGGCATGAGGTTTTCAGTGACTACAACTACAGAACATTTGCTTAAAATATAACATATTTTTATAATCAAATTTAAGTGTATACTGTTGCGTAACATTACGAATTTAACTTTGTAATAGATCTTATTGAAAGTTATGTATTCTTTTTTATCAATGTAACTTCATTGATATCGTTCAATATAATTACTACCATTTTCTAGTAATGTTCTTAAATGAGTAGAGTAAAATACTGATAATATATTTTAATAAGCGATTTAGATGGTTTACCTAATGTTTCAACAAAGTTGTGTTAGTATGCGTCTAGATGAATAGATTTTTTTTAAAACTTATCTGGTAGTTTTTATGTTTATTTTGTTGCTGTCAGTATTTTCCACTTTATTATGTATCATTACAATTTATGTAGAAATTCGTGTGTATATGTTATTATTATTCGGACTTATTTCTCAGCATAGCTGGTAAGTATTTCGGAACGCTTCCAAGGAAGTTACACTTCCCTTAGGCTGCGTCTCCTAGAGAAATTCTTAGGTGCACACTTTCCGGATAATATGAGTCGCCCTCAGGATGACTATTTTTGGACCTCAGAAAGATAGGTCTTTCCAGGAATTTTCTGAAGATTGTCTTTTATATATTTTCTCAGTGTTCTCGTGGCTCCAATAATAATAGGACAGAAGTTTGTCTTCATTCCTTACATTCGTTGGTATTCAATTGCCAGGTCTTTATATTAGAACAGTTTTTCTGCCTCCTTGCTTACAGTTGTAACGTAGTGCTACTTCGACACCGGTGTTAAGTGAAAAAAACTGTAATTTCAATGTTAACATGTATACTGCCTCAATTCAAAATACTTTCCTCACCAATAAGTGGTTGCATAAAAGTATAAACATGCTAGAGCTTGCATAGATGCTCTTTTGTTTTGTTTGTGCTCTAAAGCAGACATCTATTTTTTAAAGTAAAAGGGAAACTTCTGTGGAGGTTACTATGCTTGACACATGTTAACAAAGGAACTGCTTATTTGTTTTGAAAGAGAAAGTGACGCGACGGTCGCCTGAGAGTCTATGAACAAAGGGCGCATGGGCTGGTCACGTGACTGTTTGTCACAATATAAGATGACGCTTCATGCTGCCTCGAGGTCTCACATTGTAGAGGGGTGAGTCCAGGCATATACCAAAAGTTCCGATCCAAGGTAATCGCAGAGAAACCTAAGGGTTTCTGGGAAACCATATTGTTGGTTTAGTAGAGTCGCTGAGGTGTAGAGTTAACTGATTTATTGAAAACATTAGTATCTTGTATTATATTAGAAGTTTAGTTCATTATCAAAGTGATATTTGTATGATATTGGGTACTTGTTTCCATTTCATCACATTACTTGATGTTTGTTTGCATTTCATTTGAACTTTGTTCTACAGAACAAACAACCTTTTTATTAAATTAAATTTTATTATTTTATTTAATTGCTTGTTTGGTTTCCCCGTGAACACGGGGTGGTGGCAGCGGAAATTATATCAAGGGAAAAGCAACTATAACTGCGAGAGGGGCACCATTAAAGTGTGGTTGCATTTCCCTTCTGTAACGACAGAATTGAGCAAGTTGTTACAACAACATTCATGCCGCTGGGAACAGAAACATAAATAAGAAGACATTCCTTACTCTCCTTGTCCCTCAGAAAAATGTCAGGCCTATTTCCATTGACTGTCCTGTAAGTATTCATTGGTTGGTCCTGGAGGATTGTGGCTTTCTCATTGGAGTTCACGGTACTAGTTTCGTATTCATACCAATTTTCTTTCACAGTGAACTGGAAAGCTTTACATATTTGCCAATGTATATATGAACAAACTCTGTTATGCCTTTACTCATTCTTAGCCAAAATGCGTCTTCCTGAAACTAGATAACCGATTGTTTCTTGCTTCTCTCTATAAAGTCGGCATATGCCATCTGTGTTCTGATGTAATATCATTCATTCGTAGTTCCTGGTCATTATTGCTTGGTCCTGAATAGCAGAAACAAGAACTTCCGTTTCTCCTTTCAGGTTACACATCTTAGCCATGAAAATGAGGATCCTTCATTTTTTGTCATGTGTGCTTGAGTTGTTGATTGCACAGTTCTTTGGCTTGTGAAGTGGTAATTTTTTGGTCCTGTGCGTTTTCATTGCCGAAAATTTTTTCTTGATACGATTTTCCTACTCCACATAAGGATTTATTGGGTGCTATGTTTTCATCACATTTTTCGATGATTTTCATACAGTTGGAATGTGGTTTTCGTTTCATGTACATTTGCAGTTCCATGACCGTGATCTTGAATGTATTTTCAAGATGGGATAGGCCTCTCCCTCAATCTTTTATTCGATCGTACAATCGATCCACATCCGCTCGAGGATGCATCGTCTTATGTATAGTGAAGAGTTTTCAGGTTTTCCTCTCCATCCAATTGAAATATGTCACGGACCAATCAAGTATTCCCATGCTGTATCTCACTCCTCGAACAAAGAATGTGTTAATGGCCTGTATTTTATTCTTTGATGCTAACTCAATCCGTAACACTTCTCGAACTCGTCTCATGTACTCTCTTCTCACTCTCTCTTTAATGGTAGCATGTTGAATACCTCCTCCTTCGTCGATTCCTAAATATTTATAGCAAGTAACTGGTTCTAAACTTCTGATTTCATCTTGATTTGAAACCTTAATACCGTCTTTCTTAACAACCTTTCCTCGGACTACAGAAACTTTTGCGCACTCTTCTATGCCAAATTTCATATTTATCTACCTGCTGAATTCAGCCACTACGGCTAGTAGTTTTCTAAGTTCTTCTTCATTACTCGAAAATATCTTTGTCATCCATGTACAGTAAGTGTGACACTCGTTCTTTTTGTTCTTTCATTCGGTATCCACTTTGCATTTGTTGTAAACGCCAACTCAAAGGAATAAGACACATGCAGAAAAGGAGAAGTGATAAAGAGTCTCCTTGAAAATTACCTCTTTTAATCATCAAGCTTCCTATATCCATGTTGTCGTTGTTTTGGTCTCTCATTGTGAGTGTTGTTTCCCATTTGCTTTATGTAACCTTCACAAAATCGACTATTCTTTTTATTTACGTGGAGATGATTGAGGATTTGTAGTATACACGAATGGGGTACACTATCAAACGCCTTTTGATAATCAATCATAGTCATAGTAAGAGTCTTTTTGTTTTCGTGGCAATCTTCCATGATAGCTTTACGTAAGAGTAGCTAATCTTTACATCCAAATGAACCTTTACAGCAGCCTTTTTGTTCCTTTGGCATTATGTTTTCGTAATGCAATAAGACTGAAATTCGTTGCGCTATTTTGCTAGTGAGTAATTTGTAGATGGTGGGAAGGCATGTGATAGGTCGGGTCGGCAGTTCTTTGAATTTCATGTATCTTTGTTCTACGGTTTGTCATTCCTACAGTAAGTCAATCTAGTATGATGCATGGATTGTCAGTCAGCTGATTGAAGCTGCTGGCAATTGTGGAATGTAGTGAGGAGAAGTTTTGAACCAATAGTTGTGTATCTTGTCAATGCCGGGTGACTTCCAGTTCACTGTTTTCTTGATGGCACCCTTCAATTCATTTACAGTGATGTTTACCCACGACATGTCATGCTCTATTACTTTGGGTATAGTCATTTCTTCATGTTTGACTTCATTTCTCCATATGGAATTCCAGAATGCACAGGTCTCCTCTTGTATTGACATTCCGATTCCTGTCTCTAGCTTTTGTTTTAGAGACCTGCAGAAAACATTAGGGTCTTCTATGAATCTTTTGATTTGAATAAACAGCTGTTGTCGCTTCTCATATCTTTGAATCCGGAGGGTTTTTGCCGAAATTCTTTGCTTCATACTTTCAATCTTTTTTTTAGTTGTCCTTCCTTGATTTGATATTTCTCAAAAAGTGCTTTCTTGAGTCTATTTTTCCATTCTTTCTCTGTCAATTCCTTTAGGTTCTTTTCAATCTACAACCTGAGATAAATCTTTCCTGAGATTCCCTATCTGCTTCTCTATTCTGAGTTTCCATAATGGAACCCTAGAAATTTTCTTCTAATAATACACTGGCAATGTTCTTTTACTTTGTGTTTCAGGTCTTTCAGACACATTATTTACTACTACTTTTCCAGCCACGTAACCCATGTGGTTAAGCTATGTTATATCGTTTACCTTTATTATTTAATTATCCAGGATATCTTCCAATTCTCTGTTAACTTGCTGAACAACAGCAGCTGCGGATTTATTCATAATTAATTTCGGTAGCTGGTCCCGTTCTGAGATGAGAGTTTTGGATACATTTTCAAAGAAATCTAATATTTCTTCTCTGCCTTCATTTTCCCTCCTGGTTAACTCATGGTCCACCCTCTGTGATGGAGTCAAGATCGTTTATTTCTAAAAGCGTCTATCTGTCCTCCTCCTCGTTATCCTCCTCTTTTTTTCCTTTTGAGACTTGATGTAGATTATCATTAATTTTTTCCTGTTTTATATACCGAAGGACTCTTTCCTTGATATCTCCTAGTTCAAGTAGGGTCAATTTCTTATTCTTTAGGATGAATCTACTTTGGTTTGCAAGTTTATTGAAGTTCATTTGTTTGGATCCATCATGTCTTTGATTCCAGAGTTCAAAGGTAGCTTTTTGAATCGTAAGACCTGTTCTTTCTCGCACGTACTCTGTGCACCATACAATTTCTCAGTATTCCTCTAGTGTCTAAGGCTTCTTCAAGTTTCTGGTATTAGTTACCTTGTTCTATGGATGAGGTTCTGAGTCATCTTAAATTTCCTCGTTATGATTGTCTGTTCCCATAAGCTGTTTTCGAGGGGATTTATCAGGCATTAATTTTTCGACCCCCACCCTGTAATGGGGGACGCGCTCCCTGGGTAGCCACAGGCTGAGCGACATGGATTAGTTTACTTTGACTTCTGGTTATTCTTTTCATCGTGTTCCCACGAGCAGCTAGGGATCGTATGCCAGGAGTAACAGAACCCGACTTGTCTCTCTAAGGTTTCATAAAGCCGGAGGTCGCCAGGTGTGCGGAGAGCTTCGTTTGCGACTGAGTAACCCACAGCCATTCATAACTTCCATCACGAATTTTTTTTCGAGGTTTACTCCTGTAGATCTACCGTGTTCTGCTTCAACAGGGTCACCTCGTGTAGAATGTGGCTCTTCACGCACGGACGATCTAGGATTAAGCGTCATCAGAGTCAAAGATCTAGCAAGGTTCCTTTGCTTATCCCTGGGGCGGTAAGGACCAGTGTCGAGTCAACCCAAGGTAAAGGTACTACCTCTCCCAACCCCTTGACCCCCTATTATTATTATTATTATTATATTCCGTTTAGGATCTCAGCTTTTTCTGCTGGTCGTAGTGAGGTACGGGCTACACCAAGCACACTCACTCTGATCCAAAAAATTTCTGACTATTCTTGATGTGTTGAGCAAAACAACTTTCTGAAGTTGTACATAAATGGTCTTACGCAATTTTAACGTGCTAATACTATTGTGAAGGGAGATAGGGATGACTCTAGTAGAGAACATTACTACCGGTACTATGTAAACTCTCTCCATGTTCCATATCCTTTGTATTTCTGCCTTAAGGTCACTGTATTTCTGATATTTTCCTGAATTGTTTTCTGAACGTTGTGAGTGTTTCACACAGCTATGTCTATCAAATAGGTTGTCTTTGTTACTTCATCTTTTAGTACTATGTCTGGTCTGTTGTTATGAATTGTACGATTATTGACCTGTCATAATACAATTTGAAGTTTGTTTATTATTATTATTATTATACGTGTTTTTGTGTTCGCCAACGTCTAGGTAATAAGCGTCATTTGCCTTATTATAAACATGAGGATAGTGTTATTAAATATCAAAACGTCTGAATGAATTCAAGTCTTCAAATCTTTCTCCACAAGAGAGTGTGATTAAATAAAACCAATTCTGCTTTACTTCTGCAGCTCACATAAATATTATAAGAATACCGCGTAACGTAAAGCAAAATTATTCTTTAGAATTGTATTTTTTCGTGAATCATTCTGGTAGTTTAATAGGACAATACACTTATTATTGGCCCATGCCTTGCAATATTTCACATGGGTTTGATGTGAATACGTAGGCTACGTATTCACATCGATAACGACTTTAATGACTACTAGGTAACGAATTTAATCTGTGGTACAATTGAGTCGCTCCTTGTTGACAATCCACAGTAAGTATTCGCGTTCAACTGGAAGTTCGTTCTTGCAGTCGTGAGTGAAGGGATCTCAAGAAGAATGAGCGGACAGTGTAGGGATCATTTCTTGAACCAACTACTCGGTAAGCAGAAACATTATATGACATGAATTATTGCTGTACGAGATTGCAAACGACGATGAATAATGAGAAAAATGAGAATTTAAACTACAGAAGAAGACTAAAAAATAAAATTTTAACATTATCTCCTTTAAAGGGACAAAGTTCTTTTGTAATAAAAATGTGATTCGGTTTAAAAGCAATGAATGAAACAACAGTGTTGATGCTGTTTGGTTTAACTGCGAAATATAATAAGCATCAATCTACACGATTACGAAGTTTTCCAGTTAACGTACTAAGATTTAAACATTTTCTTTCACACATTTCCTAATTTTAGAGGACGTAAGATGTTATAATTGACTTCGGTAGTTCTCTAGGCTAGATTTCTTTGCGTAGGTTCCCGTCACGTCTCTTGTAGGGTCAGTAGTAAGAGGAAATAAAATATTTTTCCACATTTAAGTAAAGTGCTTCGATTATACTATACCATTAACTTCTAGGTACCTACATGAACAATTAAACTTACTGATAATATTTACCTAAATGTAGGTTACTTATGATACTAAATTAACATTTTGAACCACAAAGATCAATAAAGTAATATATTTTGAACATTTAAATGTTTGATATTAATCGGTTATATAACAATATCTGTTTATAGATATATAACATCTGTAAAATTTACAGGAGCTATAAATAAAAATGTGGGAACGTCCATCTCTCTTACCGAAGGGAAAATCCATAATTTTGCCAAAGATGTGACATGGAAAGATTGTTTGGTAATCCCCGGAGGGTAAGGAGGAAAAAAATCTAGTGTGGAACTGAAGATTCAAACAAGAGTGACTCATCATTTGATGCAGATTTACTTTTTCCCTTGGAAACGGTAAATCTTTTTATTTCAATCTCACTATGATTGTTAAAGATTTACAAAGCTAATGACCACGATGTAGGATTTTCGTGATGAAAGTTATAGTTAAAGTAAGCACGAAATCTAATAGATCTTGAATAGCTCATGGAAGATAGTTCATATTTTTTGTAGCATGTCTGTCATATAAAATACCATTTTTTATTTTTATTGCATATGTTTGTTTTTGTTGAAAAATACGATTAAATTTATTCCCATAATAACTGTTAAACATATTTTACATTTGAATATCAAACAACAGAGATTCCCGGTGGCATACATTTGAATATCTTGTTTTTATTTTGTATAAGTAACACTCTGGTATTGATTACATTTTTCCTCACTGAATCTCTTTTCATCCACCGTGATTTTCTTATCTGACAATCACTAAGCAAATTCCCAGCCAATACGATAAAGGAAGAGTGTATCAGTATGGTTTTGGAAGCCACAAGCTTGTACGGCGCAGCCATTAGGCAGATGAAACCTGTGTGCCCTATGGGTGAGTGGTGATTCGTGGTCTTCCCTTTTGACTCCTCCTCTTTCCGCTGTCCAGAGCTCGCGCTTCACTTGCTTTTGTGGACGCATCGTATGTTTGCACTCCACACATCGGATGGACGGTGTGTGCTGGCTGGCGACCGCAGGCAGGCGTTGCATCCCGAGAGGATTGGCCGCTGGCCGCTGCTGCTGCTGCCTGCGGCGGGAAGAAAACTTCTTTTAACGAAGTCTCTTCACTCGACGCGGTTACACGGTGCTCCATTTATTACGTATGTCCTCAACCGTGCCTTTCACTCAATCACTACTCGTCTTCACCGAAGCTCACCCCCAACAAGGACAAGAAAAGCCAAAGCATTTTTTTCTTCCGGAACAATGATGGAGTGCAAGATACAATGTCTCTAATAGTACACGTTACTCAGCAAAGAGCGTTCATAAATGCGATTTAGCGGTTAGCATCATGCATCAGTTATCTTTAGAATTCATTAATTCCAAAAAATATCGTAGAAATCTAGAAAAAATAAAAATACAACTTAAATATTGAAATATTAAGTGAAATACATTAGGTGTGACACGTATTATGTACTGAATGGAAGAGAAATTGTAACTATGAAACTAATATTATAGGTGATTATTTTTTTAAAGAAAGTTGAAATGATTCTTAAAATAAACTAGGAACTCATTTTTATTGTATTATTATTCATTATATAAGAGAACAAATACAACAGACTCAAAGCCTCCGTTCACAAACTTAATGAAACTACGTCCAGAACTGAAATCGAGTGGTTCCGAGTGACGGGATAGGGATGCTAGTTGTGATATCACGAAAGGTGAATGTTTGTCACTGGATTGCGTGAGAGCAGACGTCGGAGTTGAAAGTGGTGGAGGTGTGCCGGCAGAATGCGCTCGGATCGGCAATTATCTCCAGCGAACAAGTGCCGAGCGCATACCGCAGGTGCCGATGGAGGAGACTTTAGCCGCCGCTCCCCACAGCTTCTCTAGCCCAATTGTCTACAGAGCTGTATCCGTGGCGGCTTGTCGACGAAGCCGAGGGAGAACATCCCACTTGAGAGAACATTTCAATTGCTAATTGGGTGGTCCCTCATCCCCCGTTCTCGTTTTCTACTCCTTCGCCGTCTACGCTCCTGAACAAATACAGCTCGCGGAAGCGAAGGCTCCGCTGCCACCAGGGTAGTCGTGGGACTCGCCGCCGCGCAGGCGCCCGACGAGTTACGTGGGCGAAGGGGCAGCGCGGGTGGCGGAATAAGTATTAAATATTTTATTCAAATTAAAACATTTTAATGGGGAAAGTTTGTTTCAAGAGACTTGAGTGGGGCAGCGACGTGACGGGAAGTTTCGGTGTTGAGTCTGCAGAAGACTCGCGACTTGGTTGCTATGAGATGGAATCTGACGCCAAGAGATTTCTCGTGTTACAAGGTTCAACGAGATGAGCAGTACCAGACGTGCATAAAAAGAAACTTTAATTCAAAGTAATAATAGTACGAATAGGTGATTTTTGTCGCTTCCGGTTTCTCACATGTCTTTGCCAACCACAGAAGCTTACCCACATCAAACATTTGGCTCACGCTGAAAACGGTATTTTATTTATTGTCTTCTAACATCCATTGGGTTATTCTCTGTAGGAATTATGTTTCTTCTGGATTCAGGAAAATAGTTAGTTTTTTACGTAATCTAATTTCATAGCATGTTGTTGATGTAGCTGTATTAATCTTTTCAAAATATAAGTTATTTCTCTAATTAAATGAGTGTATGAACTAGTAATTGGACATTGACCTCCTTCGCATGTTATTTTTCTGTGGTGTGTTCACGAGTATTACTTTTCCCTTGAACTCCATTTCTTTCACATAAATTACAATTACATATGACCTACAATTACATACATTTTTTAAGTTTACACAAAATTTCAGGTTATTGAGTTTTCAAGCCTTTATCTATCAACCCTTACTTTACGCTTTCAGTGTATTAGGATTATGCTTGTCTGTTGTTTCTATAGCAATGATAAAGAAATAGTAAAATCGTCGTTGAGCAATCCATGCATACTGTGGCGTTATGAGGAAATATGTTGGAAGAATATTCACTGAAATATCTTTTTTATATTATATTTTTATATAACATTCTTTAGTTCTTCCTTAACATTTAAATATTCGAAAATCTCGAATAATAAAATTCTGAAGACGCTAAAGGTAGTTTGATATGTCACTAATATTTTTCTAATCTAATCGGTAAGTATGCCACATGAATGAGTACAACCCTGGATAATAAAAAGAGTGGATTTCTTTGGCTGTTGATTTTGAATTCAAATATAACAACTTTTTCCGTGTAACAAATGACCCCGAATTTCCATACATTTCTTTTAATACAGGAGAAGGTGAACAAATAGTAAAATTGATCTCTTATAACGCAAGTGATTTCAGAGTAATTGATTTCGCACGACCGTAAGACTCCCGTTACAGATTCTAAATTCTAGCCCACATACAGTTAACTTCGTTAACAGCTGCCATGGAGACGTTGTAAAAACCGATCTTTCGATTGTGGTGGAAATAATGAGGTAGACTACACTTATTGTCTAGTGCCAAACACAAAACTTCGTTTTAATGTAAACCAATAAATCTATAACATGAGAATCTTAACCTTCTTTTCAATAGTGATAACCTTTATATATGTGTGTAAAAATATATGTAACTTTTAGAAATAGTGAATTGTTACTCTTAAATTGCTTGTACCAACTATACTCTTCATTACAAATTGAGTTTAACACGAAGAATAATTTACTGTTGATTGTTATTGTGTATATTAGTTAGTACTCTTATTTCCATAAAATATTAAAGTTAACATTGACACCCAATTTGAAAACAGCCTACTTCATCTTATTCAGTTTGCCTTTAACTTTTAACAGTCAAGATGTCGCCTATCAGTTGAAAAGAAGACGATGTACAAAACCGATGCATCAACACATCAGACTCTTAGGGTGAGGGAGAGGTGGGAAGGGAAGAATGGTGAACTGGCACAGACTTGGGAGGCGCACCCCCGGAACAGAACCGAGTAATCAGCATTGATTTTCGCTCACTTAATTACATAATCAATCTAACGTAATTCAACAGACCGCATCTGCGTAGTTGACTATCGACCAGTGCTGCCAACCATCCAGCAGCGAACTCTGCTTCCTTCCTTCACGAGGAGCAACTCTCATTTCGCGCTTTTAGAATGAGGACATCACCAAGAGCTTAACCATAATATGACTGAGTGAGTTAAAATGAATAAAAGATACATATTATTTTCATTATAGTTATCCACACTATTTCAAGAACTGTTTTACAAAAAAATATTAGCAGCTGGAAAAAAGATTTATCGAAATAATAAAATGATACTTTTAATTTCTTTTACGTTTTATTTTGAATTTGACTTGTAACACAAAAAATATTATATATTCAATTACCATTTTAATTTATTATCAATACCACAGTCTGTTTCTACCGCAGCCAGTTGACACCTTCATACTTCACGTATTTCTAAACTAAAAATATAAAAGCTAAATACCACTCACGTACTGACTGATTTATTGACAGACTGAATAATCACAAAATCTCAGAAACTACAAATCAAATTCGAAACAATAATTTTCGGTCCTCGTTGAGATGGGTAAGGGCGACCTATGCAAACAATCAGCTCACAATCAGTCCACAATGTAATAATAATAATAAATTTATTGTCAAGAAACAGTACAAACTGCGTATGTTCACGTGGAGGACAAAAAACTAATTTACTCTCCGGAAGCAAGCAAGGGACCATCCCATCAATTCCGATGAAGGGCCCTAAGGCAGAGGTGGATTCAAAAATTGGAGAAAAACCTAGATAAGATGGATTCAAAGGTGGAGAAAAATCTAGATAAGATAAAAAGTTAGCTGCGATTTATAATACTAAACATGACTGTTACCAGTGACATGCCCTTAATTTTTGGCGTCGCTGTGTTAATAGTGAAATGCCGATATCGTGTAAGTCAAAATTAAGCTATCATGAAGGAACCACTAGTATCCCTTGGAGGGGGAAGCAAATGAGTTTATGGATTATGAAGAGGACGATCAACTATTGATGCCGTTGAGCAGTTAATGACTGATGTAAAAGAAAGAATAGGAAAGTTTATGTTGTGTTTTTTTTTCTCGATATCAGAGATGCATTTGATAATGCCCGATGGTAGTGCGTACATTGCGTTCAATGAATATTCCCTGTCATCTTTTAGAATTATTGCAGTCATATAATCATAGTATGTAGTATGTATTTAAAACTAGGTAATACATGCATTGTACGAAATATATGGAAGGAATGTTCTCAAGGCTCAGCGAGTGGGGCAATAATATATTGGAATGTAGTGAAGAATAATCTGTTGGTGGATTTGTGGCAGACGAATATACAAGCCGTAGCGTATGCGAGATATTATTAAATAAAGTCAATTGGAATAGCAAAATGAAGATGAGCGTCCGCCTCCTCGAGACAGGGACGATACCAGATGCCAGAAGTCGTGACAACACCAGATTACCATATACGACAGTTTAAATGCGCATAAACGTAATGGGAAAGGAATAAATAGTTTCAAATAGCAGACAGTCTTGCAATGAGAGGCTTTACAAGTAAACACGAAGACCAAAAATAATGATAAAAGTGGATAAAGATAATTGAAAACTAATTTTGAAATTAAAAAAAAAAGATAATTGCTTCGGATCCATAGTTGTAGGGTTGATGAGATGTTTTATTCTACAAACGCCGTTAAGTTCAAGTTGAAATCACATAGGTGCACGGTATCATTAGAGCTTGGGGGTGCGAAGGAAGAGTCGTAAAAGTAACGTAACGTATTAGGGTCGACTCCATGGTTTTTGTGTATTCTGAGATGAATAGTTGTATTTCAATCTACAAGAGAAGCTCGAAACCTCTAGAGATCGGGGTTGGGAAGAGCATTACACGAAAAGTTATCAAAAATGTTCACTAAGAAGGGATTTTACAAAAATTCACTCATGGAAGCTGGTCGAAACGCGTGGCTTCATGCTGAAAGGAAAAAAAGAGAAAAATTCACCCCTTAGGTTGTAAAATGGGAAATTGGTGTTTCCTAAATAGTTTTTCTGAATTACATAAGTGAAAATAAAGGATTTAGGGTACACACCAACACTATCAATTTTCCAATACTAATGGATAAAATTCTCACTAGATATAAATGTGATTGTGGGAAAGAATAAATTTTCAGACTAATTACAAAAATCCGCGGAGCAAACCAGCGGGGAACTCAGCCTGATTAATTATATTCAAATACTTATTAATTTTTTCATTATTGTTTATCGTTATTGATTTGCTCTTTTCACTTTACAGTTAAATTGTTTTCATTCTCTCAGGATATTTTCGTAATTTGGCCATATACGCTAAATGTTTGCACAACTTGGTTTATATTCTCCAGCATAGGGAAAACATCATTTCTATTATTTTATGATATTCTTCAAATTATTCATGACCTGTAATTATTATGTTCTGTTTTACGTTTATATGGCAGAAAATACTTTTCCTCTTCTCACACAACATATTCAGTATATACTAAGTCACTGTTGAATTTTATTGAGCAAGATTATTTTATTTACCTAAATAATATGGCATATCTTTTAGGCGAGTTTCATTTGATTTCATATTTAACATTAAACAATATAAACAGTGCAAAGTATACGAAGTACATAACTGTTATGAAGGGTTATGATCATAATGCAATGTAACATTACGTAGCTTACGTACAATTCCCTGTGTAGTGTTTATTACTTACCAGACACCGTCTTTTGTCAGGACTTCAAGTTACGTCTTTTTGAAATAAATGAGTCAAGAATCGTTTTTAGTTGATGTAATTTTTTATATTGTAATTTCAGAAAGGAAAAGGCGAAAGATGAAAGAATAGGAGACCTTTGACACACCTATTAATGTTTCAATTACGATGTTTTATTTATTTATATAATTTGTTCAATTGGGTTGCGTAAAAGAGGGACGAAAAAATTAGGGGGACATATTCGTATAAATGAGTATGATGATGCTCGACAAATATATCTACTTTCCCGTTTTTATTACAGAGAAACTATTAATCATGTTACGTCGAATGAAAATGGGAGACGGGACCGGGGTTCGAACCCGGGACCTTGAGCTCAGCGCGCTCATGCGCCTACCAACATAATCTTAATATTTGTTGTAAACAGAAGAAAAGAATTAAAAAAGTAAAGTTAAAGAATCACAGAGTAAGACAGAGGTTAAAGTTTATTAGTAACTTCAATAACAACAAAGTTCATTACAAACAATTACGAACATCTCTAAAACACTCACAAGTATATTTATTGTGTCACTTATTATGATTGAAATGCGAATAATTCTTATATGGTTTTTTTCTATATTGTAACAATTCAAGTTTTTACCTTGTTTTGCAATTTAAAAAACTATTAATTAAAATACAACTTGTATAGCAACAGTTATCGGGTAATTTTTCAATACTCTAATTGACTCGAATGCATGTTACATTAGCTATACTTTGACTATTTTGATATAATATTTTTCAGATACTCTGTCTCCAATTTGTATAAATGGTTCTACACACTCACAACACTGAGAAAATAGTCAAAGAATGGCGGTCTTATCAAGTAATTCCTTATTGGGAAAGTGTTGATTCCACCTCACGCACACCCAAATTATTTCAAATAACTTTCTGTATCTTAAAAAAAATACAGTATGTTAATCTATGATCAGACGTTTTCTGCAGATCTCTTTATAAATATTTTCTTGTTCGTGGAATCCTAAGACGATATTTCAGCTCGGTGCACTTAAGTGTCGTAAACGGTGCTTTCTGTTGGCAAAATAGTTCAGTACAAAAGACGAGAGAGGAGTGCCCAGCGGAGAGAAGCCGGTGAAGCGAGGCCTGCTGTTGATGGAGCAAAGAGTGAGATGGATGAGATGATGAATTAGAACGTCCTCCAATTCAAAAACATTTGCTCGCCAGGGTAACAACGGCCACGAGTTCGGTTTCTATCGCGTTACGTCACTTAACCATTTCTTAAACAACATTTAAGCGATACGATTAAAGAGGGTCTGGGTTGCAAAGTTTTATTATTATATTATATTACGTCGTACGTTACTCTTCGAATGTCTGTAAGATACAATGCTTATATGATTGATTTATTTCCTGAAAGTTATGTTCTCACACGCTGTCCATTATGCTTTAAGACACACTGTTTTAAATTTGCATTCCGAAATTTTTATTGAGAATGAACGTTTTTACCTAATTATTTGGTGTAATGTCACATTGAATATCTACTAAACCACATATAAGCGAGCTTTCAGGATGTTGGCTTGTATTTTGACACCGCTTGTCGAGTGCATGTCATTTGGTTGGAATTAAAAATGATTAAACTTGTCATTTCAATGAATAGGAAATATTGAGCATCAAATATCCCTCCCAATAAATATTTTATATTTGAGCTACCTTCACTAGTATCTACAGTGACATTCATTCAAACGTTAGTGAACAGTACTACCTGCAAAAACATTATCTGAAAAAAATAGCAGCATTTACTGGGAAGACGACACATCTGTGACAACATAACCTTTAAACCCTTCGTTCTAAGAGCAGCTGTGAAATGAAACATAAATAAACGCAGGTGACGTACTACTGAGGAAAAAAGGAAGAGAAAGATGAATCCGTTTCGGACAGCAAAGAACAAAACAATACGAATAGCAGTCGTGAGAAAGTTTCAACATAAACTGCAACAATGAATAGAATGTGGAATTGATAGGCAAATATTTAATAAGTGAAATGGAAGGAAGAGTAAGGAAGAAATGAGTGGAAGCTCCTATGTGGATAGCTGGTCTCACGTGCTCCACCGCGCTTCAGTTGACGTTATTGCTCGCCAACTGGAAACGACGTTTGTTATCCCCTGGAGGCCAACTGTCATCTACAAGGATATAAACAACCGCTCGAGCTAACTGTTCACGCCCCCCCCCCCTTCATACAACATAGGCTTCTCACTCCTAAGAAGTAGCAAACAGACTGGAACATGTTTATGTACGAAACTACCCATCAATTTTGCTTCCATCTTGCTTCATACTTCAAAATTTTGAACTACTACTACGACAGGAACTTTAAAATATTTAAAATCTTATTTCTGTTCCTTCTTTGATCTTTATATACTTGCACATGGTATTACTACTGTTTTACTACAAAATGTATCCTATTTTTAATTAACTATTATAAGAAATATTCGATAGTTTTAAACATCTCTTTGCGTCCCTGACTATATAAAGAGAAGCAAGACATAGGTATACTTGAATATTTCATAAACTTTAGTACCAATATTTTAATAAGGTTTATCCATAGTAATATATAAATACGAACCGCGAGAGTTTGTCTGTCTGTCTGCTACCTGATTACGACTAAACCATAGAACCGATTGTGATGAAATTTGGTAAGGAGATAGTTTAGATGTCCAAGGTGAACATAGGGTAACTTTTGTCTTAAAAATGTGTGACAAGAAAGATGAAAATGGTTTTTGACGGTAAATATCGATGAAATCGGGGGGAAAAGTTATATTTGCTTACGGTGCCTAAATGGTTAGAGATAGATTACAACTATGAATGACAATATTGTTTGCCTTAGAGAGTTCCACAAAAAAGTCCGTGACAGCTTGTACAATTTGACACAATTTGACAAAAACGTCCGTGACACAGCTACAAAAATTGACTTAAATTATCTATAAAAAGTTATTAAAAATAGAAGTGTTAAAATACTTCAATTTAAGAGAGTACTTTAAGGGGGTAAAAATCAATTATCATCAAATTTAATGGAATATTTGTGTTTTTCATTTAACAAAAATAAAAAAAATGTCTGTGAATCTTAAAATTTCGAAAAACAGTTCAGATTTTATTAGATTATTAATGAAATGGTGCAGCCGCGTCGTGCCTTCGGAGCAAAAATTCGACCGACGCGGTTCCCCCAAGATGGTATAGTGTATACAGTCTAGTTTTGTATTATTATGAATTTGAAAAATTAGGATGCAGTACTTGTTTTAAAAAACCAGTAAGTAAAAGTATTTTGATCTTACAATATAGGTAGATTTTATTTCTTCCTGAAAATTAAAAAAAAGATTGTATTTTATAACAGATAGATTATATTAAAATTATATAAAAAGGATTATGCTGAAAATATGAATAGATTTTATTTTTCCCTGAAAAAAAGATGAGTCTAAGAAAAATCTGGGGCAACGCCGGGTAATCAGCTAGAATATGAATATAAATGAATAACCCGCGTCTCACAGTATTGAATTTAGTTTGAAAAAGAAAAATCGAAATTAATACGAAAATAAAAAATTTCTTAGGCCAACTGCGCGAGCGATATTTATGTATGTAGTATGAAAGCTAATTTTTCAATGAAAAGTACTGGTGCATGCTTGACTTGGATTGGCACAAGCGCAACCCTTTTTTAATGGCAATCTCAAGTTTTGCTTCTTTGAGTAAATATAAGTTGGATTAAATTTTATTATTAGAAATTGAATTAAACTAATATACTATCTATGTGGGTAATTTGGTGATTTTGGAGAAGGGAGAAAGTTGGAATGAGTTTTGGAGAAAGTTAACAATGTGTTCCAGTTCCAGCGAAAAAATCAAAATCAAAATTTTTGTAGAAAACTCCAATGGTTTATTGATTTGGCTTCTCAAAAGAAAACGGGAGAAATCGTGAAGCTATAAGGAGAAAAAATTTAAGATTGAACGAAATTTCAAATATTTTGGAATTTTTTATTTCATTTAAGAAACTTCATTTTTTGAAATATTTCGAAGATATTATAGAGAAAGTAAAATAGTGTATTACGATATGTTAAGGATAGGTATCAGTAATTTTAACATTACGATTAAAGAGTTGATAACGTTGTTCAAATGAGTATTGCGACCAGTTCTATGTTACGGATATTGAGTTTTGGGACATAGAGTTGCATATGTGCATTTTGAAAGGAATAGTGTGCAAAGATAAGATAAGAAGTGTGCAAAGATTGTGTTTATTGAGAATGAGTGGTTGTTACAGCACAGTGTTCACAGATACACTGGAAGTTGTGACAAGGCTATGGTCAATAGACTTGTATGTACAGAAGATAAATTACAGATGGTTGTTTAAAAATATGGGAAAATTTATGTAAATGAAAAGGTGTTAGAAAGGTAGAATGAAAGGAAAGAATTAATGGGGGAATTGAGGGATGGCAAACGCGATGGGATAAAAGTTGTAGAGGAAAAGCGGTTAAGAATGTATACGAGATGAAAGGAACAGAAACAAAAATAGGAAATAGTTCATGCCAAGCCCATATGTGATGAATGAAGTTTATGACTGAACACGGTAATTTCAAAACATATGTATGTCGAATCGGAAAGGAAACTGATGGACTATGTTTTTGTGGACAAGGAGACGAGTCAAAGACCACCAACTGTGGGATTNAGTTTATGACTGAACACGGTAATTTCATAACATATGTATGTCGAATCGGAAAGGAAACTGATGGACTATGTTTTTGTGGACAAGGAGACGAGTCAAAGACCACCAACTGTGGGATTGTGCACTATATGGACAGGAAAGTGGGAGGTTTTTAAGAGAGCTACGGAAGATATATTCAGTTTCAAAGAGAGAACCAACTTGGTAAAGAATAAACAGATTTTTTTAGTTATTTAAACAGTCTGAGCAGGAGATTGCAGTCGTACATGACATCTTTAAGACAGGTGGATGATGTGTCTAGTAGTAGGGTGCGGCTTTAGCAAGAGAAGAATGGCTGAGAATAAAAAATCAAAGGATAAATAACCATGGGTAACTCGGTCATTGTTGAAGAATTGATTGAGTTACTATAATTAAGACTTCGTAAGATGATACATGAAATAGAATACGATTTAAATAAATTAAAAGAATTCTGTGGAAGTAGTCTCAATGTACTCTACGAAATTCTGTATCAAAATACGGATGTTTGCTTTTATGTAGTAAGTCCTGTATTTACTTGAATAATATACCAGTTATTACTATGTCCCATATCTTCTATTTGAAGGTATTTTCACTGGTTTAGCGTTAACAGTTGAAACACAACATAAAAACTTTAATGAATATTATATAAGATAATGAGTAAAAGGCATTACGTAACTCACGTACAATCCTAAGAATATTGTTTACTATTTACCAGATACTTTCATTAGCCAGGACACAAGAAGTCAAGTTACGGTTTTTTCAAATAATTGAGTCAAGTAACGTCTTCTTTTCTTTATGTTATTTTATGTTATTTCGAAAGGAAAAGGGGAGTGATGAAATAATGAGAGATCACAATCATATATTTTAATGCTCTGACGTACTTCATTTGTGTGATTTCCTCCGTCCGGTTACCCAGACAAGGAAAGAAAACATTGTGGGACATTTGCGTATTAATGTATACAAGCAGATCCGAGCACTCGACATCCCAGTGTTATTTTTATGACTTTTATATTTTAAATCTAGAATTCATCTTCAATAAAAATACTTTTTCTGCTTATTTCCTTTTTGATATTATATTATATTTTACTGTTATTTTTTTAATTTTATTTAATTGGCCTGTTTCAATTCATTAAGCTCGTTAAGTCCCTCTTCCAAAAGTTTTTTTGATCTTTGTCCCTTTCAGGATCAAAGCGTGAATTTTCCCCTTACATCGTCAACTGTGTGTCGTTATTTGCGATAAAATTGTGATTAGGCACACCTTTGAGTCAGGGGTAAGAGGTTGAGCTAATTTTTGTTACAGTTTGAGTGCGTTAAACATCCTTAAAGTGTGCAATAAAATAATGTGCTTGCCATAGTATTGTAATAACTTCAAAGCTTGTTGAACGCGCAGCCAGATATAACCTCACTTGCGGTCACTCACAGCTGTACGGAACCGTTACGTCTTTCCTTCCTCAAACACGTAGAGAATGATTCGAGTCTTGTCTCTTCGAAGTATATTCAGCAGTTAGGGTAAACGTTGCTACGCAACAATTGTGTAATATTGATACACTAATAATGAATATAATGATAAATATTAATAATAATATTCGCAATGTAATAATAATAAATAATAATATTCATCTTGGACAGAAGGTTCTGGCAGTGGAATCCCAAGGTGTTCATTCAGGATAGCACGACGCCATTCTGGCGACGGTGCTCCACCAAAAGGCATATTGTATGAAAGAAGCTTCTATATTCTGGCTATGAAAATGTTCTGGAAACATTTATTTTAATAATATCAAATATAAGGGTGGATAAGGATGAGACACAGTGGTATACAGACTCTGGGATTTTGAGATGTTCGAACATGAGCGGGAACCTTTATTAGAGAAATGATGAAGAACCGATGAATAGCATGTGATAACGTTGAGAAAATTTTACAAACCATGGAAACGTATTTAAATTAAGCATAATTATTTTAACAGAACACGTAAACTAAAGCTCATTTTAAGGCAATCAATGTACAATAGACTCAACAAAGATAAAAAGTTAGAAAATGGAAAAACGATATAGAGACATTTCGGACCCCATTTCAGATATAGAGACAATTACATTTACAATGTAAGGAAAAGAATCGAAAGACAGTTCATTAATTTAAAAAAATGTCGAATGTAAAAAGGAAATCAATTGTGATCACGAGAGTATAATTCATAAATTTCATTTGCGCCATTTGATAACTAGAATTAGGAACACCCAGAAAAAAGGAATTAAATCCTAATTTTTGCGAGTTGGTTTCTTTTTTTTAAATAATTGTCAGAGTATAGCTTTTATTTTGAGTGAAAATATTTTTATGTGGAGAGTTAAAACATTTTCAAGCAGATAGCCTTCGTGGTTTATTCTTTTTGGTTCGTTAATTCCTCCCGCGTATGGAGAAAAGTCCTCAACTTTAGTGCCACAAAGCGCCACACCGAAGCGGGATTAATTAAAGAAAACTTTCCAAAACTGAGGCCCTCTTTTTACGGTAGTCAAAGTATGCTATAATTATCGCAGTCAGAATATTTTGATTTTTCTTTAACTATTCTACAGAGTAAGTAATTATCCGTATAGTTCCGTATAGAAGTAGGAAATTATATCCTAAAGTCTGAAAGGTTTTAATTACTATAAGGAACATATTTCTATTTTAATTATGAAATTATGCAATAGTTTTCTAAGTTTACATGTCTATATTGAATAAAATTGTTATACAAACGATATATTGGCTCACGCGTAATGCTATGGAGAGAACTAACTCCAACCGGCTCGGTTCCCCTTTGTTGTCATTTTATGTCACGTGTGCACACAGTGGGTAGCTGCACACTTTCACTCACTAGTGCTGTTGTCTCACTTTGAAACTGGACTCATTAAAGTAAAGCGTTAAAAACTGGACAGTTTTTCTGCCCCATAACGTCTTTTTTATCTTTCTCCATGCTTCCAATGCCACCATTGTTCTTTGTTTCATCCTGCGTCATCTATACTATTTCTTCCATCTTGGTTTCTCTTCTACAGTTGGTGTCAAATGAAGGAGAGACAGCGACAAAGAGTTTTCTCAGATAATTACTTCCATGTGACGAGGGATGAATTCAATCATTCAATGGATAGTTGCTCGTATCTTGGAAACCCATTAATACTGGCAACTCAATGTAATAATAATAAATCATAATATTCATCTTGAACAGAAGGTTCTGGCAGTGAAGTCCCACGGTGTTCACTCAGAATAGCACGACGCCATTCTGGTGCATTTCTAATGAAATTTTAAAGGATACTATTGAAAAGAAACTATGTAAAATATCATATATAGTTGAATTCTGAACAAGAAAATTCGGACGGAAAATTCATACTAATCTACACTATATGTTTTTCAAGGTTCATTTTTCAAAGTAAGCGTATAGAAAATTTTAAACATTTTTCTCGGATGCTGTAAAATATTATTTAATGATGGAACATATTTTATAGTACTTAAAAAAAGGCGATTACAGAAAAAATAGTGTGTGCCCCCAAACTGTTTTACTTTAGCTTATTTTCTTAGCTGTGCCATTCCCGACTTACTTTAGAAAATCTATTTCATTTGAACCAATAAGAACGATCACCTCAAGTATTTCCTGAAGGATAAAAATATCGAAATGTGATTTTCACTTAGACAATTCCACCATAGGGTTAATCAATTTGCATATTCCAACGATCAATAGCTTTTCTATTTGCAGAGATATCAGTTTTATTGATTCGTAAATAAAATTAAGTATTTTATCCAGTGCTACTACAAGACTAGAGAAGATAAAAATACAATATAACATTCTTTAATTTGAACGAATAACAACAGCGCAACAGCATCGCAAACTTTGAACCATTCCCTTAAATAAAATCTTGCCTCGATCCACAGAAAGGTCTTGCGGCGGTGGAACAATGCGTTCATTTGTTTGTCGGCACGGTGAAATATTTAAAAATTGCGGATTTGTTATGCTGTTGTTATTTGTTCAGATTCAATATATGTTACTTGGTTCCGTCTTAACTTGGACTTAAATGCAGTCTTATAAAAATAGTATAAAAGGTCAATTGATTAGTCCTATATCTCAGCAACGTATCTCTTAAAAAAGCCCAGTTCGATATCTTTATTTGTTTGGAGGGTATTATACTTAATTAATTGCTTCATTTTCACTTCCTTTTCATCATTTGTACTAAATATGGTGTTAAAACCGTTAAAGGAGAACAATGAAGAGTTTTCCTCCGAATAGCTGTGCGGTGGTGTATAAAGTGGAAGCTTCCGTGTCTTATAGACCACAGGTTAAAGAAAATCGAAGCCCATTTTCAGAAATATAAGGAGGAAATAAGGACAGGCATAGATGGAATGCGATAGGGTGTGCAGCCCTCGCAGAGCTTGGCGTCCTTCCGCGCACTCAGCGAGGATGAAACACGTCCGTGGCACAGTGGGACGAAGGGAGATTCTACTTGTAGGGATACGTACAAATAAACGGATAAATTTTTAAAAAGAATTTACTTAATAATTTTTAGTAATATAAAATATTGTTACTATTATATGTATCAAAAAATATTTAAATGTGATATGACAAAACATTTCAAGTGAGTATGCAAATACTGTAGCAAACAATATTTAGAATGAAAAGTTTTCGTTTCAAAACGATACAGTTCTTTGCACACTGTGAATTTTAAGTACTTTATGATAAAGGTCTTTATTATTGGTCCAATAAGATGTTTAAATGTAACGGTGGTTTGAATTACGGAATATGTAATAAATGAGAAAATGTACTTAGTTTCTTTTGTATGGGATTATTTTTAATTTTTCTCATTTAAATAGATAATAGTATTTTCACATTTTAAATTCACACAAACACAATAAAAAAACAGTTTTTCTCTCCTACTGTTTTCGTTTTATGAGTTTTTCGTCTTTGAGAAGTATGTTTTAGAGAAATAAGGGAACTCCAGCTTGGTGAAATATAGAAATACAAAAAAAAACTTTAATGAGCTTTCTTCCGAGCATTTACATATTTTTTGAGTGCTGGGAGATGACATTCTTTAAAAATAATATTATGCTTCTCTTTCCAACAAATGAAATCCTCTCGTGAATGCTGTGGCGAAGCGAGAGGTGATCGTCGTGTGGAGCGGAGTTTCTAAGCCTCTTACAGGGGCCGCTGTTTTCTCACGTCTTTAATCAAGTGCCAGGTGAGAGAGAGGACGAAGTGAAGTTGACGAAGAGGTATTGGGGAGGGGGAAATGAGATGATGCTGAGTTAAGAGGATGGGAGGAATGATGGCGAATGACGGCCATTGGCAAGAGATGGATGTTGAAGATTGGTGGACAACGGTGAACACTTTGGTCTACTTTGGCACACATCACTTAATTCGTCATGTCAAGCTTCGTCAGAGGAGTTTCTCTAAGTCAATACAAATGAGAATTATGAATTGAATTATAATCTTTAAATAATAACATAAATTGAAGAGCTATTGACATCTAACATACTTACACATACACACATATATATTTCTGTCCGGATTTTAACCTTCGTTAGGTGATATGTGAAAAGTGAAGAATCTTGGCAACGTCGAGAATGAAATTACATAATATTCTACAACAAAGAAAAGGTAACCAATAAAAAATAAATCATATACAAAAATATCATAAAATTGATAAATAAGTACCCGATAATAATCTGTCGTCCCTCCAAAGTTCAAATTACCTGTTGTGGCTTATTTATGACATAACACGTTTGTAACAATAACTTTCACTATCTAATATCCTGATATTTTAAGAAAAGCTTATGAATTTAATTTAATACAGATATGCATGTATAAATATAAGTAATTAAAACAGGATTATATTCTTATTAGCTGGGACGAAGCCTTCCCCTTAATACGTTTTCTAGGTTTAAATTCAGAAAGTATATTCATTCTTCCCTCTGCACACGAAAAAAATGGAAAATAAATGCAATATTTTTTATGAGATGATCGTACAAGACTCTTCGTTTCATTCTAAATACATAGCTGTAATTGAAGACATAGAAATATCTTAGATTGCGGTGAACCTCACCGCCAGGTAACATATTAATTATGTTATGTTTAATGAAAATGGGAGACGGGACCGAGATTCAAACTCGGGAACTTGAGCTAAGCGCGCTCATGCGCTTACCGACTGCACCATCCCATTTCAAGTTGAATGAGGATGGAAGACGGGCGCGGGAAGCGAGCGCGATGGCGCAGTCAGTAAGCTCATGAGCGCGCAAATTTCAAGGTCCCGAGTTCGAATGTGCAATGCATATCTTGTAAGTATTTTTACAACCCCGCTTCAAGCAACATTTCCTTTTCTGCAGAAAAAATTAAATCAGATTATTTATTGATTTGGAAATTCAGCACATTCACGCGAAGTAATGTAAATAGTTTATGGTCACCGCTATATTGATGTGGAAAACAGATGTAGTTATAATCTGTTTATCACTGAAGTCACTGAAAAAATGCGTAAGTACTGCGTATGCTTAATGATATGTGTGCCAAACATAAAAAATCAATAAAATTACACAATTTCACAAGTTACATTATTCAACATTACATTGCATTTATAATGTAAAATTTTATGAATTTGACCATTACTCTATTTTTTTTCTTTTTTGTTACAGGTAAGTTCGTGGTAGCCTGTTTGTGAATCGATAATACTTTAAGCCCCAACTTCAGTAAGTATTGGTATTCTTTCTTAAATATTAGTTTTTGTGATAACATATCTTATATTGATGTTAAATGAGATAACCAGTGTAACAATTCCATTACTCGTTCTACATTAAATTTTCAAATTCATGGTAAAGAAATGGAAACAAACACTCAAGTATTAGTTGAACATCATTTTAAGTTATATGTTATTCATATTAGTTATGTAGTGATCCTTTTAAGTTAGAATAGAGTTATATATAATCAACCAGTCATTGATGGAGAAGAAAATTCATTATCAGTAGCAGTGAATTAAATATATACAGTGTAATTAGTATGGGGCTAATTTAAGTAAATCTGAGTTTAAAATTTTTTTGGAGGATAAAATTTTATTTTATTTGAAAAGTACTATAAATGTGTTATATCAAAAATGAAGTGTCATAAACCAAAAATTCTATGTCAAAACCTTGGTATTTTATGAAATACATTGGTATTTATAAATCCTAGTAAAATAATAATAAATATTATGACATAAGTAAAAGCTGATTAGTTTTTATAATCATGATCATAGTTAATAAATAAGTTATTAGAAGGTGATTTGAAGAAGCATTTATAAATCATGATCAATAGAGACAACTGTTTCCTTCCCAACTTTCAAACGGTATATATTCTTCGGAACTGTAAAAACTGTCTGACGATGTAATTTTACCAAAATCCATATTAATATAAATAAATTAAAAACTTGTGTAGTTGATTAAAAATAGAAAATAAAACACACTGGACGAAACGGTTTCAGTTCGAACATTTATCAGTCAAATAGATAATGAATCGATTTGTCTCTTCAGTTTGCATTGACTGACCGTTAGATGAAAGGAAAGAATAGTTGGAAGGAAATTTGAATTTGGAATAATTGATAAGATTTGTTGTCTATTTAAACCGGGATGAGTAGAGGCTCCTAGGGACCAGATGAAATGCAATTCACGTGTTTTTTCTATGGATTGGGAATATTTGGTGAGAGTTTCAAAAATCATTACTTTAAAACATTTATTTATTTTTTATTATGCAATTTATTACTCTACCTGTCCCCTCTCACGCCAACTTTACAAGGAATTACACCGAAAAAGAAAAAGACTTTCGCCAGAGTCGCGATATATTTATTCGAATTACGGAAAAATTTTGAAGTAGGGTGGGAATAATAAGCCTTAAGTCGCCAGTTGTGTATCAAAGGCAGTCAATTGGAGTTAGTGTTAGAGCGAAGGACTGAAGCCATACCTTGTTTGTCCGTTGCGCCGGCGCGGGGTTTAATCTCGTTAAGGATTCCATCGAACAAGCGGCGGTCCGCATCTACGCGCTCTCCGTGGCAGCCTCCATCAGTCCCCAGCTAGACTTACTTGTTTCCAACATTTATCTTCTTTCAGATTCATCGTATTCATCAGATTCATCGTATTTATTAACCCATGTTTCTAGCATTCCTTTTCACGAGTTTTAGTTCTTTTGTTCCTACGTCAATGTTTTCAGTCATTATACAAACTAATGATGATGACTCAATATATAATAAATAATGCATAGCTTTTCTGGGATAATAAATTCTAAAATGAATCTTCTTGAAGATAAAACTCTTCTAAATTACTTTCTTATTCCAAAAATCTTATACTCTGCGAATTTTACCAAAATTGTTAGAGCGCCATTAGATAAAAAAACCATTCCGAGACTTCTCACGATTCAATACATGTGTATGTAGAAATGTTGCTCAATACTATACTATAGTAATCCATTTGCACAACAATTATTACACATCTCATACAGCTGGAGATTTAATACTCCATTCCATGAGAGCGTATATGAAGAATAAAGACGTTATCACTATCGATTAACAGAAGTCGAACTTTTTTTCTTCATGTTATCAGAACAAAATGACATAGTCTCAATAATCTAAAGCAACATTAAATCAAACAAAACAAAATGAATGAAAAGAAGAGACAATATTTAGAGAGCGTTTTAATAATACTAATGCACTTATGACTTAATTTTATAATTATTACACCCTTCAAAAATATATTTATGAAACATAATTATTCCCACATACACACAATTAAAAATTCTAGAAATCATGAATTGAACCTGATTACTTGAAAATTTTGGAAAACGCCTTCATTCTGCATATCCATCGTCAGCACAATCCCTAGACCTCGTGCGCACGGGCGCACGGATTTGTCGAAAAGTAATGTATTTGCTTTATATANATGTATATTACAAATAGTATTCACCTCCACATGTTATAAAATGTCAAGTTCCCAAATACGTACAACAAAGAAGAAAGATCTGACCAATTGAACAAATTCCAGGATGACTGAACCATTAACGATCCGTTGGTTGAGGGGTTAGAGGGTAGCGTGGCGCTCACTTCAGTGTTTTATTTTGCTATAAATCATACGACGTTGACAATACTGACCTGTAACTACTAATTGCGGTCAATTGGAGTGTAGAGAATGAGAGGATAACTTTCCAATTCACTACAACTATATGACGAGTGAGCAGTGATATTACGTTACTACTAAACCGATTATTATGTGTTTCATGCAACACATATTATCTCATAAACAACTTTCTGCACCCACAAAATACATTCGGAACAAAATAGAACAAAAATTAAATATTTCTATGACAATCCTATAGTAAATCGTGCAGAAAAAGCATAAAACGTTATATGAATGTATGGTATAAACCGTCGATCAAGAGCGTCCGTCCAACAGCATTAGCAAAAGGATGGTTAACTTAGATCTATTTAAAAAGTATCTTCATTATATATGGTTAATGAAGTGATATATTTACTTTTTATGTAAGGCAACCTAAAATATAAATGCATTCTCACCTCGTATCCACGACATTTCAGGATTTTACTAATCACGTGCCCACAATGTCACCTGTGCATTCTTTAAGCAGTTAACTGCAGAGTAAATTCGTAAACAAGCAAATGGAATGCGTGGTAATACTAAGTAAAAGTTGTACTTTGTGTGAGTTTCTCTACAACGATGCTAAATCGTAGTTGCCAGCGAAGCGAAGTTTGTCACAAATCGTGCCGAAATTCGAAATTTCATATCCAGGAGAACTAAATGCAATTTTACCCCCCAGGGGACTTACATCTAGTAAGTACGTGTTTGGCAAACACGGGACCTCGAGCTGAGTCTGGCATTACTTCCACTTACTTGTGCGAGGCTCCTTCCTTTCTCCTTTCTGACCTTCCTTGGTCACCTTTTGTTCTTTTCGATCCCGATGCTAGGGTCTCTTTCTTCTTTTTTTAAAATGATTTATGTAATGTCTTGAGATATGTTGATATTTGAGTTTTGAGTATTTTTCATTTTCCTCATTTTTTGTCTGCCCTCATTTTTTTGTCCCCCACCTCATTTTTTGTCCTCAATGTTTTGATGTGTTTTGAGATATGTTTTGATATATTGTAATTCAGGAGGGTTTTTAATGAGTATGGTTGAGTCATTCGGCAAGTCCCACACTCGGGGAGAGTCATGTTGGCTCTCATTAGTGCGTTACTGCATTTTCCCTACCTGTACAGATTTTAGGGCTCTAATGACCTAGATGTCGACGAGCCATAAAGCCCAACAAAAAAATGCAATTTTATATTACCTCTAATCTGTTAATGAGACAATAAATTAATTGTTATGTTCTCAAGGACATTCCGTGATGTGTTACAGTTGTGAATAAAAAAATAAATCTATCTGCTCTTGCGCAAAAAATAAAATAAACAATTCTTAAAAAATAAACCTAGATTGATTGTTTGTCCTTTGAGATATCACTTCGAACGATGATCCCTATTGCCTCGCGTCCTACCCGCTTAACTTTTTGTACTCTTTTTTTATACTCTCCCATTTTAAAACATTTTACACTCATTAATGGATTAATAAAGAGAACATATCAATATGGCAAAGAGACAAACCACAATAATGAACTTTGAAATGAATATCTTACACAACAATATTAGTGACGTACATTAATTTTCATTTTAGTTTTAGTTTTCTAAATGTAAATATATATTACTCATTTGTCTCCTTTTCCAAATAGTTCATGTTATTAATTGGTCGTAATTGCATTGAAAATTTCCCCAGTTCTTCTTAAAATAATATTATTCAAGTTTATAATGATCCGCAGATATGCATCAATTTAGAAATATTGAGAAGGACATATATTAATAAATCTGTTAATGAACAGATATAATATTTCAGAGAAATTAATTTGACATTATCACATCAAAGATATGTCTCTGACTTACATTACACACATTTACTCCTTTTTAAGAAATCCACTTGCTGGATGTTTATCATTAAATTACATAAAACGTATAATTAAATAACATATTTGACGATTGCAATGCACAATTCAACTAATTATTTAAATGTTTCTTCAATAAAATATTTTTATTCACCGCTTAATACATACGCTATAGAATTCAGTATTATACTAAATGTTTGGAATTTATACTATAGGTCAGTTCTGCATACATAAACAAAACACTAATTGAAATTTCTTAATAATATAGAAAATTATTAATATAGAAATTATTAATAAAGATAGTATTAATAATATAGAGAATTATGAAATGAAATTTTTTGTTACTCAAATTCTCACAAGAAGCATAATTAAAATATTAAATATTAAATATTTTTGATGCAATAGTGCTTTTTAACAAGGTGCAAGATATTATCAAGTTATTATAGGCAGGTCTCTCACCATACAGTGTTTGTCTTGAAGGGCTAAAATTATTCATAGTACTAGATAATCGGATGATATTGCTTTTGTGTTGCAAATGCATGCTATACAAATGTTTATTAGTGAGTTGATTCCACACAATGTGGTTTGAATGCCTCTCACCCTCCAACCAAAGTTATCGAACGTGGGTGAACACGTGGTCTCGGTTTTCCGTCGACCTGCTGCTACCAAATCGGCCATCATTGCACATTTACCAAACGGATGCGCTCTTTCAGCTCCGATACCGCCATTTTTGCGTGGAATCAAATCGAATTACCGCCCGCATTGGCTATAAACTAGCGTTAATATGGTTTTTAACGCTCTAATGAGTTTCGCGTGGCTCGGAAATTATTCGTGACTGTCGTATCAGTTAACGTGCAAGTCGCTGATAGCACGTATACACATATGGTGTGGACCATTTATGTACTCATTTGTGGTATCTACGTAGGAATCTCTTGTTGCATTCTTGTCAAGAGAGCTATTCCTTTGTCAACTTGTCGCGAGCTAATAAATTGTAAGTTAAGTTGAGCAAAGGAAAAGAGAAACGATTTGAATGGTAGAATGCTGAAAAAATAGTTTGTTATTTTGACTCTGTCTCAAAAATATTTAAAACTCAATTGCATACTTTCAGTGTTAACCCTTTCATCATAAAACAATTACATGAAGTATGTGGTAAGCTTATTCTTAACAAATTTTTCATATAAATCATTTTTTGCGTATGCTTAAGGAGTAGATTGTTAAACTTTGGTAATTTAATCAAGTAGGTAATCTAATCGTTTTAATTCTGATCTATTATTATCGGAAAGACTATTGGTACCCGATGTACGCTTAAATACAATGTGACGAAAAACATACATGAAATATTCACCAAATTTATTGTGGTTCGACCTATTGCACAAATTCCTGTTATAATTATTATGGTTAAGACAAAAAATGTATTTTATATATAAAACTTCCTACGGAGTCCAAACAGTTAAAATATATTCAATATTCACAGAACGTTGCGAGCTAAGATTTTCGAGTTAGAGAATTATAGTAAAACGTCAAAATGTTTCTCATGGGAATGGTATGTTTCACGTAGCCAAAAGCGTTACTTTTTTCTACTCTTGTATATTTAATATTACGGTTAAAAATATAAGATTTTTGTTTCCTGACATATAGTTCTTCAATTAAAAAAGGAGCGATTTTAGACCGCTAGGGAACATAAAGTTTAGAACTAATCTTAGTATGGTGGTTGGGAATTATGGTGGGTGCGAAGAAGACATCGCTAAGAAGCTACGAACTGATAATGTATGCATTTTCTGATACACCAAAATGGTTTGATTTTCGTCAGAATTTTGGAGTTTTTTTTTTAAAAGAGGAATAAGATTTTAGTTTAAAGTATTTTAAGTGATAAGTATTAAGTGATACGATATTCAAGCAATATTTTTCTCACAAGTTATCAATTTCAATTACATTTTGGAAGACTATTTTCCATGTTTAAATATAATTTATACAAAATAAATATAATTTTATCTACCTCTGTTGAGGAGTCAGTATAGATTACGACTAATTGACTTTCATTATGTAACACATTGAATGTGTTCTGAGTATTAGTAACTGAATTACTCTCCAATAATATATTATTCATAAACCCATGCGGTTTTAATATGTCGCGAACTACATCTGGAACAGCTGAATGTGAGTAATATGCAGAGAGAGACCGCAATCTGTCCAAATGAGTAGTACAGTGTATCTAGTTGTATCTGTGTTAAAATACTATTTTAATTCAAGAAATATTGGGCAAAATGGCCAACATCCGTCTTTTAGTCTTATGTTCAAATGAGTAGGAAATTATTCACGAGCTTCAGAGATCCACCATTGTATTGTTTCAATATAAGGAGGTGCAAATTGACATTAATGTTGGTTACGTTTTTATGTAATAATATTTTTAATTGTTTTTCATTTTATTACATATTACTTTACAATTTTATTACATAATAAAGACTAATGTGCTATTTATTTATAGTAATGACACACATTGGTGGAATAAGAATGTCTATATCATGAATTAATTGTCATATTTTCTGTTTGTAAACATCGTTACTGAATATATATATATATATATATATATATATATATATATATATATATATATATATATATATATATATATATATATATATATATATATATATATATAT
>NNCF01126780.1:411744-423590 GCA_002313205.1 Laupala kohalensis
CTCAGTACATAACATTTTTAATGTTAATTGTGTAAATATATAATATCGTGGAAATTAAAAAAAAACATGCATAAACACAATTAAACAAACATTTTACTTGCAAATTACCCTAGAAACTGTACCACTTAAAATATCACTAAACTTCATTCTTGCGATGATATGAATAATGGCTAATTCTAGTTCCGTTCTTTTTAATACGAAGAAAACTAGTTGGCGAAACACGAGTACCAAAACTAGAATTTTGGTTGTTTTGAAAATGCACAAAACTAGTTTCGGCAAAAAACGCATCTACCAAAATAAGTTTTCGTAATTTTTTTCATCCCTTGTTCGAATTCAGGTTAGTGCGTAACATCAATATGTATATGTGGGGGTCTTAAATACTCTTTAAAAAGTTAATTTCTTTATACACTGTAGCTCTTTTTCTCTTTTACGTTTCTTGCCATTGTCTCATACGGCCTGTTGTCCAAAATCTCTTTTTCTTTTGACATATTGGTCGAAATTGACTTTCCTAGAAGTCGTGGGTCACGTACTCGACATGAGCAGTTTCCTTCCTCAACAACAATAATTCACTCTTCATTAAACCAGTTTCTCTCTTTCTGTTTTTTTATTATTCAAGAGAGGTATCTTCGACTTTAAGACTACCCTTAATTTTCCTCCGCAGATTTTCGACTTCAATTTTCATTGTTTCTTCCTCGTTCCATGATGCTGTTGTAACAGGTTTTTGTTAAGATACAGGTATGTGTCTGACATGTAGTTTTTCAAGATTAAATTCAGTACTATGTATGCTGTTCCCTTGACAGCGTTTATTATTCAGTATCTATGTTACGCACAATACCCGAATTCGAAAATTGGACGAAAAAAAAAACGACCAAAACTAGTATTGGCAGACGTGATTTGGCCACAACTAGTACTGGTCGTTTTGAAAAGAAAACAAGAACGAAACATTTTATTATCGATCCAAAAACTGGAAGTAAAGTATTCAGTAGTGTTATAATATTGTTTCTATTTAAGGAATGTTAGGGAAAATGGCCATTTTCCGTCTTTTATTGTTTCTTATATTGTAGAAATTATTGAACTACATTTAACTCAATGCACAGAACTGAATATGTTTTGTTACATGGAGTTCCAGAGCCCCACTGTTCCTGGCCTCACTGTTTCAAGTTAAGATTGAGTAAAATGACTTTCTTTTTGTGATATATTTAGGCAATCATATTGTTCATTCTTATTCACATCAATACTTTCTTTCATAATTTCTATTACTGGATGAGAAGTATCGAGCTTCTTTATTTACTATTATAGTACTCGTGGGAGAGAAATGAGAATGTCTGTCTCATACTAATTGAGATATCCGTATTTAAATCTAAATTTAAAAATCTAAAAATGAATTTTTTGTTTTTTCAATATTTTTTTGACAGCTGCAAAGGTGGTAGAAGTGCTTCATGTGGTGCTAATGTCATGGTATATTATTTTCGCTAACGGCATGGTTATTATCTCCCGAACTAATTCAGATATCATTTATGTTTTTGAATGAAAATTTTGATAAATCAAATATCTAGAAACTAATATTTGGATTTTTCGACATTTTGAATCTTAGTAGTTAAAAATGTGTGAGCATGTTTGGTGTGTTTTCATGACTGACACATAAACACAGAGGAAAAAGGCCCGTTTTCCTAGACTTTTAAATACCGCGCAGCGCGGTGCGCAAAACGCCAGCTAGAAATGTATTCTGACTCTTCTTTGCATAATCAACGTTGTCGTTTTCCTACAGAGCGCAACAACGCCAACGCCAGCGTTCAATCTCCAGCACGATAGGCCGTCTGCATTCAAACTACTAAATAACGTAGCGCGCTGCGCATTAACAGAGCATGACTCGTTACGCTGCCTAAACGGTTAGAGATAGGTGACAACTATGACAACAATGGCAACATTGTTTGCCTAAACGTTTGAGTTCTACAAAACGTCCGCGACAGTATGTAGACTTATTACAAAAATTAACCTAAATTATCGATTAAATTTTATTAAAAATAGAAGTGTTGAAATATCGTTTTAAATAGTGTAATGTTTTGACTTCGTTAGATACACACCGTGCGAATTATTTTTTATTCAAAAATAAATTTGTTCCGAATTTCCTTCTTTTAAGACCACGTTTGTAACCTCAATGTAAGACTGTTTCTCAGCAGGTGTAGTTGGAGATTTTACTCTGTTAGATGGATGAACTGTGAGGTCTTCGTGGATGACATGTAAAATGGAGGCGAAGTTTTCACGGGAGATTCTAAGATTTCGTCTGCTCGTTCCATATACATTCCTTTTCCTCTCTCCTTATTTTCGTCCACTCACGAAGTACGACTTCCTCATCTACATCCTCAATATCTTGATCAGTAATACAGTGTAACATGTTTAAGTGGGAAACTTCTATGACTGGAATTCATACTAAGGCCTCGTCACTTCGGCACCAAAATACCTCTGTAAAACTTAGTGAGACTGTAAAACTTTTCTAACTGGAATTTTTTTTACTGGAACAGCTAAGATTGATTACCTCTATAACTGAGACACTAGACGAAATTCTTAGAACCAACCTCATCACACATTCCAAACTCTCTTATCTGTTAATGTGAACAAAGGTCAGATTTCTGTTTTTATTTTAGTGCCTGTACTAATTCCAAGTATTTGAATATAGGCATTATTATTGACACCTTTGTAAACTGAACTCTGAGCTAGCTAATTCCTTCCCGGCAATCTTTTATTACCTTAGTCGATAGTTGGACGTTTCGTCCAGAGTATGTAAACCAACTTGAAACATGTAGTCAATGGATTAAGGACCTTCCAGCGCTATTGCGTGATTGTTCTCCAGATGACATTTTTAATGCCGATGAGACAGGTTTATTTTTCAAGTTCAGGATATTATTCAAGTCTTCCCGACAAAACGTTTACATTGACAGGTGAGTCCTGCCATGGTGGAAAATGTAGCAAAGAGCGCGTCACTATACTTGTATGTGCCACTATGTCAGGAACAGAAAAATTACCACTTCTTATGATCGGAAAATCCAAAAAGCAAAGTGTTTTAAAGGCCTTAAAACTTTCCCTGTTAATTACAAAAATAATAGAAAGGCTTGGATGACATCTGAAATATTCGCAGATTGGCTGAAAAGTGTACAGAAACGGAAAATGTTTATATTCGTTGACAATTGCACAGCTCATAACAACATGCCCGATTTAGATCACATTAAACTCGTTTACCTGCCCGCTAACACGATCAGTAAATTGCAGACAATGGACCAAGGTGTCATTAATAATTTCAAAGTTTATTATAGAAAGGAGGTTGTTCCACACGTTCTTAAATGTATAGAAGAGGATAAAATCCCCGGAAATAAATGTTCTTCAGGTCATGAGATTTGCAAGGAAAGCTTGGTTTCTTGTACGTAAAACTACAATAGCAAATTGCTTTTAAAAAATCTGCATTTCTGTCCGCTAAAATTGATGAATCTGAGCGCTTACAAGAGGAGGATAACTATGACATTACACATGAAGATTGGAATTAAATAATCGGAAACGGAAATGAGATACAGCGTACTTTTGAAGACTTTGTTCATGTTGACAATGAATTATTAATTTCAGGAGTGTTAACTGAAGATGACTTTGTTTATGATTGCTCTTAGGAAAATGAAGAAGGAGACATAACCTCCTAAGAATGTTTATAAATAGTGACGAAACGTGAAGGTGAAAGAGCTCTAGAAACTTTGCATAACTATTTCGAAAACTCAACGATTGGTGACCAAAGCATATTTGATAAAATTTGTTATTGAAAAAAATCTTACAAAAAATGACACAAAAAACAACTAAAATTATAATTTTTTTAGAGCACAAAGTAACGTTTAAGTTTTGTCGTTTTTGTAGTTTGAACTTTTGTAATTTTTGTATATTACATTTCTTATAAGTGTTCATGGATTTTTTTTTTTACATTTACACCTCTATAACTGAGATTAGTCTGTTTTAACTTCTATTAGTGGGACCCTCTGTAAATGAGACAATCATTTGAATGAACTTGATATCTGGGAACCTGACTAAATGGGACACCTCTTTAAGTGGAATAAAATAACTGGCCCCTTAAGATTCCACTTATCCAGGTTTAACTGTATTAACATTGCCTTTTCTTTTGCCGACAATGATACATGACCCAAGAGACGTCAACAATATCTAGTCAGCGACACGACTGAGAATACTCGGTACAATCAACACTACACGGACCGCGACGCGGCTGACAAATGCTGACTAGGAAAACACCTCGACTGAACACAACACGACAGGTGGGCGCACAACGCGTGGCGCAGCGCGATAACCTACGTCTAGGAAAAATGGTATTTTAGCGCTTATACTTGTGAGAACATGCAATATTTATAAGTAATGAAAGTTTAATGAAAAATACTTAGGATTAAATCATCTAATTGTAACAACTACTCACAATGAAAATCTTTAACAGGAAATAAAACACGATCGACAATGCGACATTTTGTTTACAAAAATATATACCATAATATCAAATAAATAAGAAAAAAACATTTTTATTTCACTAATATATAAAAATAAGATTTTTATTTTATATTTGTTACCTTTTACCGTGAAGATTAAAAGAGTTACAAGCGTTGGTGTTTTTTCTTCATGACATTCAACTTAAAACATAGGCTAAATTACAGTTTCATACGTTGAAAGATTTACTAACAAACGTTGAATTACTAACAAAATAGAGATATATTAAATATCATAAAAATTATTTTCTCAATATGCCAACCGTTGAACGTAGTTTTATAACTCTTATCATTCTAATTATTCACAAACTTTGCAAAGTTCAAGAACTACGCAATTTTCTAAACATCTTAATCATATCGTACATGTACTTTACAATGAGGTATACTTTGTTTATTACCCATGACCTTGAAAACTAGAAGGGTTACTGACTTTGTGTCTTTTCCACTTGAAGCAAAACAATTTAACATAAAATGTAGGTTAGTTTAAAACCTGATAAATTGTTTGACAAAATGTTTATCAGATGTTAACGAAAACTATTCTGGTTATAAGTTCAGGTTTATACACGTTATATTTCGCGTCTAACAAGATCAACCTTCTGGACCCGAAAATTGTGTGAAAACACTTCGACGCGACTATTCTGTGAATTCTTTTTTTACTTTAGTTTTGACTGAACTCGCGAATGGAAATTCATGGGTTTAACATAAATGTTACTTGCTTTTGCCACACAAGAGATAGAAAGATTGCAATATTCATTTTGAAATCGTAATAAAAAATATTGCAATATAAGAATAATTACACTAAATTGGTTTAAACATATTTTGTTGACACTGTAGAACTTGTTCACAAATTTATATCTAGTTCTGTGACAAACCCAACAACTCTTCTCCCCAATTCCGTTACCAACATCCAACGGTTAGGTATAAGAGCAGGACTAACGGCCTTAACCTCGCACAAAAGGTATAAAATAAATATAAAATAAATAAATAAATGGAATTGTAATGCAATAAATAAATTGAATTATCTAAAACTATTAAAAATATTTCCATTTACGCCGCATTAAATTGAAATATAGCCACGGATGTATGTGGCCTCATAATTGTATTATATTATTATGTCGTATTAATATTCAGTAAGATTAATGATAAAAACGTAATAATACGTAATCGGAATGAAAATTTTCTAGCAATTCAAGCATAAGACGCAAGAAAGGAAAACTATTACTTTTATTAATATGTATTATTCATGAAAAACATTTTTAACCATAATAAATAATCTAGAACTTAGAGTATCTTAAATTTCACAAAATAAATATAAATTTATATTTTGCGAGAGCATAAATAAAGAACAATGCTAGTTCTGTCCTTC
Source organism: Laupala kohalensis (assembly GCA_002313205.1). Taxonomy (NCBI): domain Eukaryota; kingdom Metazoa; phylum Arthropoda; class Insecta; order Orthoptera; family Trigonidiidae; genus Laupala; species Laupala kohalensis. Next base: position 417,634 of record NNCF01126780.1, read on the forward strand.
GAAATGCACAAATCTAGTTTTGTCCGAAGCAAAACGTCCAAAACTAGTATTGGTCGCTTTGAATACGCACAGAACTAGTTCTGGCAAAAACGCACCTGCCAAAATTAGTTTTGGTCGTTCTTTTCGCCCAATGGTCGAATTCGGGTTTTGCGCTTAACATCTACGTTTCAGTCTGCAAATATAGTGATTCGATCTAGTTTTCTCCTCTCATCAAACATGCTTGTAGATCGGCTTCGAAGATACTTGTAGGATGCTGTACGTGATAGATTTGACTGAAAGCTGTTTCATATAGTGTATGTTAACTTCTCTCTAAAGGATTCTTGGATAGGATAAGTATGTGTGGATCATCATATTGGTCTCGAAGAAAACTGAACCATTTTTCCCATTATCTTGAGAATTTTTGTGCAGAATATTCCTTCCAATAATTCATTATGCGTCGATTCTTTTCCCACGTGAGCATTAAAGTCTTCTAGTATGATTTGCACGTTGACTTTATTATTTGGGTCAATGGTTGCTGATATAACCATGTTTTTCAGGCTCTTTGGTCGGTGAACTACGTTTATGATTGTAATGTAGTTAAATTGAGTCGAAATTTTCAGAAATCATATAGTATTGGTAACTGGCTTAAATTCAACTGTACTCGCTCTTCTGCTGTCATCAACTATATCTCGTATCTCGTGTACAATTGGTTAATTCTTACAGAAATGAATTGCGTGCTCCTTGTTATCTCAAGTATTTTCATCGTTTCCTGTCCTGTCGTGGAATTGTAGAAAGTATGTTTTTTAAATATCTTTAGCAATACACGTTGATTTTCGTTTTTCATCCCTCTGCAATACCCGCTGCACCCCGTCTCTACGAAATGATTACATGTTCCATGCTTCCATATTCATGTCCATGTCAAAATTCGTCATCTTTCAGCATTTTGAGAAATCAAATGTGCAAATTCAGGGTTCGTAACAGCCTTGTCTGGCTGTCATGATTGTCAGACTTGCGCCCAATCCCCATGCTGGTGGGTTAGGATTTGTGTAGGTTTGCCTCCTATAAAGGGATGTACTTTCCAGAACAACCTCTGCCCTTGATATTGTATCGCTTTTTTTTTCCTTTCCTTAGCCTTTGAGCTAATCACTGCCCTCAAGGTGGCGGAGGAAATGCATTTAGAGAGGTAATTACACACCTTGCTACACGATATTAATCGAGCTTACCTGTTTCTTCATGAGTATAGCTCCGCCGCAGACTACAATCTAGCATCGTCTCGGTCCGGGACTACGTGTTGGAGGTGAAACGTTTTTCACAGGTGACCCACATATCTGAGAAGCGTTTGCTACCCACCATCGGTGACTCGCCCATGCGCGCGAGTCTGTACAGATGGTACATCATATATCACATAAAAGTAGAAAATTAAAATTGACTGCCCTAAATTGGAAAGTTTCGAGTCTTGAGTGCACAGTTATACAGAGAAAGGAAAGGTTTCCTTGGAGCATTTCTGTATTATTTTAAGAGAAATTGAGATATTCCATCGATGGCTTTGGTTTGTCTTTTCCGATAGTGGTTCTAAAATATCGTCAGGTTCGTCAACCTGTGACACAATGACATGCAACATACAGAGAGTATCAAACGCACTCTGCACCAATGACTAGCATATTTCAAGTTTTCAAAACCATGCTTTCAATTTCAAGTTTTTGAAATTATTTGAATTTATTTGTAAACATGGCTCCGTCCACAAGACCTATTCATTCACTGTCTTTTAAACTCAGTGATTGGGAGAGAAAAGCTACAAAAATGTAAACCATAGTATTGATGCAACGTTAACCCATTTAATGGTTGTGAAATTTGGAAATGAGTTACATACACTCATTTGAGACCTATTCAAACTTTAACAAATCTTGGTACTTTTAAAAGAGAATTATAATTATATTTTATCCTCTTTTATATTTGTTCACGACACGATAACTTTTTTGTGTTAAATAATGGCTCTGTTACAGCATGTTTATGTTCAGTTATTGTTCAATTTATAAATTCATCCTCCTCAAAGTTAATCTTGTAAATCGGGTGTTGCTTCATTGAAGATTAGATGTGATAAGATAAGATAAGACTGATAGCATGTGGCATCTCAGTTCAGCGATGTGAGTGGGTGAACTATTCTGAGAATTTGAAACTTGGAAAGACGATGACGAGGACTACGTAGCGGGTTGATTCTCCGATTCTCTTCTTTTCGTTTCCTCGGTGTAGGTCGAAGAAGTTGGTCTGAAGAACGCTCGCTGCTACTCAACTGTTAAATTACCTGCGCTGTTCAGTGATGCGCTTGATACGAGGGTAGAAAAGATCGTGTGTAGGGACGAACGTTTGCAACTGTTGCTGGTGTGAGACTAGCATTGTTTGGAAGAACTTTTTCTTGATGTGAGAACATGGCAACCAACAGAACTCCTACGAAGCTTTTCCGTTGATGATATCTAAGGTAACTCTCTAGAAAATACAAAAGATGACTCAAACATTTCATTTAATTAAATTTAGTTTAATGTTTGTTCCACAACGTACAACATAGATATTTTAAATTTCCAACGCCGGCTTTCCGCAACATAGTACGAATACATGTCCCAGTACCAAGAAAAGCGTTTTTGTCCAACAAAGGGGAACACGCACCCAATGGGTCACCGACTTTGCCCTTATTTTGTATGAATTTAGTGCATATATCGATAACTTAAGAAATTTGCTTAAAAATTCTTAAGAAATTTGCTCATTGTTGCGCTTCTCAAGATTTTTCGCGAAATTGAGGTGTTCAGCTTTACGCATAACGTTTATGACACGGAAGAGAAATAATTATGAACCAAGAGCGTAGCGTAAGTGGATAAGACTTTGTAAGTATAGCGAAACTGGTTGCTTTCTGTTTCCCTATGTAATGCAGCGTTCAATCCCTGGGTGACTTTTATTATTTTACAAATATCTGTATTGTTATAGAAAATGATGGTATTTTGAATGATGATAAAATAATATTATTTATACAAAGTATTATAATGTCCAATACATTTTCCCCCTTTTTAAAAGAAATTGGCATTTTACAAACTCAAACAATGAAAATTTATTCGTATTATTTCGACGATAATAAAACACTTATTGTTTAAGAACCACAGATTTTTGTACAACAAGAGGGCAGCTACGCACTTCACATACTGACACTCACCTCTCTCTCTGCCAATTAATGATTCAGAACAAATTAATGAACTGCTTAAAAAAATTATAGCTCATTGTCGGATTGAGATTGCATATTAAATTGCTTAATTGTCAAGGGAAGTTTCCTTTGTTTTCACGGAATAAATGCTCTGAATTTATTACACAATATGCACTAGTATTCAATAATCTAATGTACTGAAAGACGAATTCCTTTTCATCAGTGAATAGGACAACTTCAAATAATACAACAAACAAGATCTTTCGCAATTCATTTTATTCTGGTCAGCGTTAGGCTCTTCCACACAACTGTCAATTGTTCGCTAGTTCGCAAGTCACAGGCAGCACGCTCTGTTGGTAAAACGCAGATATTCACTTTCTACAATTAAGTACGCTATTTTTTCCCGAAACTGATTAGAAATATGTTATATCTTTTAAGAGCCTATGTCAAGTTAAGTGTATTGTGAATGCCCCGTGTTAAGCTGCAAGACACAGGTGTCTGTTCGTTCCAAGGTGACATTCACCTAATTCTTACCTGTTCATTTATGGCAAGTAACTACCATACTTTTCGAAACACTTATTGTTTCTCAAATTCATGAATACTCTCTCATATTAATTTCTGTATGTACCCTTATGTTTCTGTTCTGAGGACGCTTGTTCATTTCTCTGCTAAAATATGTACACGGACAACATGTCAGTGAAATAGACTCGATTCTTCCCGTACTTATATTGTTTACGTACGTGTTTGGCAAACACGGGGTCCCGAGCTGAGTCTGGCATTATTTCCACTTACTTATGCAATGATCCTTCCTTTCTCTTTCCTGACCTTCCTTGGTCACCTCTTGTTCTTTTTGATCTCGACGCTATTAGGGCTAGGGTATCTTTCATTTTCCGCATTTTTTGTGATATATTTTTGATATATTGTAATTCAGGAGAGTTTTTGGTGGGTATGGTTGAGTCATTCGGAGAGTCATGTTGGCTCTCCTTAGTGAGTAACTGCCTGTACAGAATTTTAGGGTTATAATGACCTCGATGTTGACGAGCCGTAAAACCCAACAAAAAATACTGATGTATTTGTGTATGGTATACATTTAAATTTCTTCAATTTTTATATTTATTACATTTATTTCCTCGCTTTTAGCGAGAGATCGTCTTTATAACTTAATTATAAGCTAGCTGAATAAATCCGGGATTGCCCGGGTGAATGAATTGGAACGGACGAAGAAAGTTCATATGGTAATTGCTATGCCCCGATTAACCAAAGGTTCCGTAGCGTCGAAGTCTTCTTCTTCCTAGCCTTTTTCCCACTTAATGTGGGGTCGGCTCAGATGGGGGTGGATATGATGCTTCTTAGGATTTTTGGCTGGGGAATACTCATGGTGCCGAATGCCCTTTCTGACGCACCTCCCCTGAAGCGGTGATTTTATGAAATGAAATGGGTGTGAATGATTATGAGTGAATGTTGTGGTGGAATGATAGGCAGGGGAAACGGGAGAACCCCGAGAAAACCTGCCGCGAGCACCGCTCCGTCCACCACCTCGGATTCTACTTGGATCGGACCGGGTTTGAACCGGCGTCCCCAGAGGTAGAAGGCGAGCGCGTTACACACTGCGCCACGGGTCGCCCTCGTCGAAGTCATCACCAAAAAAAAACCACACACACACTACACTTTCGTGTGAGGTAAATCAATGTCTCGACAGTTCCCGCATGAACGTTGGGGAAATGTTGGTTTTAATGAGAATAAGAAAAAACAAAGATTTCCAAATTGATCGAACCTCTGTTCAACAAATAATAAAACTTGCGAATGAGTGAAATGCAACAATAAGTTTTTATAAAATACACACCAACATGGAAACGATTCAACCCCCTACACTCACAATAGAGTAAAATCCAAAATATGTTTTTTATATTTTAATTAACCATGTTGAGGTACAAAAATCTACTTGCTACCTCAATCAGTTCATGAGATACACCGAAAAAAGTGAAAGTTAAAAAGTAATGAAAGTGGGATATGAGGGCGGATATTTGAAATCTCGAGCAAAAAGTGATCTTTTTAGCGTTTTGAAGGTCATGTATGCAAATTTTCATCAAGCTCGGATTTAAACTGTAGATTTGTATAAAAGGCGTATAAACATACACACACATCGCCCGAGAGACTCTTCTTTATATATAGACATTAATCGCAGTGTAAACTTTGATATTGTAGATATTTCAAAGATTTTACTTCCTTACTCGGTTTCAGGTATTTCCCTTTATGACTTGAAAATTCAGCACCATTTGTCGAAAAAACTAAATGGAAAGGTTTATGTAATCCCTGAAAATATAAATGAAGCATCAATATACTTCAAAGGATTTATATAGTGGACATCCTATTTTGCTTAGGGGCAATATTTTACACCACTTTTCATTTTATGAAATAATTGTGGTGAGTTTCTAGTTTATTGACATCCAAGGTGGTTTATTATAACAATTTTGGAACTTCACTATTGTATCACAGATTTGACGAAACATTTCATTTTTTGAATTCGTCAGTCAAATAGACACTGAAGCATTCTTCTATCTTCGGTTTACGTTGACCAAACATAAGAGGGAATGTAAGAAAGTTGGAATTTTGAATTTCAATTGGGAACAATTTACTGATGTCTTTTCCTTGAAATCAGATCTAACCTAATTCACGTGTTTTCCCTTCTATGAATTGAGAATGTGTGGGGAGAGTTTCCAAATTTCTGACTTCAAAGTATTCATTAAAGTTTTATTAGCGTGAGAGGGGATAGATAGAGAAGACACTGTCT
>NNCF01126780.1:423682-447252 GCA_002313205.1 Laupala kohalensis
GATAAATTTTATGGTTGTATTGAGTGACAGGACTTGTAAATGACGCTGATGAATTAATAATATTGTTATAATAAGTTATAATAAGAATTAATAATAAGTTTTGTTTTCTTAGTATCTTACTGTCGTGAGATATTTATATTAAAACGCAACAATGTTATGAAGAGTGAAGATTGCGACAAACCGGGAAGTGAACCTGAGATCTCCTCCTTTGTTTGCAGGGGTATTCCCGCTGCACACGACGCTGGCCCACCAGAACAGGCCAGTTGAATTGTGTGCATGGACTTCTGAAGTTGAGGCGGGTTGTGCAGGGATAACACATCTGCGGATAAGGCAGCTGATCCCGTGTTCAAGTCCCGGTCCGTCGCAATTTTCACTTGGCTGTAGACGATGCATACTTCGCGCTCCGAGTGCGTACTTGGAGGTCGTCAGTTAAAAATTTACGAAGAGTCAAACAGTCGTATGAAATGGTTAATTCTATAGGCGCTGACTTTTACAGTATTAGATAGTCCTAAAGTATTACAATAGAATATCTTCATGCCATTAAAATATTGGGACACGATTACTTCTACCATCCTCGACTTAGTAAGTGTATATTAGCTGTTTAGTATAACCCTTAACATTTTTAGCACCAATATAATGAAAGAAATACAAATTCTATTACATTTCAATGTATCGTTTTAAACTAAACATTCACTCCACACTTGTATTTTAGCAAATAAGCAAGCGAGGGCCTCAGATGATCCATTGGTGGTTCTTGAAAAGTTGAGCGCGAGGGCATAAGGTCGCAAACTCGTAATGGAATTGACGGCGTGCCGCTCTCTCTCTCTCCACTTCGCTCTTTCCGTTAGAGGATGAGAAGGAAGACTGGAAGGAGGCAGACGGAGTATTCGTTCGGGCCGTTTCCCAAATACGGAGATGGGGCAATAGCGAGCGTGCGTCGCCGGCCGGCAAGTGCATTGCAGATCGAATTCGCCTCAGCGAATTTTATCGCTCGTAAAAAGCGGAGCGATGCGACCGGTCAACGAGCTTGCTGACGCTCTTACGCTTCTCCTTATTGGTCTGAACCGCTTTCACGAAGTCTCCAACACAAATGCTCTCAGACGAAGGGTCGGATAACAAAGTCATATTCATCAATACATCATACTTCATTCGCCAATATTCTTAAATTTATCACAGCACGTGACTTCTAGGAATATTACTAAATTCTTTTATTATAACCATCATATATATATATATATATATATATATATATATATATATATATATATATATATATATATATATATATATATANATATATATATATGATTATTCAATATTTCATCTCTATTCCCCACTCAACGTTTGCGTATAGTGCAAATTCTACCACACAAAAATGAGTTTCTCTAAGTTGTTAAATAATATTTATTATTACAGTCTTCTAATAAGGGTTATTCCTTTTTTGTATATAAAAGAAATTGTCGTCCTTTTGTTTGTCCATCTTCACCTTTGTTTTCTAATGTTGGCTACCTTGAATTGTTTTCTCTCTCCTACCTCCATTGTTCGCTGTCCAAAGTTGATCAGCGTTTGAAGCAGTTCTTCCTATTATCACCTTCTCTTGGCCATACACTCTACCCCTGGTGCCGCCATCTTGGCACTTTGACGTCGTTGGAGCGTGACGTGAGAGTGAAAACGCGAACTGCGCCTTTGTCTCTATGTGTGATAGTCGGAGAGGGAATCCCCCAAACGACGCACTAGGTGTGAAGGGACGCCAAGTGGATAGTTGAATAACATAATCCATGTCGAGCCGTCATTTTACAACGCTCCAGGAGTACGGTTAAGAGCAGAAGGATCTGTTGTTTTAAGAAGAACTGTAAGTTATAACTCTCAAATCTATCAAGAGCTATTTATTCTAAGGAATGCTAGAAATAAAATATCTTAACAATTTTTTAAGTTTTAAGTTTTTTCTTAGTTCTTAGGTTTTTATTTAAAAAAAGAATGATTTTACAGCAAACATGTGTGACTTCAAGTAAATAGTTACGGGCTTATTAATAAATAGATCATTTATATTTCTAATGAAAGATAAAAAGGAGAAATATAATGGCCTCAGAAATGAACGCAAAGAGACTCAACAAATGACCAAGAGAGCGGAGCACAGGAAGCACAAAAGTCAGAAGTAGAAATAATGAATTTTGTAATGTATGTATAATCGTTTCTTTCATAATCTAGGATGACAAAGGATTTTTAAGTATCTTAACTGAAACAGTTTTTTATGCTTTCAAGAAATGTTTTGTATCATTTTATTGCTTTTCACTCATAACACCTGTTGAGATTCACTTTCATGGATAAAAATATTTTTAAAATGTTACTTGTCATTTATGAAATATATATATACTGTCTCNTTACTCTCCGGAAGCAAGCAAGGGACCATCCCAACAATTCCGGTCAAGGGCCCTAAGACAGAGGCGGATTGGAAAATTTCAGCAAAAATTCCTAGATAAGATAAAATGTTAGTTACGAGTTATAATACGAATAGAATATCAACATGTTTGTAATTTAATACAAAAAAATTATTTTACATGAGCGAATTATTATAGAACTATATATTATTCTGACTATAGTGTTTACAAATCATAAGAATTGAAATAACACTAAATTCACGATTTTTTGTTTCAATAAACGCACCCTTAGACAAAAGCCTAGAAAGACATTTCGTGAAATGTTTTCAGAATAAAGACGATTTTTTTGCGTGTATCGCACTGAAATTCATATGAGATGATATTCTTCATTCGAGAAAAAAGAGAGTTGTGAGGAGCAATGAAAGAGAATTCTTTGTTTCTCTCGTTTCCTCTATCAGTGTCACAGTCGCGCCGTTGGGTTCCAGCTGGATACTCATGGTCGAGCCATTGCACTGAATGGCCTTTCCTCTATGATTTATTCATTAGTGGGGCTGCGACCACGCGTCGGAGCTTGTTTCTCCCTCCTTCCCTTTCTACCCCTTCAAGCTGGTTTCCCTCCTGGCCAACCCATTGACCCTTGACTTCGAGGAACGAGCACCCTGGGAGAGAGGCCGCGACGTTGATTCAAACATACAGTGGTTTTAACTACTCTTGTGAGTGTTGACTACCGGTTGGTCGATGTATGCAAATCCCATTTATTATATATCATGAAACACATAACAACTTTCTACTTTAAAAAAATCCATGGTGTGATTTTTTAATAACACCTATTTGAAAGGAAAGTATGTAGTGTTTAAAACATTATCCTCGATTGTAGATTTATTATAAGTATCTGACAGGAAGGAAAATATATGGAACATTTCCAAAGTAGCCTTCATAAACGAGAAAATCCAAAGTCTTGTATGTCCCAGAAATATTATTGTATTTGATAGGAGCGTAATTTTCAATTCGGTGTGTCCTTTAAATATTTTTCAATAAGGCTCTTTGAATATTTTCGTTTTTATTGAAAATAAATAAGTGTATAGAATTTTAAGGGTCATAACACGAGTACTAATAGTTTTAAATCCACATGTATTTTTCAGAACGCTTATCATTGAATTTATTTAAGTTCAAGTGATCTCAAGTTTCAATCCGAATCTTATGCGTATAGTACAAGGAATACATTACCTCAGAATAGTGTTTTCAGAAAGCATTTATACGTCGACATTGTACAGATGATGCGAAGAATATGGGCTATTACTAATGGACTGTTTACAATACGCACCTGAATCAAGTGAATTATAAACAGAATATGAAATTATGTTACACACGTGAAAATATTTGTTTCACTTATCAGTTAGGGTCATTAGTTTTGTCATATTTTTCGAAATAATGAAAAAATAAGTAATTAACAGATATCATGATCTGATGTTGAAGTAGATGACTCATCCCCTCTTGTCGCGGTGATGGGAACATTTTCGAGAGAGCGAATAACTCATTGATATTCAGTACAAAAATGGTTACTTCTGTTACTAGAAGATAAATATTATAATATTAGGTAGTTATATTAAAATATACCTGTAATGAGACTCGAGTGAGGAGTTAAGAGTAAGAACAAAATTTCCATCCTTAATTATTTCAATGGACTTTATAGACCTTATTTGTCTTTCAAGGCAGTTTAAATCTATTAAAATTGGTAACATTAAGATAGTATTACGTACCACGGGTGGAAATAATGTTGTGTATATTCAGATGAGAAGACAATACTGGAAAACGTCTTTCTAACATACTCATTATTTGTGTTTGGAGAAAAAAAAATACATTAAAAAATAGTACACAATTTACACAATCGTATACAGGAAAAAAAGAGGTTGGTTGTCTAGGTTGTCACGTGTTGGTTGTCTAGGGTACAGACAGCACCATTAGCTCCCACAGCTTACGCTGTATCTGCCCTAAAAGAGTTTTCGTCTGATCGAGACCAATTTTCTATCACTGCAGAAGTTAATGGTGTTTTGTCTGCGAGGAATAATGTTACATCAACAACTATAGCTTATGTGTTTTGCGTGCAACAACTCAGTCCCGATCAAAATTCTGACTTAGCTACAAGAACTGTTGTTTGTTCCTTCCCACCTATCTCCTTCGGAGTTGCCGCTGAATGACACTCGGCTGCGCTGCCTTCTATGCACTCGGCTCGTTGACTTATGACTGAGGTGGTGCAGCCTGAGAAATTGTTTTACGGAGTCAAATCGACCATGGCTTTCGCAACTATGAATAGTTGTTAGCTTGAACAAAATGATTCATTACTACGATTAAACGACGCCATCCCGACCTTGCATAGCCCGAAACGTGAAGTCTAAACGACAAAAATTTCCAGTGTTGTCTGGACGTCGAGCTGCTGTACACTGATGATATTTTGAATTTATGTAAGTGAATATTAGCGAATAACTAATTATTATTTTATGTAATGTTATTTTCAAATGTATTAATCTAATAAGAATAAATTTCAAGTATATTCCAAAAGAGAAACGTTTGGTTACATAAAATATATTTTCTTGGTACTTAAAGATATATCTTTCATATTTTAGAGATGATTACTATTCTTCGTATTTACTATTCATGGTATCACTACAATAGTGCCAACTCTAAGACAGTGCAACACAAGAGAATAAAAATGTATACTGTGTTGTCGGGCTGCAGTAGCTCGGTTCGTAGCGTTCGCTCCCTGGATCGAATACTGGCCTTGTCGGATACCTGAAGATGGATGTTGAAAAAAGAACGTGTGCTATACGCCCGTGATTAAACTTGTGATAATATAAATATCGTCTACGAATTCGTACAGAGAGAAGAAAACATGCAGATGAGTCGACGTCGACTCACGTCAAATCAATACTACATGCTTACGGGTTGGCAGCATCCTCTACTGTACGGTCCCTCTTCCTATCTTGTAGATTAGTTACTTAGGATGCGAGACCCAATGCTGTACTCTGTGGAACACAAGGACGAAAATTCACGCCATAGCAGGTAGTTCTGCGACCTCATGTGTTGTCTGTCCTGCTGGCAGCCAATTCATTAGCTACCCCACCTCAGGTATTTTTCGTGTAATTTTTCAGGCTTCTTATTGTGCATGAAAAAAAATCATATCTTCATAAGAATTAAATATAGATTTTTCTAAGAACATTGATTTACAGAATAATATGTGCTTTATATAAATATTATACTTCACGTTAATTGTAAAATCATAATATAATCTACAAATTGATTATAGAATTTATTTTAAGTTTCTAAAATAGTTTAATGTATTGTTTTACTATTTTTTAAAAATATTTCCATTTTTGCATTGTAAAAATTAAATTTATTGAAAATTTGAAAATAATGCACTAATTCCACAAGCCTACAAAATTTAACTTTTCATCCTGGGTTTGGATTAAATGATGTGATAAAGAAAAATTAATTTATTGAATTTAAAATAGCAGATTTTTTTTTACAACATTGATATTTTGCAATAGTAGAGACGATATTAACATAATTGCGAAATTTCGACTATTTCTGTAATATTATATGCTGTGTAAAAACCTTTGTACAATTGTAAAATTTACAAATTATCAATTTAAAAAGCACTTAATGACAAAAAGATACTTATTAGAACTTACTCAAAAATATATAAAATAAAGGAATACTTTTTGAGAAGTAAGCATATTAGTATGATTTTTTTTGTTCTTTAACAAGAACGTTAAAGCAATTTCTTCTTCTTTGAAGTATATGCAGACTGACTCTTTCAACACCATCAGTAATCAAAGTCTTTCTATGAATTGAATAATTTGATGGAACCTCTAACTTTACTCCTAGTTCACTGCACAACGATTGGAGGGGAAATATTCGCGCTGAGAGGACAGAAAATGAATTTATTGTCCTATATAAAATTATATCCTGCAAACACTTCTTAGATTTTTGTTTCAACCCGGACAGGCATATGACAAACAATGTGACTCCTGATTTCCGAGGTGTATATTAAAATGTGCATAGTATGACTTTTTCACATAATTCGTGTTCTAACACTTTTAGCTACAAAACATCTTGATATGTAACAAAATATACCAGGAGTGTTGAAACAAAATCGTAATGTCAATACGTACCAATAATTACCTAGAACTACAATGTAACAGCATTTCTATCCTATACCAAATCTAATAATACAGCGTACAAACGTCCGTAATTACGTTTTAAAACACATTCCAAATGGGTGTATCTCCTCAGAAGATGCATTGCCATGCAAGCAACAATTGTAGATTCATTTTTCAACAATATTTGTTTTGATTCAGTATTTTTGAATAAGTTTCTAAAAAAATAAACTGGATTTTAGTGGGCCAAAAATAGCCCAATTTAAAAAATTCAAAATATTGTTTTTAAGATTTTGAAAAATCTTTACTTGTTAGAGAAATAAATATAAATGCTTTCTTGGAAATTAACATAAATAAAATACTAAAGAACACATAAAATCTTGCGAATTTCAAACTCGTGAAGCTTTACTGTTACCTATAAGCACCTGTCTCAATTCATAATCTCTATCCTCTATTTAAGTTACTGAAAAAATTGAGTTATTTAAATACCATTTCAAAAATAATGAAAAATAAGCAAAAATAAATTATCAACTTTTACGACATTTTTTAAATATATTTCACTCACAACGTTATTTCTATGTCTAGAGGGTCGTAGTGATTGATAATTTATTGATTTAATTATAACAGATGTATACAACACAAATAAGCAAAACCATTTATAATTTGTAAAAGAACAATTTCTGGAGATTTGTCTTTCTATAACGCGGTCTTAATACCGGCATATGTTTCCAAACATGATGTGTGACTGAGTTAAGACAAGAATTCACTAGAAATGGAGGATAAACCTCGAGAGTTATTAACTTCTAATGTAATAATATTAATTAACCTTTCATTTATGCTCCTATATTTTTAATTTTATTCCTTGAAAGCAATGTTAGTAGCTTGCTACATCGTAAATAACATTAAGTCTTGTTAAGAGGATTAGAATTTCTTTAGTGTCCCGCATACTATCCCGCATTACTTTGAAGAATGGCGGATTATGACTTGCCCCTCGTAATGTGTAGCAATAGTACATATTTAATCTGATATAACTTTGACGTCAACAATATTACAGAATTCTGCATAGTTCTTAACAACAAACCTTCAGTTTTTTATATGTTCCTATTTTCATTTTTCAATCTAAAATAACAAGTCAATACAACTGTTTTTAGTAATTCAGTAATAAAAAATAAGTTATTCTTTTCATTAATTGGTATTCAGTTTATAACCTGGAAAATATTTAAATGTTCCATACTGATTACTTCCAAAGCAGAAATAATACAATATATGTGGTTTTACTCGCTATGACTGTTCGAACGTATATTTAGTTAATTAACATCGTAACACTAAAAAAATTCTACAAATAGAAACTATTAATCATGTTACGTCGAATGAAAATGGTAGACGGGACTGGGATTTGAACCCGGGACCTTGAGCTTTACGCGCTCATGCGCTTACCGACTGCGCCATCCCGTTCGCTTCCCGGGTCCGTCTATCATTCTCATTCAACTTGTGAAACCCAAAGACCTCTGAGGTGGTCTCGTAGAGACTAGATTGGACTCAGATGAGGAATCTAGTCTCTACGAGACCACCTCAGAGATCTTTGGGTTTCACAAGTTGAATGAGAATGATAGACGGACCCGGGAAGCGAACGGGATGGCGCAGTCGGTAAGCGCATGAGCGCGTAAAGCTCAAGGTCCCGGGTTCAAATCCCAGTCCCGTCTACCATTTTCATTCGACGTAACATGATTAATCTGTTACCTGGCGGTGAGGTTCACCGCATTCTAAGAGATTTCTATGTTTGTGAAAAATAGAAACTATTTCAAATTTTGAACAGCTTTTAGTTATTTCAACTCTCCATGCAGTCTCGGGGGCATACGGGTTAAAATGTATTTACCATCAGATATCTTTATTGTCTTGTGGTAAAACGAATTCTAAAATTATATTTATAACTGATGCAAGTAGTGTCCAAATTAAAAACATTGAATTTCAACAAGGCAGATTATTTACAAAATATTTTAGTTATATTCAATATACAGTGAGACTTTTGCCCTATCTAATGACCTTTATGTATAGTCGATATTGCATATATTGTCCTGATATTTACTCTCAATCAATGGATTCCCCGTTATTGTATTTTTAAATTCAACAAATATATCAAATCTTTTATTTTCAACATTATGAACTCTTAACACTGATAATACTATTTGTTTGAAATTTGATACTGTAGCTCTATTTATAGTAGTATTAACAGAATTACCCGGCGTTTCTCAGTGAATTAAAACATTTACCCTTCAGAGAGTATTAAAACACCCGTAAACAGGTTTGGATTTTATGATACACAAATTTAGGTGATTTTTGAATATAAATCAGATAATCATTTTAGGGTAAAATTTATTAGTTGTCAACGCATTTGCTCTGAGTTTTTTACTCCAATACCAAGGGTACTTTACATAAAAGTAAAAGTATTCTTTTGAATATTTTTCAAAAATGGCTCTAAATATTTTGCTGAAACTTGTAATTAGAAAGCAATGGCATCTGCATTAGCGGTCTTGTGATGATTGATCTTGAAAGTTAGGTACAGGAATTTCTGTCGACTGCATTAATTTACTCTTTTGAGAAGTTTGAATATTATGTAGCGGAGTAAATGTACCAGACATAGGTAGAATACACTGTTGGTAAACTAAAGTAAAAGATATGATTCTCATAAAATACACAGAAGGACACAAATCACACTAGATACGAAAATACATCTTCTGCCTGCAAATAAATTACATTTACGTAGCACTATTATGATATTTATGAGACTGAGAAATCGTTAAGCGTCTTAAATCAATATTGTGAATAATTATATTAATTTCAAAACTAAAATAAAAGACAGTAACAACGTTCAACTAGTGACTTTGTGCCCGACATAAAAGCTACTTTTGTCCAATTATTTTTGTCGTATATGCAGCTTATAGAACCGTGAACAATTAGATCACGGAATTTTATCAATAATTTACATTTTGGTGGCGCCTGATTCCAAAAATGTGGTTTTTAAAATAAATTCCGAACCGGAATAGAAAACTGAGCTTATTTAGTTTATTACTTTCTCTTATAATATTCATCACACACCGGATTTATTTTTACTCGACAGAAATTTTTAGTTGTAATTTACAAAGTAATTTATTTTTGACTTTATTACCGAATTAAATAAGGATGTAGTCTGTCTCTTTGCTTTGGCTCGCATGTATAATATCGTAAACAATAATTGAAATTTGAAATATAATATCTGTCTTACCTAGTTAACCTCCTCCAAAAAGATACGACGGAATTTACAAATTTCAGTTGGCAAAATAAAAAGATTTCTTTGATAAACAATTTCAATAGAATAACATGAAGCAGGCGACCAAATTATATTAAAAAAAATAACCTCACTCTTTATAGAACCTTTTATTGTCAATCAATAATTTAGACTGAGAAACATACATCAGAAATTATGCCCAATGTTATTGCACGCTCTTGTGTTCTATCAATATCCACCATATTTTGCATTATACTAGCTACAATCACTAAAAAGTGTCGTTCAAAGTTTCAGGATATTTCATCCACTTTATCTGATTTTCTTGCCACAGACATTCCATAGAATTCACATTTATTGGTATATACTGTTTTACTGCTCTCTTTACTATTTATTTTAACGATGTAATTTACTAAGAAATGATATATATCGATTCATGGAACACTGTTGGGAATCAACTGTCGGACACAAATTTATAAAATTGAGTACCGTAAAATATTTACAAGATATACTTAAATATGAGAAATATGGTAATATATAAAAAGTTGGCTATAGAAGTAAAAAAACTACCACACATAATGAACACAATGTCTTCAAACATCTTCACAACACGTCTGCAAATATAGTTCATAAACAGACTCAGGGGCTGCACTACAAATAATATATTGCCTCTTTTTAAAGACTGAATCTATATTTTTATTCATCATGAAATGCACCAATTCTGATAGAAGTTCTCTGTTATCTGTTTTCCGTATCTAGTCTTTATCTTGTTTATTTCTCAAAGGTTACTAATGAAGTCTAGATTCCCACGAAATTTTATTAATTTCAACCCTTGAAAGTCAAAACATTGGTACATTGTCCGTTCTTATGATTTTAGAAAATTAATGCATGGTTTTCTGACCTTTTGTCGTTCTTCTAAGGTCTGCACAGTTATGTATTATTCTCTGTGCGTTAAAATAAGTGACGCAGTAACTTTATCGCTTCATAACATCTATGTTTTAAAATGTATCAAACTGAAATTTTGAGTGAGGAAGCTCCCATGCATTATCAAGAAATTTCTTTATTGGAAAGTGTCTGTGCCACCCCTTTCACGCTAGGACACCCTTAGAGTGAAGAGATATGCAAATTTTGAGAAAATCGAGCAAATATATTACACTTCATGCGAAGAAAATGTGAAGAAGAGGTAGTCTCACTTATACAGACTCAATAATGTCCACTCTAGAAACTGAGATGAAAAACTCATCCACATCTGGAGACCCACCCCACCCCCTATCCCCCGCTTCACCTAAAGTGTGAGTGTCAGAAACAACTCAGGATGGTGTGTGCGTATCCAAGGAACATGATTTACGTGCTTTTCCGTCAATGTGAGAAATCTACTGGGAGGCACCCCCTTCAACATTTCACACCTTCTAGAAAATAAGATTTTTCTCACGATTAAGTCGATTGATTCGTGATTAAAAACATTACATTCAGTGTCATTAGACGTAAGTAGTATTACATTTGTACATAGAATTTAATTTCCATCATCTAACCACCCCTAATAAGCGGGTGTCCACCCCGCACCCCCCTTCCACTTTCCTGAGTGACCGCAAGAAAATGTTTTACGTGAATAAGATAAGGATGTTGATGTGTTAGCATACAAAAGTTAAAGTTAATTACTCAAAAGTTTTCAGATTTTATGATAAATAAAGAAAAGTGCCATCTTCCGTCATTAAGATCAAATCATTTTTTCTATGGAACAGATAGTTGTAGCATTGCGACTTCCATGGTGAAAGAATCACACAACCTTCCTGCGATCGACGTGTGACGCACAGATTTTTCTTAGCATTACGGATAGGTATACTCCCACCGAAACAACAATTAGTCTTTCTCTCGAAATATCGCTCGTATCGCAGTGAGTCTAAAAATATGCAACGAGTAAGTGTGACGGGTTTCGTCACATTCTGAATCAGAAAATGTGACAGAATCAATTGCAAATGACAATCAGCTGTTACAAAACCATCGCAATTCCCTTTTCAATCACATGAAGGCATGCTAGCATACTTAGATTTTGCAAAGCACTGACTGAGAAAACGGCGGGAGTAGATTTGTTGATTGAAATTTTATTTTCTATTTATTTAATCAACGCAAAGAATACACTACTAGAATTTAAGATATTTTTTATGAGGGAAAAGTGGTGGATATATTTGGTGTGATATCTTGGACGACTGAGATAATAATAATCTTATGTCTGCGTTGATTAAATATAATAATCAATATTTTGACATGATATTTTATTTGTGTTGTAGAGGCTTACTAAAAATTATTTTTCGAAATTCAGATTTTAAAAGGGTTATTTAGGACAAAATGTGACTTTTCGAAGTTTCGCTTTGTTTATAGAACCTCAGAAACTAAATAAGTCACCATCTCTATGTTTGCATGTAAACGTTGTTAATTCTTATGTCTAGAAACGGGTTTTGGGTTTTTGCTATTTTGTTTTAATGGCTGTTAAGTGGACGACACATTTTCGGATGTTTGTCGTTAATACTAACGACATAATATACCGCTTTCCCTACATTCCACGATTTAATTGAAATATTATCTCTGTTTCCTCATGGAAGAATTTAAAAATAAAATATTTAATATATTTTTACTTTTAAATATGCGAAAAGGAGTGAGAAATATTTGGTTTGTTGTCATGTATGTCTGCACATTCATTAAAATATAGATTAGAAACTTGAAACTATGACTGGATTTTGCTTATGTATTTTTTTAAAATGTATGGCAAAAGTACATTTGAAAATTCCGACTTTAAAGGAATGGAGTAGAGCGGGATGTGTTTTGTAGAAATTATGCTAAATATTACGAATCAGAGTTTTTATTATAATCATGACACATAAATGAGCACAATATTATAACGAGATTCAACCACAACACATCAACAAAGTCTTGCATGCAAATCTGGGCAGAAGGTCGGTTGGTAAAAAGAGAATCCGTTTGTTTACTTAAAGAACTGACGGAATGATGCGAAATATATCATTTATTTTTCTAGTAAATTTCAACTTTTAACGACATTCTAGATTTTACAAACAACAATCCTGGCATGTGGTGATCGTTACGTAATAACAAATACTGTAGAAAATCTGTGGCACTCTAAACGGACAGTTCTGGCATAATCTGTAATTTTGCATTCACGATTTGTATGTAAAATTTTAAGTTGAAGTACTGTCTCTCCCTGTTTATATTACTCAATTTCACTTAGTTTTATGAATATACAACAAATGTTATGGATATTTACAGCGGGCATACATTCAAATATTTAACTTAATATGTAAGATTAATTCAAAATAAGGAAATTGGATTTGTAAACAAAAGATTCACGGGTGGCTCATTGTGTGGCAAACGCATTGTCTAATTATACTTTACAAACGTACACCAGTAACATCTACTGCGTAGCAACGGCGAACGTGTTCCATATATGCATTAGCGATATAACAAGGAGATACAATTGTCGATCTGTTTATATAATCGTTGCGCAAACGATTTGTTTTGTTTGGTTAAAGAAGAGGTACTATTACAGACAATATGAGATAATAAAGGAGATATTCAAATGTGCGATTGTGTTTACTGAATATCTCAAGTTCACTTTTCATGCACTTTCACAGTCTTGTATACTTTTGTAGGATAGACGGCTATGGCACTTTTAATTTGTGTTGGATGCATAGAAATGGAATTATCCACATTCATATGGATTTTACACTCACGAAATGTAAGAAATCGAGAATAAAGATTTTGAATTAACAGGATACAGTTTAATTATAATAAAGCTTATAATCAGTCAACTTAAGTTCAGTCAACGAAGTAATAATAAACGCTGTGGCTGTAGAAAGCTTGAAACAAAATATTACTGCTTTCAATGGAAAAGACATTGCAAATCGGTTTACAATCGATGTAATCTTCATAACATCTTGAATGACAAACAGGATGATTTCTGTGCTCTGCGATTAGGTTTGAAAATGTGTCTTGAAGAATGTATGCATTATCCTACCCCATGTGTTCTACCCTCTACATTCACCGATTAATATTTTTATCTGTATAATCATTGAAACTGTAGTAATTTGGGACTATTATGGGACATTACTAAACTATTTTGTATATTTTTAAATAATAAACAAAAATGAAAAATTGTCACAAAATTACTGTTTTTTCGAGAACATTTTAAACCCTTCATGGATAATTGAGAATTAAATGAGCAGAGATGTACTCGTTTATACGTTTTACATATAGGAACAATGTGGTAAAAAAATCGATTCTATATAAATAAACTTACGCAGTTTGAAAATTATCAAATGTGAATTTATATCTGGATTCAATCAATTCAGGTTATTATTCCAACTTTTAAAGAATAATTAAAAGCAAAGATAGCACTTCATAAAAGTACCGCATTCCAGAGTCTTTCAAAGTTTGTGAATAACATGTGTCATAAAAAGTGTATAAAAATACAATAAGTGAATGACATGCGCAACTTGAAGCATTTATCATAATATAATAATCAAAATATGATTTCACTTTATCGTTTCGGTATCGTTGAACATCAGCATACGCTAATAAATTATGTTTACAGTTATTTGATAATTTTTTATCCTAACTACCATAAATGTGTTTTGTTTTTGAATTTTGTTTCATTACTATCTAAAACTAGAAAATGGCTCTCGAAGTTCGAGTATTGGATTGCTAGTAATACCTAAAATTTTCACAAATGATAAAGATGTACAAGTATAACAAAATGTGTATATTTCTTATATTGTTAACATTTTGTATTTTTCTGCTTCTTTGGTTCTGTTTGTACGTATTTCTAAACGTAAGGTTGTGATGGAAATTTATTTGTCCTTTATTAAGATAAGACATCTCATGAAGGTTATCATAGTGGCCGAAACATCGAGCTAAAATATTGTACTACAATTATATGTAAATGCAGATTCTATTCAAAACCGTCAAACAAAATAATTCAAATGAAGGAGAACTGAAGTGATTTATTTAAAAAAATGGTTCCCAAGATTCTGTGTTCGTGTGACTAAAGAATACACAGATTTCTTTCTTGTACTTGCGTGACAAATTGCATGAACATTGCTCAGACAAACTTTCTATTTGTTTTATTTATAATAATCAGACCAAAATCAATTGAACAAAATAATAAATGTACATAATATAAAATGACAGTTTTCTATTACATTACTTTAAAATGCATTAATATGACAGACGTGCCTGTTTCATGAAAAACAAAACCAGAAACCCTCGCATTTACAGAAAAATGCGTTTCCATTATTCGTAGAAATTAATTTTGTACCTATAGCATACAGCTATAGGCATCCTATAGAGTGCGTAAAATGAGATATTCTTTATACTAAAATTTCTTTTTTACAATGTTTTAATGCTTTTAAATGTATTGAATATATTGTTTCATGTTTTACTATAGTGTTGAATCAAATTTATTGTCGTATGATTCAGTTTAAGCACATTAAAATTGTTGTGAATAATAGTTTTATGTATAAATTTTATTGAATTTCAGTATCTCCGTCGTTATGGAATGAATAACAATAAATATTTTTAAAAATATGTATGAAAATGCATATAATAAATTAATCTTTCGTTATTCACCGGCTTCATTAATTTTAGTGAATCATTGAAGCATAACATGAGTATGCCCCGTAGGTAATGGAAAACTATGTTATATTAAGGCACGCTCATAGATACGTTAAACACCAAATATGTGAACAATAATTTCAAGATTGTGTATTAAGAAATATCTCGTATAAACTACCACTATACAATCCTTTAATGCATACTTTCATATCGTGTTACACTTGAATTTTATGTTGCAAAATGACATGCAGTATTTGCTTCCAATGATCCTTGCTAGATGTGGTTCCTGTATGTTGATTTATCTCAATGCATTTCACCGTGCATTTTTCCGTAAGAGTTTTGCTAATGATTTCAATGCGTGAGTGGTGACAGTTCCCGATGCAGATGCTTAACAGTTATCTCAGTTGCGTTAAAGAAAACCGTAAGGTGAATGAAACGAAATAATGAATCACAAAGTAGATTATGTAGTCATTTGTGGCTATTAACCATACTGAGCTAATATTTACTCACCATTATATCTAGGATTCGACGAGTAAAAAAATGTAAGCAACAGCGAGAGAAAAACGATTCGTCATCTACTTTGGACTCATTACACATTAATTATTTTAAGGTGCATATTCCTATTCAAAGTATTTTACATTTCCTTTAGATGGATAGATAATTATTAATCAGCATTATTATAAATAATATTCTCATCTATCTACTTTACGCCGATAATATTATTTGTCTTAAACAGTTTATACATTTGTAATCGATAAGCGTTCGTAACCATTTGTAAAAATTGTATTCAATATTATTGAAGAGAAATATTATCTCACCAGTAATCGTTTATTGTGCTGAATCTAAACATATGCAAGGTCTAAAACTACGGAAGAAATGAATTAAAACATTCCATTTTCGGTTTTTCAAGATATACGTGTACAAACTGTTCACTTCGATCCATTCAACCTATGATTTTATTCAACCTATGAGAGGTGCTTAATTATTTTTCTTCTGCTTTACGGGAATGGACTATCAACGCTTATATTTCTCGAATATCCTGGATTATTTGGAGTCTTTGTAATAGTTTTCAAAAAACATAACTTGTTTCCAATAACTGAATATTATTTTTAAAGGCTTTGGAAGCTGAGCGTTACATTGCTCAAAGAAGAATGAAAGAACTTACAGAGTGAGTTCTCTGCCGAAACCTATGTCATCAAAGCGTTGCTTCCAAGAAAGACTCGTTTCATGCTGAAGAACAGTTTCCGGAAAGGAGGGGCTCGTAAATACAGAGTCGCACATAAATGTAACTGTTAATGTGAAACACGACCGCCTCCACAATTTACGAGTCATGTCATACGAGAATATAATTTCATAAGTTGCAGCGATACTGCAGCGGTGAACGCGAATCAATGGCTTCTTCCTCAGTATGGCACAGCGAGCGAAGTCTCGTTAAAATATTTATGCGTCCTTCTGTTCCGGAATTATTCGACGGAATGGCTCGAGAAAACAATATTAGCGGGTCGATGGCCCTGGTCATGAATTATGCAGACCCACCCTCCAGTCGCACTCCTCGCATCCTCTCGCTCACGTGCGTCCTCATAGCGACTCACAGCACACGATGGGACTCGTCATGCAATCTGGTCACTTCGTATTACATCCTTTTTCAAACTGGTTAAGATTACGGACATGTCCACATATCTCAAGTTTTATACAAATTCAAATATTTAATATGGAAAATCCAGCTTGGGACATTTCAGTTCGATTTAACATGTTCTTCAATGCTATACATTCACTTGTATATTTAAATGGAAGTATATCGAAATCTTATATGGATTTGTAAACAAAATGAACTCTAGATTGTTTGTTTTTAATAAGAGATGTATTCGGAAACATACAACATTATTTGTTAGCTGGATATTTTCTTAATTTTAGACACGTGTTATTTCTTTTAAACGTATTAAAATCTGTAGAATCAATCATTCAATTCAAAAATTAAGTTAAATTTCAAATAAGCACAGCCTTTTACAATATTTTTGTAACTATCTCAATTTAAATAAATTTCCGAATTTCTACCCTTTTGAAGATGTTCCAAATGGATAAACAAACCCAAAGCATATACATACTCTTACAGAACATACCAAAAATAACTATAATGTCCTTTAGAACCGAAATGTTTGGTATATTAGTTCGAGAAATGTTATGAAAATAGAGTAATTAGCATTCTGTATTTTGTTTTCTTTCTTGTGAGAGAAGATTCTCAGAGAACATTTTACGACTTACCTTTCTTCATGTTTCAGGTTTTGTCGTAGTTCCAATAAGCACACTTTTCGATTATTTGTTGGTCAGTCACTTTAGTTCAATTGATTATAATGCCTGATTTTATTCACAGATTTGTTTTATATATAGATTTGTGTGTACAGTGGGATGCGATGCAATTTATTCAAACGTTCCTGGCAAGTTTTAGGTATTTATTGTATTTTAAATACCGTAAAGAGAAAAACTAATCTAATGAGTCGGTTGAACAATACTGCTGACTGGAGAAAGTGCTAATCTTGATATTATTTACGTCTACAATCATTATTAAATACAAATAGTAATCGACCTTTTAATGTAGACTAGTAATTATTTTTACAACGTCTCAACAACATGTTGCTGGCATCATCAGGCGAATGTTAGTGAATGGACAAATCAACAAAGTTTCATACATTTATACACAATAATTCACAAATAATTTATTTTTTCTTTGTCATTGTTACGGACATGTACATGCTATTCTTAAACTTTGTTAGACTGGTTCGATAAAAATGTTAATTATTACATAATTGTTCTGTTTATTTAGACGGGAACGCACTTTCACATTCATAGTGAGAGTCAAGTCAACCGACATTGGGGAAGTATTTTTAATTTTACATGACCTGACCCTCTTTGGCATGGATATTTCTATTTCAAATAACAAGATACGAACAATGTAATTAGCTAACAATATTGCTAGCTACAATCCTGTTCCTTATGTTTCAGCTGTGAGGCAAGAAACGAGAATCCAACTACCGCGCAAATTGAGCTCATCTGGTTTGAGAAGAAGTAAATCAACATAGAAATAAAATGGCTAAAGATTCATTTCAAATTTTTTTTAATATTATGAATTATATTTAAATTGACTTGAGAAAAAAAAATTAAATAAGAATTGGGTAATCTGTGGCCAGTCGTACACTACTGATAACAAAAAAGAGCCCATTTATTTTTCTAAGTCCCACGCTCTGACCAGTTTTGGATCTGTTAAGTTTGCAACGCCTCTCTCCTCCTGCTTCCCCTTCGACTGGGGAAGTTTCGTTTGACCAATCGTAGGTCTATTTGAAACGGCTCCCATATTTGGAAGACATCGTGCGGCGGGTAAATCGTAACGAGATAAAATGTTTCATTACACCGCTATTAAAGAAATATTTTGTATTTTTTTATTATACACATTTTGGACTTCTATAACAAAAATATTCTGTATATTCTTGACTTCAATAAACTTTACCATTCACTATATTTAAACGAAATTGTTCTTTAAGGTATGAATACTTAAACGTTTTATTGATATGAAATAAATATCTTGCGAAAATTGACTACAAGCACGTTACGATTTCGACAACTGCCCATTGCATGGAATGGGAGTTGAAAATCATAACTAAAGAGGTCAAGCAAGTATATATCACTATTTCTCGGTAGGTTATTTCAAGAATTTACCTGTTTTATACGTACCGTGAAAGAGAATAGTCACTCATTTTTCGATGTCTCAAGCATATAGGCAACTCATTTTTTTTTTCAATTGTCATTAATTCGAAGTATTGTATATCTTAACAATAGCTAATGAGATGACTTCCTCAATATAAGACAAGACGCTCGATATTATTTTCTACTCGTATTGGGAAGGCCATGTTACTTCTCATCCATTTCGAAAGCTCACAAACCCCTCTAGTTGGAACAAGAAGGCACTTGATGCATCGTACATTTCATGGGCCGGTGCGCGCGGTGAACGCGGGTGCTCGCTCGCTTGCTCGCTCTCTCGCAGCGCTCCTAGATGTCGCTTTGTCGTCGATGAGTCTTCCCACCCACCCTTCCTCTCAACGGGATACAAGAGCCTTCGACGCGAAATTGCGGGCGTTCATTACTGAGAGACCAAGGCCCAGCGCACAGTGGATGTGACGTAACGGAGAGGGCCACGTAGACGAAGATAAATGAATAGACACAAATACGCAAGTGGAAAGAAAACAGAAAGAAGAAGGGAATTTTGTGTACGTTATATCCCGTAGAGAGAAAATAATTGAAAGTAATCATAAGGAAGCAGTAAAAAGATATGATGGGGTCCAAGAATTAAAACGAAGCAATGGGAACACGAATATTTCCAAGAAGAATACCGTCTTAAGGAAACTACGATGGCGGTGAGAGAGCTGAAAATGCACGAGGAAGAAAGAAATGAAGGAAGGAAGGAAGGATGGTAGAGAGACTGGTAAGTCGCAATAAGAGGAAGAGATCAGTAATCGGAGGAATGCAATTCAGGCATGGTTCAAACACCTTCCTCTCTATTTGGAACTAAATTAACTCTTCTGTCTTGAAGCGGTAAGGCAGGTGGCAGTGGGTGTGTGGTGGCCTGCGCTCCATTTAAACAAGTTGTTTGTGTTCTCGCTTTTAATTCGGCTCAATGGCGTCGCGCGACTTGCGTACTAAGCGACCCTTGTGTACGCAGCTGACTCTCCTGTAAGGGAACCGCTCACTCGACGCTGAAGAAAATTACTACAGAACTACAGTGGAAAGTTATCAAAGCTCTTTTGGGATCCAGTTGAGATTCGGAAATGCATGTCGAGTAGGTTAAGTTTTCCATTCTATATTCAATTCGACTAATATAGGACAAAACTATTGAAAAAGTCGTGCACAAACATGAACACTTGAATACTTTGATCCTTGTTTTCATTCTTAAAATGAAGAGTGCAAATGACAATATTAATGCTTACCAAAGTCAATGATTCGTTAATGTATTTTTATTATAATTCTTCTTTACTACAGAATAGATGAATAATTGTTATATAAACTTAAGAAACGTCTATTGAAAGACAAAAGATTTAATTTAAAAACATTGAATCCTTCTATTCTCTGCACTGCGCAGAAATAAACACTACCAATATTTGAATAAAAAATCCTCTTAATTGGGCAGTTAAAAGTTCGTTTGAACGAGTTAAAATATAGTTAGAAAGTTTTCAAATAATGTGTTCGTCAATGACCACAAATATATTTCCCAGTATCTGTCAATTGTTTCAAAAAATTGTTTCGTTGAGAAAAAAATCATTGTTTCATACGAAGAATTTTTTTCTCCCTTTCTTGAGACAATTCATCATAATCACTGCGAACTCTTCTTAATACGCATTTTAACACATAAACGCGTATCTTTCCAACGTCAAAGAAGACATTTCTAATCAAAATTCTTTTCCAGATTATCCTGTCTCCTTCCTTTCTCTTTTCTGACCTCCCTTGGTCACCTCTTGTTCTTTTCGATCCCGACGCTATTAGGGCTAGGGTATCTTTCATTTTCCTCTTTCCTCTTCTTTTTTTTAATGTTTCTAGTAAAAGTCATGTGATATGTTGGAATTTGTGTTTAGAGTTGTAATGCAGGAGGGTTTTTAGTGGGTATGGCTGAGTCTTTCGGCGAGTCCCACACGCGGGGAGAGTCATGTCGGCTCTCCCTAGTGCGTAACTGCATTTTCCCTACCTGTACAAGTTTTAAGGGCTCTAATGACCTCGCTGTTGACGAGCCCTAAAGCCCCACCAAAAAAAAAAAAAATTATCTTGTCTCATTTCAGACAAGTTTGACATTCTTTGCAGTTTCAACAACATTCTCTGCAGTAAAAAGTGAACTGACACTTTTCCGATCGAGAATCACTGTTATTTAGAATATGAATATGATTGCAATGAAATAAAATGTTTTCTATGTACTGTCAATAAATATTTATATTAGAATTAATTTTCACAACTTTCCCTTCATTCGGATTAGGATTTGAATGCCAACGTTACAGGAAATATGGAGTGCTCAAACGTACAAAACATCGGAGACAGCTGGTATATCAACCTTACAGTTTCATCAACAGCCATGAATCGCGATACAAGGGGAGAGCCGCGGAGTGCAGGTGAAGAACAAAAGCCCTCACAATAAGGGGTGGATTTATATTTTCGACCGAATAAGTTAATGCTTATCCCTGCTGCAGTTCAAGAAATAACATGTATAGCAGTCTTTATTAATTTTTTAACACTAATACATGACAATATATTAACTGAGAACAAGAGAAGGCAACAGTTCTAAAAACTAAGAAGAGAAATATCAATAACAAAATTATTTTTGAAACATGAAATTACGAAGCGGTTATATCGAACTCAAAATTCGTTTGCAGCGTGAAAAGTCAATGCGCGATACAGTATTAGACAAATTCTACGAAAAATAATCATAATGATAATCCTGTGTACGGAACCAAATTCACTTGTTCAAGATGTATAAAATATCCCAGATTCTTTTAGAAAAACGATTATTAATTATTACGACAATAAAATCAAAATAATGTCAAAACTTCAAATTTCTACCGTATACCCCTACGTATGGAGGAAACAGTATGCAAAGTACTATTTCATTCGGAATTTAGATGTTCATTGTGACATTTCCTTTGATTTTATCTTAAACATGCCTAATAATTTTATTTTCCTCGAAGTCTCATTTGGGTTCCTAGGGAAGGTACTTCGATTTTTTTAAGATAAAGAGATATTTTTGTGTCAGTGTCTACAATATAAAGATTTCATACGATCAAGATGAAAGGTGAGATTAAACATTTTCAAACAGTTAACAAATTCATGGGTGACTTGCAACATTCATTGGTGTTTCTACGTTATGACAGAATTTTCTTCTTGTGTGGAAATTCTTAGGTTTTCATGGAAAAAGTTAAAACTGAAGTTATAGAATTGAGATGTGTTCCCGGTGTGGCTGTCTGGAATTTGTGGCACCCGTCTTTTCAATGTAGCCTCCTTGCTCCGTACTAAACAGCATGATTAGGGTAGAATATGAGAAAAATTCAAAATTCGTTGAATCTTTGCGAAAAATTAGAGTTTGCATTATGGTTCAATAAACCATCTTCAAAAGTTTGCATAAAGTGCAAATATGTCCTAGAATATTGATACAATTGTTAAAACTGACTCATGAAACATATAAAAGAATGAGTTTTGGAATACTATAAGCGATTACGAAAAGGATCGTGAAGTTGTAAGCAATCACGCTTCTGCAACAAGTGTCAGGCGAAAAGCGCAAAGGTGAATGCAAATGTGAGCACAGAGGGAACGCCAATGTAACACATCCATGATTGAACTTCTTGTGATAACACAAAGAATTCAGCTTACTCCACGTATGTCATATTGTCTTTAACAAAGAGCTCTTTATCAGAGTGTTTTAGGTGAATTTGATAGCTTTGTATATGTTTGCAGTTGGAGATACATACA
The DNA here is from genome assembly GCA_002313205.1 of Laupala kohalensis. Classification (NCBI taxonomy): domain Eukaryota; kingdom Metazoa; phylum Arthropoda; class Insecta; order Orthoptera; family Trigonidiidae; genus Laupala; species Laupala kohalensis. The sequence continues at coordinate 446,596 of NNCF01126780.1, forward strand.
CCACAACATTCTCTCCATTTTCATAAGTTGAAAGAAACGTAATTTTCTCAAACTTAAATTTCCTCTATATTTTTAAATGTTCTATACTTTATTTCGCAATATATTTTAATGACAGTATGATTAGAATGATTCACAATAAAAATCTATCTTAATTTTTTGCCTTTTAGGTTGGAATATTTTTAACTAATTAAAAAATAGATTGGATTACTTTGGAATAATGAAATATAACAATTGATAATTATTTTTAACCTCTTATATAATTGCGTTTCACTTTTCGCTTGAAACTTATCTGGAAAGAAGAAAAACATAATTCAAAAACTGTTCCAGTATGGTTTAAAGTTGGTGGCTATTTTCGTTCTTCCACGTTTTTTGTTAATAATAATAATAATAAATTTATTGTCAAAAACTACAGACTGCGTATGACCACGTGGAGGACAATAAACTAATTTACTCTCCGGAAGCAAGCGAGGGACCATCCCATCAATTCCGATCAAGGGCCCTAAGGCAGAGGCGAATTCCAAAGTTTCAGCAAACGTTCCTAGATAAGATAAAAAGTTAGCTGCGAGTTATAATACATATATAATGTCAATATGTTTGTAATTTAACGCAAATATGTTTGTAAATTTACATGTACAAGTTATTATCGAACTATAGATT
>NNCF01126780.1:447911-461006 GCA_002313205.1 Laupala kohalensis
GAAGGTAATGCCGTAACGTAAATGGGAGTACACGTTTGAAAATATACGCAACGGGAAATACATGGACTAACTGCGTTAACTAAGTTTCGGAATGCGTAACACAATTTGCTTAATTGGGAATTTCAATGCGTAACACAATTTGCTTAATTTCAACAACAATTTGCTTAATTGGGAATTGTTATTGAAAGCGTTTTCGAAAACTTTATTTTCTCAAGATTAGTTCCTTCTATAGCCTTAAAATAACTTACATTGTGTTCAGCTCATTCTGCGCTACAGTTTCAACACATATATAATTTCTATAGCTACCTGCGTCTCATTGATTTCGTATCTTGAACTAGACGCTTGAAAATGAATTTCCTAAAACCTCGACAGCAATTTCCTAAAAGTCTCATAGTTAAAATTTTTGTGCTTACACATGAGTATACATAGATAAATTGTATAGAATTTCATCCTTGAGACTTGTTTTCTTTCCAGGTTATGACCTTCCAAAAATCTTTTCTCTCTCTCTCTCTTTTTTTTTCTTTCAATTTTTCCCTTTCTTGAAGGCTCGTATCTCTGTTGGGGGACCTACTAAAAATATGATATTATCTATAAATAAGATCTTTATGTTTGTAAACTATTGTAAAAATTACAACTTTGAGAGTCAACTGGAATCAAGGATATTATTTTCCAAATTTTGCTAAAACGCTTAGCTCAGGTATACATGAATAATCAACTTGAAAACCCTAGAAAAACAACAATATAAAATATAAATAATAATTTACCAACTGATTATAATGTAAAATAAATAAAATTGTAATACAATCTTCTTGGTAATTGTTTATAATTTTATTGACAAATTACAAGATTGTAATTGCTGTACTCACACTGTATCGGAGGTGCTTGTCTAGCTCTTTACCGTAGATACAAAATTGGGCTTCGCTGATTTGGAGATCTACCTCTCCTGCATATCATTGTCGGTTCAAACAAATTATAACGTTCAATATATACCGTAAATATATGAGTATTTTAGATTTTAACTCTTTATATCTATCCAAATATAATTACTGTACTGTCTACTACAACAATAGAAACTTGACGTGATTTCAAATCCATCAATTAATTACTATTTTTATTTACAATAAACAAAAACTTATTAAACTCAAATATGCAATTTCGTAATAGCACGTGTCATCTGTCAAAATAACAACTATATATTAAAGAATAAAGATTATTTCTTTCTTTTTCCGGCATATATTACGTGATCGTGTGAGTCAAAGGTAGTGACTCAGGTCCTAGTAAGCTTCACGATACATTGTATTAGCTGTATAATAAAGCATTGAATAAACAATATATTTTAATTGTGAACGTGTAATTTGTACAGGAAGAATACCGTTTTGGAAAACTGAAAACAAGAGTATGAGACTGACCTCTGACAGAAAATTATATCTTCTTCTTACATGGTTTACGATATTGATTCCCCTCTATAGTTAACAGGATAATCACTCAGATTCTACCATTTGAATTTGTATTTTCTACCTATTTATCAATCTTCTTGAATTGTGTTAACCTGGCAGGGAATATAAAAATTCAAGCTCCCTGGCAACTCTGAGTGACTTTAATTAGTATTTGTAAACTAGAATACTTAAAAGAAAAGACTTCCAAACGTACATGAGAACCAACATGTGCAATTTCGCATCACTAGATAAGTTTGGAATAAAAATGAACGAAGTCAGCAATGCACGTAGTACTGCATACGTATTAATTGTCCACATCTGTGAACATACTTTACTCGGACTATTTTACTCAGCTTGATGTAGTTTCAACTTATCTCTGGGTTGAACCTATGCGATGGTAACATTTAATGTTGAGAAATGTTGTATTTAAATGTATAAATCTTTTCAGTTTATAGTACTTAAAATATGTTGCAAATGTCTCTATTTTATATCATTAGGATGTAATTGAAAACAGTTCCCAAGTTTCCCATCACATGCCTATTGTTAGAGTATGCACTGCTCACGATATCCTTACTTACTGTGATGCATCGCCTCCTTCCTTTCACGTTCAAACAAACGGCATGTCTTTGCCACTCTCTCAAGATCGTTCTCCAGCACAATCACTACGCTCTGTTTAAGTACCTCACAAAACTTTATAGGCCATTTTACGTTTTTCATGCCACCATTAAAGAAGACCCCTCCCCTGACACTATAGTTGTTTTCTCCATAAATTAAGACATTTCGAATCACGGCGTCTCTGGTTTGACTATCAAGTCACAGATAAGAATAACGCTGCAATCTCAATGATGGATGATGGGGTCTGGAAGTTGGCAAGTTACTTTGATAGTATATTACTTGATATTTCTCTGCAAATGTAAGAAATAAGGAACAATATTCTTGGCCTGTTATTCACAATATTAACCAATCTACGCTATAATAGTACGAGTCCAGTCATGTGCATTTGTGTCTTGCAATGAATTGCGTGGGAAAGGTTGATTATAGACGAGAGTACGATAAAGAATGTATGACGTTCATTTCTCTCTCTACATTATTATGTTTACATGAGCAGGGACATACAATTCTTCTTTCTCTCGTAAATGTTACTTCTACGTATTTCCTTTTCATGTCCTTCTCATAAATGTATTTAGGAGCTCATTATGTAATTCATGATATAGTTGCTCTAACACTTCAAACTGGAAACCAGGAAAAATATTTTCATTCTTTCACGCAAGAAACAACTAATGGTTTTCACAACTTCCAAGTACTTACTCGTGGACGAGTGTTTGCAACGTCAACAGCCAGGTGAAAATTGCGACGGGAAGGAACTCGAACTCGGGACCTCCTGCTCTGACCGCAGGTGTGCAGTGNCCGGAGCAAAAGGTCCCGAGTTCGAGTTCCTTCCCGTCGCAATTTTCACCTGGCTGTTGACGTTGCCAACTAATGGTTTTGTTACATTGGATTTAATGGTAATATTTGCAAAGAAAATCTTATAGAAAAGTGACAATTTTAGTAAATATAGTGAATTAATTAATTTAGTTATAAATTTATTAAAGATTATTATTGATATATTTTTCTTCAACAATGCCATTAATTTTTGAACTGTGTTAGCACCAAAGAAGAACATCAATTTCACTCAAATATATTTTAGTTTGTTGAAGCAAAATGTTTGTAAATATACAGTTTAGGAATTCGTTTGATTTCAATATTATGTATTGCTAAAGTCAGGTAGAATCAGACACGTTAATGCGGGGAAATCATATCAGAGGGCGTTTCTCGTTTTGTTTTCTCCGGAACCACTAACGTCTTCTCTTCCTATTCCATCTTTATCGAACCAACATAAGTTTCTTTGTCTATACTCGTTACACTTTTCTTTTCCCCCACCCTTTTCACATTTGAAATCGTCTTGTCTTTTGAGCCTCCACTCGCGTATTTACGGCCTTCCGCATAAGCACCGCGCAAAGCAGTCGCGCTAATAGAACGACGGTGGCGGGCAGTGGCGGCGCCTGCGTCCCATTTAGCGCAGAGGCGAGGCGCACTCGGCCCCAGGGAGCGGCAGCGCACGTGACCGCAGGTGGGACGAAGGGAGGGTGCTCTGCGGCAACCTTGCGGAGGATTACCATGTCTCTGAGAGGAGCACCTCCTCCCTCTCTCTCTCTCTCTCCCAGGNCACAAACACCTATCTCCTCCTTCTAATGCATATCTCCCCCCCTCTCCCTCATCATACGCGTCCATCACGTGCCTCCAGAGATTTGGCACCCACACTGCTGTAACCCCGCGGCTCTTAAACTTGTCGCACGTAAATTATATATACGCGTGGAAGCAGCGCCTTGGGATGTTTAGATACATATTTTTTTCATGGTCTCAGAGGCAGTAAAACGCGAAAGAAGTTGATGCTGTCGTCGCTGTAACGGGGCCTTATCCGGGTAAATGGAGTTAGTATTTTCGTCTGTAGTTGATACGAAGATGGAAGCTCGGTGAGGGCGGTCGACCGCAGGAAAGGAAAGGCGTTGAGTGGACGGTTTAGCGTGTTTGAGGGAATTGGATTTTCTATCGCTGGGTGGGTGGGAGGTCGAGGTTGGTGTCTGGCCACTACTACGAGTCTACCAGAGGTTGGGGTCTAGGTTAATACATTGATAGGCAAGCGCTTGTGAAAAGGGTGACACAGCGAGCTGTCGGATGAAGATGCGTGAGACAAGATGACGATGAGCAGCATTGAATTTGGAGAGATGGTTCTGTGAATGAGGAGAGGTAAGCGCATTTAATAGGAGGGATGAGGCAAACAGAGACGATCTTCATCCTCTTCCACGCAACGCTATCCTCGAGTCAAGCAGTTCCTACCCAAGGAAGGCAGGTGATAAAAAGAAGAACGTGGTCCGTAACGTTCGCTGGTCACGCAGTGCGCCGAGTGGCGCTGGCACGACTCAGGAGCGACGCAGGCGAGTTTCAGACGTAACTGTGAATGCAGAGAATTTCCCGTCAGCAAACAGATTGTGCTACATGTATTGTGCTTTTGTTAGTACTATAATAGTATCGACGTTATTCCATTGGTTCATTGAATAACTGTCAAAACTGTATAAATAGGTATTATTTGAAGAACTGTTTATATTACTACAAAACATATTATCTGAGAGCGGTTCAGGACCAATTTTTTACTCGTAATTATTTTCCTACTGACGAAGCATTGTGAGAAATTATTTTTAGAATGAACAAAATTAACAATTAGATTCTCATTTCAAAGTATAAAAGAGGATTTTCAAATAATACAATGAGATAGGTGTGATCTGCATTCAACCTTCTTCAATATGCTCTCTACCTTCAGTTGTTGCATTTATATGACCTGTCAAAGACTTTCCTGCTTATCCCGAAAGGTTTGTTGCTTCTAACACTGTGTGGCAAGTGGGATTCTCTCCTGGGAAATAGGTGGACAGACATCTGTGCCCGGAAGTCCCCTTGCTTCCTCATCCCACGCAATGGCAACTGTCTTCTGTTGCTCTGCCAACTATAACTCTATGGCAACACTTGCATCAAGTTTAAACTCCATTAAACTGACACGTTTAATTGCGTGAATGAAATTCATGTTCGAGGTCAAAAATACTTGATACGTTCACTCTTTTCGGTTTGGATGAAGTATACCAGTGATAGTAATCCGTAGCGAGGGCAGAATCTTTTAATATATTCAATTAGATCAGCCTAAATAATTTTTAATTAAACAATAATTTTTCATGGAATGTGGATTCTTATAAATTTTAGGAACAGAAACAAAACAAAATGTTGTAACTTTACATCTGTGTAACATCAGGATCAGTGCAATCTATCGATTTTTGAAATATTAACATATACCCACATCGCATCTGGGCTTGCGGTGTGCCGTAACAATCTGGTTCACCTTCAATGCTTATTCTACATCTTCTTTTCAGGTCAACTAATGTTGATGAAAAAGAAATTAATTAATACGCAGCGAGAATGAATCATGAAAAGACTATACAAGTACACAACTACGTAAGTGCCATTGGAAAAACCATTCTTATTAAAATACAGGAGAACGTAAAAAAAGTAACAAAATTCCCCTCCTCGTAACATTACATAATATTGAAACTGGCCCCAAAATACCTAATGAGGAATAACGTTGACTTAATTTTTAATAAAATATTGGAAAAAATATTGTGATTACTTTTATACACACAAAAGAAAATAGTAAATATAATAAAAGTTTAGAATTTTTTCCTAAAATGTAGAGAACTTAAGAGAAAATACAAAAATTAATTGTTACTTTGCACTGATAACCAAGATACGCTGTGCAAAGAATCACGTTTTAGACATTTAATGAACATGTTAGTTATAATAGCATGGAAATTGAATTCAAAATATACTTGAATAATGTGGAACATGAATATGGTAGAAAAAGCGTTGTCTTTCTCCCTGGTCTGGTCTCCCTAGAGCTATTCCTATGTGTTGAGGGCTTGGTTTTGCAATTTCCACCGACGTTGCCTCCTGAGAAGCTGTCAGGTCGTGGAGCAGAGATCTCGCGAGGGCGGAGTCGAAACGTGACTTGCCCTCAGCGACCCGTGGTCTCCTCTGTGACTCCCGCCGCTTGCTCCCTGACGGTTGTGACAGCTCCCGAAAGTGGGCGAGGGACTTTGTACTTTGGTTGCGGCGGCGGCTCACTCCCACGCCATGTTGTTGAATCTATGCTTCAATGATGCATGAAACAAAGACCTCAACCGAAAGCCCATAGGCTCAAAAACTGCAGGATTTATTCTAAATATTAACTTCTGAAAGGATTATATCATTTACAATAATATTAAGCTTTTTGAACAACAGCTTTATGGCAACAGTATGAGAATTATGTGCTAATTGAACTCAATTAGAAAATTGTTCGTCTATTTGCTTATGTAGTCGTCTTCTTCCTCTCTCATGTTCCATTCATTTTCTCAGTTCCTACGAATATGAAATAATCACATAAAATGAAGAGTAAAAAGAAAAAGAAATTTTTCACACATTAAATAGAAAATGAGGTTTGAAGGAAAAATTCTTTACTATCCTCTTTGAATTGATCATTATAATGTGCATTATCCTTACAATTACTACGTGACTAAAATACTTTCGCAACAATTTGTTAATAAATTACAATGGTATAAATCGATGGAACTTGCAAAATCACGTTTGTTGAAGTATCAGGATTTAGTCTATCTGATTGCCAGCTTTAGATGTGATCGGTAAGTTGAGTCTGGACTCAAACTACATAAGCCCGCAATCTACGTTCGTATTATTAGGTGATCATGGTTATCAAAAAAATATATGAATTTTATTATTTTAATACATCTGTGTACGGCTTCATTTAACTAACTATTGAAACACTCATGCTTACCGTTTTATTTAAACATGATAAAAACTTGTTACTCAATGTAAACCCACATATCAAAGTAGTAATAATATCAGAACAATTTCAAATACGGTGGTAAAAAATTGCAGTAAATTTTTAATTAAACTTTAAATGCGTGAGTTAAGGACGCAATAACTGCGTCTGTAGTTCAACTCAAACATAAATACGTATGACATTTATTGTTGAAATAAGCACTGCAATATTGAAATGTTTTGAAATGAAATTCATTCTTTCAGTGTTATTCTGATATTTCGACAAAGAAGCTTTATTTAACTTTGCCATATCTCTTTGTCATTCATTACAGACTTTTCAAAACCAACATCTGATGAAAACGTTCTTTATTATTTCTCTCAAAAGGAAATTAATACCTCTCACACTTCATTAACGTAAAAGTCGATTGAAGCTAAATATAACATCATCACAACGATATTCCTTTCCCAAGGCAAACGACGGCGATGCGGGGGAATGACTCATAAAACATAACACGTTTCTCAATAGTGACAAAGGAAAAAAGAGAAGTCAAACAACAATACAGGATTTTCTGTCACTTGCCCCTTACTCTATACTTTCAAATGACATTCATATTCCTATTTCAATATTCTAATTAATTCAAGATCTGCATCACATTCTCCGCATCACACTAATTATATTCAGTGAAAATATCGTCATATAGTATTTATTTATATATTACATTAATTTATTTCGTGTCGTGTCTACGTCTTCATGAAACAATTATAAAATTAACATATACGTTTATTCAAAATTATTTTCCGGCACTCGGAGCCTCAAAACGAATATTTTCGTCTAATTCTCACCCTTTACGATAATGATACTTTTACGAATTTACGTAAAATATAAGTAAAATAACCTTTAAAAGAAAGTAAGTAAAATACATTGTCCAGTTAAGATGTCGATATCCCTAAACTTAGTAGATGGTTGTAGTAGTAGGGGAGACTAGAGGAATGGTAATCACGGGTTAATCGAAATCACTATAATTCCTCTTAAGTCGGTAATGCAGATTGCAGCTGATGGGTACTGTCATCTCTTATCTCTCTCGGGAACTGCTATGTGAGCGCTTGCAATCTTGACAGTTGTTGTTTGCTCCAATTGTAAAAAAATACATTTAGTGATGTGAGTTGTAAGATAACAAATCCTTCAAAAAATAATAGGCACCTGTTATTCTACTTCTACTGACGTATGAATGATCGCAGTATAAAAAGGTAAGACCTACTTTTGTATCTCTTAACTTTTCATTAGATATTTAAGCACAGATTTTATTATCTTTACTTGTTTAATAAAACAAGTGAATGAGGTAATGGCAGTCACCATGTGAAGTGATTTTCATTAGTCCTTCAGTATCTTTTTGTTTTCTTTTGTTTCAGCTACTCAGATTTTACTATTTGAGTTGATATCAATTCATATTGTAGAAAAGAGCTCATATTGTGGAATAGTAGTTTATTATAAAGATAAGAAGAGAGTAAATTATATATGGTCATTTATAAAACAAGGTGAATTACAAATACGAGACCAAAATTGATGAGAAACTAAGAGAATTTTGAAAAGTTACGTGAATATAAGACATTAGTGACCTATGAAAAAGTCGGATGTGAGAGCAGTGCCACCTCCCCTTGTGGAGATGTGCGTCTCCAGAAGCAAAATAGCGCTATAAAAGAGAAGAAAAAAAGAAAAAAATGTGTCCTTTTAATTACTATATTAATTATGAAACAAAAAAGGAATAATATAATTATATTATCATGTGAAGGGGTTCCCACAACGATCAGTTTTGAACTTCAATCTACGGAGTTATATGGACTATGGAGGTGGAAACATGACTACGGCAAACCTGATCTTGCAAGAATCACTGCAGAAGCCTGTGACTGCGGGACTGCTCGTACGGGCGTTCGTCGATGGAGCGTGTTCGCGTTTATGTGATACCATGCCCCTGTCAGCGGACAAACGTCCGCATGGATCTGTAAAAACAATGGAGAATACCCCTGGACACTTTCAGCCTTCAGACGAACGAACACCTGTGCAAGCGTTCTGTGTACTGACGCATTCTTCCCATTGTATTCATACTCTAATAGGGATTCGGTAGGGTGTTTGTCCGAAGGACCTTACATGTGTAGGGCTGTCGAACCGCAGTACTGTGGACGTGCAAGATCGTGTTCAGAGCAGTCGCGGAACAGACGTGTGATCCTCCTGTCATCGACCTTAGAATGGCATTTAGAGAAACAATGGTCCTGAACAAATGGGAAGGAAATGAACAACCATGAATTATACGAATACTGACTCTAAACGGGCAAAACTCTTAATTATTTCTCTGAATGACCCAAGAAAACAAGACACTTTTGGTGGACTTATTTAAAAGAGTATGTGGATAATCGAGAAAATTGCTTGGGGAAATAATGTATAAATTGATTTTCTTTAATTAACTTGTTAAAACCAATCGCAACGTATAAAGTGACGTATTGACAAAAGTAAATACAAATATAACATAGACGGGTTTGAACCTACGAGAACTCAGCCTAACAGGACAGTCGACTTACTGCCACTCGCGGCACGATGACCCATGCAGACGCTTGTATGTTATAGATTTATACAATAATATTACAAGACGACAAACGATCCTTTTGAGAAATGCGATCATGTTAGACATATGAAATATAAATTTCAAAAGCTTGAAACTTTTTTTTTCAGATATTTTGAAGAAGTATTTGTTCTATTTTGGATAATGTTATTTTGAATAATATTTACTGACAAGTAAATTTCACTACTATTGAAGCTGTATGCCAAAGTTTTTTGATAATCGCACACTAGGATTTTAAAAAGAAATGAAATGTGAAATAATGGATAAGAAAATTGCATGTTGACATTGCTTTATCAATAAGTGTTTTAAGATTTAAACCCAAGAATGACAACATAAAGGGGTTAATGGTAACATCTACATTGTTGGCTTTCCATGTGTACTAGTTCGCATATTAGTGTAATACTTATTTAGTTCTCAGGAAAAATATTTCACACAGTTCTATTATTATCTCTAAATCGTGTGTACTCTTATCGAACCAATCCCATTCCAAAGTATTTGGCATAATATTCTAAAGTAATTGGCTACAATCCATTTTCCATTCCTGAATCTGCTTTTATGATTTCTGAGCTTTATCTCAATTATATGTGGATTTCTTAGAACCAGAACAAGAAAAGAGGCTCCTTAGATAAAGGAGCACAATTAGTAGCAGTATCAGCAAACGGGCAGAACCGTTACTTCAAACTCCTGCATCTTAGATGCGAACTCGAAGAGTAGAGCAATATTTCAACTCAGGTGCAGACAATACAGTTTTGTTACATTAGGCAGTATGAAAACCGCTTATAACTTTCCAAGTGTGCAATATATTGCAGGAGAAATTAGCAACACTATATAATTACAATACGATAGCTGGAATTTAAAGAATATCTATAAAGTTTGTATTGAACCACAACAATCTTGGAGATGTGTCAAGTCTCACCTCATCATGGCCATTGCACATTAAAAGCTATGACGGGTTACTCCGACCGAGTAGACGCGGGTAGTATAATATACAAGTTGGTAGAACCTATCTGGAGTGAACTGACCTTCCCTTAATATACTAGAAAATCTTGCTTGTGTTTTGAAATATTTTTTGGAATGTACCGTAAAGAATACGAAATTTCAGAGCTTATCTTAAGAACTGCCAACATTTGTTAGTATTTGAAGTGCATGCGGGATAGTATGAGATGGAATATTAGGTAAGTGTTTAAATTAAGCTGACGATAGGAATTTTTTTCCTTGAATAGGATACTTACATTAGGCGTGTAAATTAGAAATACTAAAAATATTTGGAGAGTTGTGGAAAAGAAATTCCCGAAAAAAATCCTTAAGCTGGCGGGAAAGATAGAAGAAACCATTAAAACAATATAATTTGGAGAATATATATATATANTACAAGAGATTTTTTCAGAGGAAATCACCTGACGATATTAACACCGAAATACTGTTTCGTACTAACCCTTTTCAAGATTGTTTTAATATTGAGATTTTAAGAGTAAAAAAACAGATTTTTTTTTAATGAAAATATATTATACTAATTTCTCCAATCGATGTGCTAGATAAATTATATTCATAATATCGAAACAATAGCAATCGTGCGGATTCAAGAAAAGAACTCATATGCAACCGAAACAATATCTTCTCGTAGAGTTTCATTGCTTCCTGCAAGAGTGGAAGCATTTGCGAAGTATCACTTCCTAAAATATTTCCAGCGTATAGCTTCATGAAAGCGAGCATTGTGAGCTTACAATTGCTGCATCTCACCGCATGTATGAGCTCAATATTTAATTTCGCTGAGAAGCGTGACACTTGGGATAATTGGGAAAGGAGGTGCAAAGAGAAGATACAAAACAGGGAGGAAGGGATGGGAGAAGAGGCGATAGGTGGACAGAGAGGGCAAGAGGAAGCACGAATACGCCTCAGGCTGATGTGTGCGCTCCTAAAGATAATGCGAGCGATACAGCGGTTTACGGCGGATGCCTGCCTCGACTGCGGGGGGCACTTATTAAGCGACGGAAGCAGGCGCAGTTAGGCTCGCACAGAGAGTACGAAATATACTCAAAGGATGAGAGGGAGACCAAAGAGGCCATTGGCCATCATTTGTCTTGTTATGACTCATATCAAATGGTATCTATGTCGGTGGCTCACACTGGTAAGGGAAAAGTTCCTTAAATTTTTCAAAATAGAAATTATTTTATCCTCTGTTGACCGTTTATTAATAAATTAATCAATAATTTGGGAACGTTTCAAGAAATCCCTCACAAAACAACATATTTTATTGGTTACTTTTAAAGTTAAATAAATGTTTAGAGATAAATGTTTATCTCATCCCTCAATTGTATTCTAGTTGTCTTGAAGGTGAATTACTAAAGCATTATTAGTATCGCAAGTGATACTAGCATTAAATATTATGAGAAAATTGATGATACTTCCGTTGCGTAGTCGTCCATCTCGTGACAGTTCAGATTACCTTGACTAAGTCACCTAATATTTCTTACAGAATAATTTGTCGTAGCAAACACTTACACAAACAAGGTCATCTAATATTTTTGAATTAAACAAATTCATCTAGAAAGTTGCTCAATTACGGGAAACCCAGTATATTAAAATTTTAATATATCATAAAATACCATCTCATTTTGGATTTAATATTTTTAATGTAAAACTGTATCTAAAAATATATGCCTATCACAGAGCACTGATGACTTAACCAATATTGAAAAAAAACTATTAGAATTTGATTTCAGTACGAAATGGCTGTGTGATTTCAAACAAACAGAAATGAAATGATATTTTTTAATCGTGAAAGAGATAAAATTTGAACAGTGAAGATGAGGGTCCCTCGGATCCTGTGGGGTAGACGAAAAGTTACTTTCATGATATTTCTTATGATACATACATAGCAATTTTATTGGTGATACATTTTCTCCTGAGTTACATTTTTAGATTAATCATTAGAGGACAAAACTACCCTTCAACATTTGTTTCCAAAGTTTTATCTTATTCCAATTAATAACTGAAATATATTACAACACATACGCAGAATGAAATCAAGGTACCCTGGGAATCATGTTTGCTGATGATGTTCTCATATAGTGGGAAAGAACTAAGAATGTTTTGTTAACTTTGCACCTTATATTATATTGTTCGACAAATGCTATCTTGAAGCTACTGGATTCTTTTCGCCCAACGATTGGAGATATCGCTTCCACTGGGACAAGTTTCATCGACGGATATGGAAACAAAATCCAAAATCCTGTCCATATTATCCAGAGTCTGTACGACATGAGTCTCATCACCTGTTTCACTATTCATTCCAAAAATAATGACATTAAAAGGTAAATTTGTATGTGTAAGGCTTAGAAATAAATATTACTGGTAATATATTACTATAGAAACACAGAATTTAGTTTAGTAAAGATGCCTTGAGAATTTAAAGAAGCAGTATCCGTTACTTTCAACCCGGTGTTAATGATGATATTTTTATTGAAAGAGACCAAACAATTTTCATTTTTAATAATTTATCATATTGAGTAAGGAACCATTGCTATTTTTATCGTATTTGTATTCAAAATTCAATTTCAAATTACCAACCTACTTTTCTCCTTCATCTAACGGTCGGTCGACGTAATCCGGAGAGAGAAGACTCGGATCATTTGTTGCTGAGGAAGACT
>NNCF01126780.1:461023-621731 GCA_002313205.1 Laupala kohalensis
TATATATATATATATATATATATATATATATATATATATATATATATATATATATATATATATATACACAAATGTCCCAAAATATTTTATTTCCTTTTTCTGCATAACCGGATGGAGCAAATCACACGTACTGTGGAGCATTAAAAGATGTGTCGGAGATTTCGCGCATTTCATCTTTCACCTTTTCCTTTCGGAGATAACTACATTAAAAAATACATTTAGAAAATATGCTACTTGATTCATTTATTTGCAAAGGATGTAACTTGACTACTTGAGTCCTGACAAATGAAAGCATCTGGTAAATCATACACAATATTCGTATGGATTTGTACGTAAGTTACGTTACGCTCCATTGTATAATAGTATACACAATTCATAACTGTAATGATGTTATTTTTTATTTTGGTAATGCTATATATGAAACCGAGTGAAATTGCCTATACCTGGAAAATGTGAGGGAAAGTAGTATCTGCCACATTGTTCAAGTGAATGGAATAGTTATCGTACAGAATGTTAGTTTCATCCAATTTCCCGTGCAATAAAATCATAATTTGACTTACATGAAGAATAAATTTTTTCATTTTGTATATATGAAAAGTCTTCAACATTTCACTGTTTCTAATCTAGAATATAAGGAAAACATTTCTTCAGTGGTTATGGGTTCTTATGTTTGCGCGTGTTAGCGGTTACACATCAAATAAACCTGCTCTGATAAAGGGAACCAGCTTCTTTTTCAGTGTTGAGTAATAATTCATAGGTCACACCTTTTGCACACGGCGTTTATCCTCCTGCGGAGAGTGAATATGTGGTTTGTAATGCGACATAATTCGAGTTTCCTCCCACGCGCTCTCGTGGCGACCTGCTGTGAGTCTTGTGGCACGCCACCATGCCTCCACTCCCACTGGCTCCCTATCGCACCCGGATTGTTTGTAACGAATGTCGCGACGTGCGCACCATCGCAAGTGGAGCATTAGCCATTAGCCACGCCCTCACCCGGTGGCTCGGAAGTTATGGCTATCACAGGATATAGATCGCGCCCTTGGGCCAGTAGCTGGACCCACTTCCGCCCCAGTGTCCCGACCTTACCTTCATCTCGCTCGCCATCGCATACACCACATTCGCACTTCTATCTTCCCGCTTGTATCACCACGGCATTTTCGAAAGGAAACCAGAAATGAACTGAGTAAACCAGCGGTGAAAAGGGGCGGTAAAGAAAAGAAAGAATGTAGCAAGAAACTAAAGCTATTTTCCGCTTCGTTTTACTCGAAGACGTTTCTTGAAACCAACTTTAAGGCTCTTCAATTATTCCTCCTAACCTCGGAGGCACATCCGACTTAATGACACGTCCTTTACATAAAACCTCGTCGCTGTTCTGTCGTTAAAAGTTGCCGGCGGGGCACCGGTGGTCGCCGGTGCGCGCCTGAGAGCGACAGTAGTGAAGAAAACAGTGGGAGGGCAGGAAAGAGAGAGCAAGTGTCGTTAAGGGGTGGCCCGCAACAGACGTCTCCTTCGACCTTTGGCAAACACTGCTTCCCTTGAAGCTTCTTTGCCACATGGTATGGCCAACACACTCTGGAGAAAGAGTTTCCGTGTCAACAGGTTGGGACTTCACGCGAGAGTTCATGTTCGGGATTACGATAATGCACCTTCAATGTAATTCAACAAACGAAATTTGTAACTGCTTTACTGGTTGTAAATATTCGAGGGATATTTGACAGAATTTACACGTAATAAATGTGATTAAGTGCATTTTACGAACTGAAAAGAAATCAAATAACTGGGATTAACATCATTTGCAATACCAACGTGAGTTTACACACAAATTTTATATAAAATAATGGAATACTAAAAGCCTAATTTTTCTTGTTATTTCAGTGATTTTAAAATTTTCTATTAAAACCAATGACTAGTAGTTTTTGGAATGTGCTTGTAAAATTTAATTTATCGCATTTAAATGTCAGTTGCTCATTCCTCGGGCACATTCATTACTTTTCTTATTAATGCGGTGCTAAAAAGTAAGCAATTAAATTGTCCCACCACATACTTTTTAAAGTACAGCTCTTACAAATACTTCAAATACAGTCAAAAATACACTCTTTTAATACAGACAATATTTTGTATTTTAGAGATACAAGGAATAACAATACTCACAATCATTAATTGCGACACAAGAAGACTTTCCTTCGGAATTATTTCTAGAGACATAAAGAGAGAAGGACCATAGTTGCTGATATTTTTCCATATATATCTCGCTTACAGAGCGTACTTTGAGAAACAATCCAACTACTGCTCTATATTTCCATTCTTTACACTTCTTACAATATTTTCTATTAGCTTAAGTTCTATAGAAATCTTCAAAAATTTCATTATGTTGAAAGAGCATAGTCTCATTGTCTCTTTATAGCTAACGAATAATATACCGCAAATTGTGAATAATTAACTCCATAAATGTGTAAAATAAACAATTTTTCCTTGCTTTCTTCATTAAATATTAAAGAACGTTTAAGTTGCCACACTAAAAACGTTGCCGATTAACATTTATTTGCTTCATCAGGAGAAACAAATTTCTATTTCAAAATGTTATTAACTCGTGAGTATTATACACACAAAATTATCTCAAGTACATATTTTCATTATTTTGTTGGTTATATCATTTACAAATAACATAGCATTAGAAGGAAATATAATTAATTTTATTATGGAGAATTGTAAAAATAAAATCTAATAAATGATTACCAAATAAAATGAAAATAGCATCTAACGGTCTTCATCATAGCACACAGTGATGTGAAGTATTATAGATTTCCCCAATAAAAATCAAACCGAGTTACAAATACTGTTCATTTTTTCTCTAAATAAGTTAGAGTTTACTTAAAATGTTTTTTTTTTCTTTTTGCGCTTAATACGAATCTGAAGTAGGCTTCTTACAACTGTTAGAAATAAGTAAAAATGCCTTTTGAAGATTTATCAAACTATACAAAACTGATAATATCCTTTCCAGACAACCAGACAACTATACTTTGTCACGTGATCACTTAACCAATCAGAAATACTCTTGTTCTTTTGTGGGGTTTTATGACTCGTCGACATCGACATCGAGCCATAAAATTCTGTACAGGTAGGGAAAATGCAGTTACGCACTAGGGAGAGCCAACATGACTCTCCACGTGTGTGGGACTCGCCGAATAACTCAACCATACCCACTAAAAACTCTCCTGAATTACAACATACCAAAACATATCTAAAAAACATGTCACAAATAATGCGGAAAATGAAATATATCCTAACCCTAATAGCATCAGGATCGAAAAGAACAAGAGGTGATCAAGGAAGGTCAGGAAAGAGAAAGGAAGGAGTCTAGCACAAGTAAGTGGAAGTAATGCCAGACTCAGCTCGGGGCACCGTGCTTGCCAAACACGTACTTACAAGATGTAAGTCCCCTGGGGGTACTTGTTGTGCTTCGATGTAAGCTACTGTTAACACATATTGAGTTTCATGACATTATTAGAAAATTACTGGTTATATATTAATAATATAACAGTTACTACAATGGTACAGAATAAAACCGAAAAAAAGAAAAAACATTTTGAGAAGAATCAAAGGGTGCTTCATTTTTATATTTTGATACATGCTAGTTATATTTAATTTTTGTATTTTTTCAATTATATATAATTTTGTGTAAGTTTCTAATGTATAAGACACTTCACTGAATATAAGTGCTTCAATTAGAGATAAACCTTTTTAAAACTCTCCAGTTCTAGTTTACAAAAGTAGAGTGGAAATGCAGACCTCGCCGTTTTCATTTTTAAACCCTAATATCTCATTATTTTTTCACTACATAAAAATACGTTGAAATTGGTTTGTTAGAACCGTCTGGATACAGTAAAAGAATTATACTCTCTCTGTGTCTCAAAACAAAATAGGTTTTCATCGATGAAATTTGTTGATTGGAGAAAATCTTGTAAACGTACTTCTCATATGTCATAATTTCATTTCATCTGAAAATATGCTATTTCTATCTCATAATCTTTCAAATTTGGGTATTATAATCAAATGACATGCTTCAAGAGGTACAATACTTAAGGAGATTATAGAGAGTGAGTCATTCCATTTATTTTTATTTTTCTCTCACGAAATAATAACCCTTTCCGAAGTGTCTTCCAAATTACTGTGCATTATGACTCTTACCCTGATTCTCAAAGCATTTTCAGCTGTTGTTAGATATAAGTGGTCCGTGATAGTAAAAGCCTTATTCATCAGCAGCTTCTAGTAGATGGACATTTGCTCTGAATAAAAGGACCAAAATGGAGAAAATAAACAATGAATGCAATACGTCAGATGAGTGATCTCTAGGTTGGATGCAGATGTCACGCTCCTTTTAGAAGAACTTTATCACACCATCGCAAACTGAACATAAATTAATAGAAGTGCAACAGAAAAAATATATATTTGAAACATAAAATATCAAGTGAAGAGCAAAAAGTATTGAAATCATTGCAGAAGTCCAAAAACAAGCAAATGGTGCTTCTTATCCAAATTTTTATGAAAACAAACCGAAGAAGAAATAAGCATGTAAAGGCTTTGAGCAGGTAGCTGGAAGCTTTTCAATATGAATGGGTATATCAATATACGCATACAGGTATTAAGAGAAAAGAAAAATTAGATTAATGATGTGAATAATTGTTACTTTTAGACGAATACATTAATTACAATAGTAATAATGAAGAATAACATGAAATTAAAAAATCAATGTTAGATTAGACAAATACTTATTTTAAAAGCGAATAGGCAAAATAAGCATATCTTAACTAACTGCAACTCAAGGAAATAAATTAAGTAGCAAAAAAATGAAGACCCTGCGAATAAACATGAAGAAATCAACATGCCATTTTCCCAGAAAATAGTTGTGGAAAATCTTGAAGAAATTAAAAGTGTAGATTTAATCATCTCTAATTCTTTCTCTCAAACACGAAATAAACGCGAAAAATGAATTGAAATGAACTCAACATGAAACGAAACGAATCTACTACTAATCAGAAACGTCCGTTCACTTCCGGTTCTCATCACCCACTTGAAGTTGCTCCTAGTGTCTCGCTGATAATGATGATTTTTTGAACCACGCCAAAATGCTGAGATAATCGTAGATTGTTCTCTTACGAATTTACCAGAGTTCTTGTCAAAATAGTGAATTGTACATATACAAACATACAATACAAATTTTGCAATACAAAACACACTAAAAGTATGAGATAACATAAAAGTTTAATTGTATCCGTTCAGGGAATAATCATAAAAATACCTGCTTAAGATCGGTCTATTTTCTTGATATACCCGTAAAACTTGGCTGTATAACACTTCTTATCTTCAGTATCAGGGAATCAGGGAATACTTATAAATAATTTGAACTTTTAAACATAAAATAAAAAGTGTTAATTGAATTTTGAAAAACTTGATCCCTTGCGGAGAAACACATGTTAACCAAATTTCGAAGCACTGGACCTCGTCTCTCTTCTCTACTCTTCTGAAACACAGGTTCACGAAGGTAAAGAAGCACCTACTCTCTAATATCCACAAATAATATTAAAGGAAGAAACGTCTATGAAAAGAAAATCAAGGATAACATGACTTATGGGTGATTCTTACAACAGTTGTCGTTTCACTGGTCTTCGTCAGTAACAGGCTCAGAGATAAAAGTATAATTTTAACTGCAAAAATCAACCCACTGTAACAGTTGTTTCTAGTGTTCCAAAATGAGTCATATAAAAAAAGGAAAGTTGAAAAATGTTGAAAAATACCATAAGTGTTACTGTCCTTGGTGAAAAGTTTCTTGTCGAAAAGGAGTTTTTCAATAAGAAATGGTCTTAAAATATTTTGAAAAATACATTCATTTGACGTATACATGCTTATCAAGAAATTCCATGAAGGTTTTGAGAAAAGAATATATTTTGAGATTGTTGTACAATTTTTAAAGATTTGTTCCACATTTTTTTAAGCAACCTCGTCACAAATGCTACCGACACTTGTGCTCTTCATGGTGAACAATGAAGGAGGGCGGGTGACGAGTATAGCCAAGCGACTGTATTATCATAAACAACTTACCGTAAGTTGATTCTGGAATCTCTTTGTGTGAGGACGTGCTCAGGAGGGTAGTATGGTGGGTATTTTTATTAGTTGTCACTGTTACTGCCGATATTTGACTCGTTTCCTTTTCATTTAAAATTTATTTATATTAATATGAAATGTCTGAATAAATTTGTTTGTCCGTCACAAACCGCTTGTCAGTAGATAGTTCTACCAACGCTTCGGACATCTTGCTGAGGACTCCATCAGTACAATGTGAGAATCACACAGACCTAAGTTGCTGTTGTACTCTGCGTGGAAGAACGGTACAATATGTAAAGCATAATTGTCATCCTCGCATTGAAGTCGTTACTGATTCACAAAGCAATTCTATCATCATCATTTTATTTTAGACTGTAACACCTGCCGCAATGACGTGGCCCATGAGAAATGAAAGCAAAATCCTCAACGAGATTCTGCACTCTAAATTCGAAGATTTAGTTATCTGTAAAATACATGCAAATTAATTTTTTTATTTTTTTATTACATATTCACGGCATTGGGTAAAATAAACAGGTCTCAACGGTTCTTTCTTATAATAACATAGTTCGTTTGTCGCATATGTTACCCATCCATTATTCTTCATTTTCACTTTTAAGAATTACATACCTACCAGCAGTGATTAACATTAATCACTAAATGATAAAATATGATTAATATGCATAGCTCCGTCTTTTAAAGTATGAAACATCTGTGGTTTGTGCTAAATAACTTGAATATTTGAAAATTTAAACATTCATGAAGTTTTATATTCTAACATTTGTGGCAGAAACGTTCCATTCCAAACTTTTAAAATGAGTTTTCACGCTTTCTTTGTCCACAAGGAAGATGAACTTTGCAAAACAAGATTGAAAACAAGAAAATTTAAAAAGTAAAAATTAACAAGGTAACATTTGTGACACTGTTGCTAGAGGTACTAAAATCCAAGAAAATAATTAAACGATAAAAATACCACAAAACTCATAAATGCTATGCATATTCTGATTCTTCAGAAGTAGTACGAATGGTTGAAATACAAATTCATTTGTATCTTATGGTTTACTCTGCGGAGGGCCAAAACGACAATGTTTTTGAGAATAATTTTTATATCTAATTTTACTTGATGCGCCTCAGATGAAAAGTGAATCTTAAGATCTAGATAATTGGCGAGAGTAGTTCTCATTGGTCTACTGATAAAACATTATAAATAGTGCAAATTTACATAACATCATTTCAAGTGAAGACTGTGAAACGTGGGAGAATGGAAGCTTAATGACAAAGTATTTGAGAGTCAGAGGTTGTTTATATAGAGTGAGAAGCTCTACGAACAACATAGCTTTACAGAACATACGTGAAGACTATTTTAAATTAGGTGGAAGCCTGGGAAACAAAAAATTGCGAACATAATAAAAAATGAGTTTGTTATCGAAATAGTAAAATTCATTTATTTATGGTTGAAAATGATTATAAAGCGTGTTTGTGTGTGTTTTGTTCAATCAAGAGATGGATGATGTACAAGAGTGTGCTACTGTAGACCGTGGTTGATGAGGTGGAGATAATGTTGGCCAATAAAAGCACTGCGTAGAGGGTAATGTGAGAGGGTTTGGAGCAGTTGAGGGGAAAATCGGAGATCGAGAAACACGTGGAGTATCGGAGATGAGACCCAAGCAACTTCTACATCTGCTGTGCATCCGTCCAAGGTATCAGTCTTGTGATTGATTGAGGGTGAGCAAAACTGTTGGAAGGGGCATAGATAGGAAAGCGACGGGATCACAACGAAGTGAGTAATAAGGAGGCGGAAAATCATGAGTGACGCAGGTTGGTGAACTGCCAAATTACTTTTTCCACGTGACAACGTTAGTAAAAATGACCCTGAACGCAAATGTCGTTTCCACATTCTTCCACATTTCGTGAAGCTGTGGGTAAAAGCTATTGATGCATAATATACAATTTTTGCATTTGCATTTACTTTTCTACGGATTACTTTAACCATTCTTCGATTCTAAATTATTGTTCGGAAATTTGTTCACAATTATTTTCTCTGCGCTCGCTGACTCCATGTCAGAATTTTGACACTCTTACCCATTTATATCTATCCTTGTAATCAAAGCAACACTTTAAGGGGTCTAATGACCTTAATGTTGGCGAGCCCTAAAACCCCATTTTAAAAAAATCGAAGCAACTCCTTATGAAACATGCGAAGTGCCCTTTGAACGGTTGTAATAAAGTTCGTTCACAGTTCGGTCAAAATTCCAGATAGAATCAAAAATGTATCAAATAATGGTCACAATCAGCTTTCAAACAAGTGTTAGAAGGCCTCATCAATACAGGCAATACTTCATTTAATACATATGAAACAGTTCTTGTGAGTATGACAAAACTGTGAGAACCATGCCTGTCCGATATCGAGTATTTACAATTCAGTGTTAACCCTTCAGTGCACTAGTGGGGTCTGGCAGGCCCCCTCACGTTTATTTTATGTAATAAATCATTTTTCATTTGTGACTATCGTCGCTTCTTCACATCTTTCAACATTGTGTTTTATTGTTGGTAATACTCAAATAGCAGTAAATAACAAATAGTTTCCTAGAAATTTGGTGATTCTTTCAGGTAGGTATACATTCCACTAAAGGGATCTCTAAGGTGCCTCTTATCCGGGTGGGCTAACAATGCTTGTTTATCAGAAAGTTTTGCAAAAGAGATGGTTGTAGTTTGACAATGCTTCGTCACATTTATTACTTTCACCGAACAGTACTGTACTTTTGTAACGTTATTTCAAAACAGACATATTTAGTCAGACAAGAGTTGAAGTGGATTTTGCACTTGTCTTTCGTTCCTCGCAAAATGTGTAACAATTTGAATGAGGATGAGCTCGGAATTTAGCTGGAGAATGTGATCTACATGATATGGGATAGTCCCTTGCTTACTTCCGGAGAGTAAATTAGTTAATTATCCTCCACGTTTTTATATATATAGTTTGTAACTGCTATTTTGACAATAAAGTTTATTTATTTATAACTGATGATGACTGCAATAACAAATCGTGGGTGTCTGATCTTCAAGAAAGAGGGCATTTTCTTACTGAGTACAAGGAACTAATTGCAACAGATGTGGTAGTGAAGAAGAAGAATCTATGCATTCGCCTGTAAGATCAGTAAGAAATATACAGAATAGTTTCCTTGATATCACCCCAAATTCTATTCTGAAGGGCAAAATCAGATAAGAATGGAGCCCTCATGGCCCTCCGCTTCTTAGACATTGGTGCATAATGTAATTCGCAAACGCCCAGGGTCAGTGTCAGGAATTGCGGTTTCTTCGCCTTTAGAAACCTTTTTTTATTTATTGACGATGAAATAAATGAGGAAAACATTCGCTGCATCAAGTGTGAGGGCAAATGTATTGCTGATAGAGAAGAAAATATATGGTACACATTGACGAAAGCAGATTTGGATGCGTTTCTCGGTGTCTTAATTTGCGTTGGGGTTTCGAAATAAGGGGATGTTTCAATAACAGAATTATTTTTGTCTCAAAAAGTGACCAGTTTATCGCAGCAGCATTGAACATTCACAGATTTCAGAACGTACATGCCGAATAAGCGGACAAAATATTGTATCTGGTCGCAGAGAATATGTTTTCCTGTTATTGGTAGTATGTATTGTGGCGGAAGAAAAGAAGAACCGGTAGCGAAAGATCTGGCATAAAATAGAGTGAAAGAACTAATGCAACCTTTTTATAATTGTGGATATAATGTGACAATGAACAATTTTTTATTTCCACAATTTACTATTCTGGGATCTTTGCAATCGAACAATCAAACAATAAATACCCACTGAATCAAACAACAAGGAATTATATTCTAGAGTTTTTGCTTACAACAACAACCACCATTGAGAAGTTTACAATATAATAGACGTTGCAGCATCCAATGCATTTATTGGTTTCACAAAGATGCATTTCAATGTGAATGAGAGAAAGACCGAGACCGTTTGCAACAAATGCTTCAGAAGTATTTGTAAAGAACATTCAGAAAATTTAATTGTTGGTAATAATTGCAAGTATTTTTTTCTGTTTTTATGAAAATTAATATTACAATATATTAAATTGCTTCACTTAAAATATTTACGGAGTTGCTGAAAGTGTTCCGCATGTAATTTATGTGATTTGTAAATAGGGTGTCTCCGAGGTCCCTTAAGTGCGTATACGTAATATTCACCTTCGGTGCATCAATGGTTTATAGCATTTTTGTGATTTCTGCTTTTTTGTTTATATTTACTTTTAATATCATGTTCAATTCTTCTGTTGATGTTTCTTATAATTTTTTACACCTGACGACGAATCAAACCTCACGTCTGAAAATGTTGTCCTAAAAAGAGCACAAAATAAACATCCATCAAAAGGTCTTAAGTCTAAAATTATTCATCTATCTTAATTTAGATATCTTTGTAAATAGACCAATGATATCGCGGACTTTAAGTAGAACTCTTTGAGGTTGTCACTCATTGTAACCCATATTTAACTGTTTAGGCAGCGTAAATGAATATACCTTACGACGAATATTTATCGTCGAAATTATTTTCTACTTTTCTTTTCACACATTTTAAAAATAAGTTAGCCTATGTTCTTCCTGAACATTGAAATTATATCGTTGACAAATGTCATCACGATTGGTTTGGTAGTTTAATTATGAAAAGGTAGAAAATAGACACACTTCCGCATTTCGCATTGGTATATTAGTATGGATTTCTTTCTTAATTCCAAGCTGATAAATCAACTAAAGAAACTGATTCATTTATTGTTTCATTTTATGATATTTGTTAAAAAGTGTATGCGAATTTATATAATTAATTATAAATTTTATTCAAATTAATTATATTACATATTAATCTCAATACATTCATGCCAATTAGTTCATGACATATTCTAGCGCGAATATTATTCTAAGACTTACTGCATTCAAGATAAGGTTTACAGAACTTAAACATAATTTAATGGAGCTTGAGACCAACTTCCCACTGCCAAGACCATTTACTTTACATTTTACACTGTTTAAATATTTTAAATGTATTTCGAGACAGATTTTTTAAAGAATTAACTAAATTCATTTATTTTTTATAAATGTGCTTTTGAGATTCATACATAAATTTCTCCCTTTGTGATTTGCCGCATTTTGTTTCGTAAGCTTGCCAATTTTGAATCTTTATTGGATGGAGCGATCAAAGTAAAAGATCATATACGCAAATACCCTGTAGATGTTTTCGTTTCTGTGTAAATGAACGCAGCAAGTCACAGAAGTGAAGTATCCTACGTTAGAACATTAAAAGAAGTGTCCATGATTTTGTATTATTTTATATTTCCCTTTTTCGTTTCCGAGATTATAGAATTGTGTCGAAAAAAGGCGCTACGTGACTCATTTATCATAAAGGGATGTTACTTTACTTAGGGTGATATTTGAAAGCGCTGACGCACTGCTGATATAAACAATACTCATAGAACGTGAGTTGCTTGATGCTCCATTGTTTATTGTATGCAATTCATAGCTGCTCTGCTGGCCAATTCTTGTTCCGGGTAGAGATTTCTCCACGGCGTAGAAATGGAGTCTACGTAGACTCCTCTATGCGATTCTTGTTCATTTTTCTACGGAGGAGACATGTACAGGTGGTACAACGTGTGGCAACACCGCAACTTAGAGAAGTCAGCTGTCTTCGTACATTGGGAGTGGGCATTTTATTTCGTTTACCAAAATAAAAAAAAAATTAACCTTAAATGTAGATGGATGTAAATGCGTCTCTAAGATTTGATACTACGCTTTTCTAAAAATTATCATGGTTTTGAAAGTATTAACAGTCTGCGTTCTCGCTGATTATTTCTGTTTTTATGGGCTCTAATGACCTCTGATGTTGACGAGCCCTAAAGCCCCAAGGAAAAAAAAAAAAAAAAAAAAAAANACAATGGTAAATAAGTGATTGTACTTTTATGCAACTTATTGAAATATTTTAATTACTTTTTTACTCTATATCTATCTTTATCGATTAGCCACTTTGGATCGTGTTTCTTAATGAGACAATAACAAATATATGAATCTGAATGAATTAATCAGGTGTTACATTACCATAAATGATTCTTTGAAATACACACTAAAAGCTAGAAATATAAACTCTATTTTTGTAGATAAAAATTAAATTTTAATCGTTAAGAAAATTGTGGCGGAGTTTGTGTGCGATTTAATTAGTAGCTGTGTTCTTTAAGAATTTGACAGTATTGTAGACTCTTCACAAGAATTCGTTCTGTAATTGACCTAACATTAAACTAGGTATTTAATTTGTGTAAATTGTATTCAAATAACAGTTGTTTAATATTATTTTAAACGTAGTATCTAAGTTTACAAAAGAATGAGTTAACAGAGAACGCATCAAGAAACACATAACCTTACAACACATGAAAATACCGCCATAGCCCTCTGCGAAAAATGCGTTTTCTACTTACATAACTCGTTTCCTGCGGCGTGAGAGACGTAGGAAAGTTCTTTAGGTCTTCTCTACTGAGTTCTCTACGATGGAGTATTGAAATCACATCTCTACGGAGGGCCGTCGAAAAGTGTCGATCTCTACGTAGGCAACGGAACAAGAATTGACTTGCAGATGTCCTGTTTACATTGTTTAATGCTGCATGTGAAACTTGCCTATTACTAGCAGATTAGAGAATGTAGTATATGTCATGTTATCCAAGTAAATGAACTAGTCTTGTCAATAGCGCCTTTCACCAGCGTTGTTACTAATGACGCCGTGGAGTTGGCAATCCATATTTTTGAACAATTTGATAACCTTAGAGGATAAGTAGTTATTTTCTATATCACAAATTATCCCATTCTTTGAAAACGATGTTTTTTAGTAGTCTTGAAAATAAGTATAAAAATAACTCTGAAATCAGACTAGAGGAATCGAAATAAAAAAACAATAATTTTTTTCTGTTATGGTAATGTCGCACGATATGTACAAATTAGATTTTAAAAAATTAATTGATAACTGTTCGATGTTTTTATATTAAGGTTTTAGGAATCGTCTTTTTTATTATTATCCAATTAATGTTTCCTTCGAGTTTCTTCCATATTCAATCCGCTTCTAGACGATACACAAGCTTGCGTTGTAACATTTTGAGTGGCATTATGTGAAATATTTTCTTATCATTTGTAATCGCTTCATATTTAACTCTCGCAAAAATGGCCACGTCGTTTGGTTTGGTACTGAAGACCGTTGCATCGTTAAGCGTATTGAAGGCGCAAGTGCTATCGATCGGTTAGTGAAAACTCAGTAAGCAAGAAACATGCTCGGCAAGTAACCGACAGATAGTGGAAGAGTGATGAAAGACGACCTAAATCAAACTAAACGGTTCAATTGCCCATATGATTAAAGCTCACGGTTTAGCTAGTTATAACGTATTTCGAAATTTCACAATGTCTATTAATTAAACATACTCCGTTAATGCAATGCCTTAGTTCCAGTTTCAATGATATTTTAATTTCCTTTATTCTAAAAGAGTGGTGTAAGTTGTCGTTTTCGTTTCCAATGGGACTGAAATGAATGGAATCGGTGGCAACTGAGGATTCAGTGCGTTAAACACGCATCTCCACGTTGGAACAGTAAGAGGGGGATGAAGGAGGGCGACGGCTTCGTACTCCATCGGTTGCTGCAGCTGCCGTCGCCATGCGACACCCCGCTAATTCCAATTTGATTCGCTGCACCACCAACGAACCGCAAAACCAGCAGCGGCGGCGCTAGCGGCAGTCCTACACGCTCTGTCGCTCATTTGCAAAAGGCTGCCGGACAGTGGAGAGACCATTGGAATGCGAAAGTTGCACGTATATATGCACACGGAACATGGAACTTGCGCAAGTGTCAAATTTGGCAAGTGAGGAATGAAATATATTATACAAAGAGGATATTAGTAAAAGGAGGGCCAAAGTTGAAAAAAATATGATGTGAGAGATTGAAGGTGTATTGCCCTGGGAAAGAACGGCAGAGGAAAATATTTACGACATCAAAGTAGCGTTAATTTATATTCTAACACTATTGATTACGTATTTTATCGTATGAAACAAACAATATTGATGGGTAGTTTTTTTTTTAAGAATTAGCTCACAAAATTTTAGGTGTGGTTTGAGAAATGGCAAATAGATTTTACAATGATTAAACTCAAGGATATTTAGAGTTCATCCGTTTTTGGGTGGAAAATGATGCCATGTACATAACTATCCACATTCTGTTCTCGAGTGCGCGGTGTCATAAAGAAGCGCTAACCGGGGCAAAAAAGAATAAAATATATCCTAAATATTATTAATATAACAATATAAATATTTACAATACTCAACAAATAAACGTATCCACTTCGTTGACAATGAGCGTTCTATTTCTTCATTCATATCGTTGAACTCTTAAGTCTATTTTTATATATAATTATTTATCTAATTCTTACATGTTTATCCGTGGTACAGCTCGAATGAATATTGAAATTTTTGCACATATATCCTTTCTTAAATCTGTATACAGAGTTCACCGTGATCACTCATTTGCCGTACCAAAATACACTACGAGTAAATCCATAACGTTCATTACTATGAAAGAGTGGTTTCACATCATACTCAACGCGCAGTCTCCATCATCCTAAGGGGCCCTGAAAACCCCAATTTGACATTAATTCCTATCGATATCGTATTAAAATTTATACGCTCAAAGTCAGAATAAATCACTCTTAGAATAATAAGATAATCACAAGTTAAAACAATTCATTATTTTACAATGTGAAAATAACGAATAAAAATATTTATTTAGTTGACGAACTTTGATTGACGAATAACATGTTATTTTATTTGACATAAATAAATAACGAATAAAAAGTAATCATTTCATTTAACGAAAACAACGAAACGTACTACATAAACGCACCCCACTCAATATTACGGTACATGGAGATTATTTTTAATATGGAAGATCTGCCATAATAATCTCAATACAGAAATACACACGCTTTCAGTACTTTGCAAGGTATGAAATGAGGCTCAAGATGTAGCATAACATTCGATACAACCGACTGTAGATATTATCGTCATTGTTGTACATGTATATATGTAAAATTCGACAGACATGAGGATTTACATGATTAAATAAGCAATGGCAATGCCATACTCAATTTTTCAATTAAAAAGGGCTTTATTAGACATATTTCTTATATTTATATACAAACAAACATATTGGAAAAATATTGGAGGGGCTGATGGTCCATGCACCTATGTTTAAGCCCGAGGATGTTGTGGGCTGTGCAGACTGTACCCTGGTATTCACTCTCAACGAATGTTCTAGATGCTTGTTGCTAGGTATTTAAGATTTACGAAAAAAAGAAACAAAATTCCAACTAGAATAATGAGATTAGGCGGAATAATGCATCTAGAATATTCGTTGAGCAGCGTTACCATACTACGACAACCAGTGGAGAAGAAGAAGCAAACCTTCTTAATAGTCGCGCATATATTTCTTCCGTGTACCCTGCACGTGGAGATGTGATAATTTTCGGTCAGGTGAAATCGTAGCTATATTGCAAACCCTAAAATCATGTTGCCTTGTGTTATTACACACTTAATCGTAGCTGAAACGATGAAATAGTTTGGTAAAAACAAGACATAATTATAATCGACTTTCACACATCATGAATTATTAGACTTAGATAACGCGTGCTTGAATACACACATATACATTAAATTGTGATTCAATAATTTATCACTTATTTCTTTCAACATGATTCACAAGTTTACGACAAAATTATATTATGTTTAATGTTAGGCAGCCTAATACATTCCTTGTAATGAATTAATTAATAATAATGTGTAATTAATGAATAATCCATAACATATGCATGAAAATTCTTTAACTAGAGACTAAATAAAACTAGAGAAATATTGGAACAAATCCTTTATGATCAATACTAATATATAATTGAAAAATGCGAAAGTGTGTTTGTATGTTTACTGTGTAATCACATCTAAACCACAGAACCGATCGTGATGAAATTTGGCAAGAAGATAAATAACGAGAGTAATTACGAGAGTAATTTAAGCAGAAAAAATCAGTCATCATGAACTTTGTTTTGTGCATTTAACAAAGACTGCAAAATTCGGAAGAAGAGTTTAGATTTTACAAGAGGCTTAATGAAATGTGCAGCCGCGCTGTCGCCGTTGTGTCAGAGCGAAAGCGAAAATTCTACTGGCACGGCTCCAGGCGAGTGAGTCTACCTGGGATTCTAAGATGATAGAAACATTTCCGATGTCATGTCAGAGTTGTGAAACAATCGTAGTTAGGGGGGATCCCAACGCTCATGGGTGGAGTGGAAAGGGATTTTATTTTTTCCAAAGAAGATTGGTCCAAGAAAAATCCTAGGCAACGCCAGGTAATGAGATAGATTGATAAAAACAACACACATTGATGCATTGTGCTTCTGCGGCGGGCAGAAACGTGTCGTCCGACTCGGTGATACTTTCACCTCTGGTGTGATGCCAGACTAAGTCATTTAGAATAACAAAGTTCAACACGTCATGTGTCTACATGTAGAAAGTTGTCTTCTTGAAGACGTGTGGATTCAACTTCGTCGACGGCAACCAAAGATTCAAGTAAAGTAGGAAATATTAAGAGAACCCACGATCTTAGCAGATTCGTGGGCGTGACCTGTTTATCATGGCGTGACTGACATTGGAATATACTTTGTTTTACGATTGTTAAATGTTTCTGAACTGCTCATAAATTAAATTACTTACAATGTCACTAGGCACGATAGAAATAGCTACAAACCTTATTGCGAACTTTAATTCTTTGGAAAACCTAAAATGCGAAAGGATTGAGATTGAAAGAAAATATAAAAGCAACCATGGTTGCTATGCAGCCGAAAAAGCTTTCTAATACCAATAATAAAAAAATGAGCAACATAGAAACGACTTTTAATTTATCATTGTAACTGGTTCTCGTGTGCTTTTAGTAGCCCCAATGCAAATAAGCAACCCAACAAATGTACATTTTCTGTTCCTCAACTTTGATCCACAGGTTTGAATCATTGTCTGTAATGTTATTGAAACTATGTTTCATGTTTACCTTTCTAATTTGTTTACATGTAAACTATTATATGATTGTATGAGGTAAAAATAATTTTAAACGTGTATTATATCGTCATTTTAATCGATAATTGAAAAAATATTGGAGGGGAATACGAATTATATTTGACAACTTACCCCTTCCTCGTACAAAGGATTTTCTGAGCCAATAGATCACATATCGAATAATGTCAAAATCACTCTTATCTTAGAATTCTTCATCGTGTTCATCTACGTCAAATGTATTTTGCCTTCGTCATAATCATTATCGCCATCTTTTTCTTCTTCAATTTTCAAGACGTTTTCTGTTTCAGAACATTCAGAAAGGACAAAAATCCCTTTATCGTCTTCAGGGGATCGTAGGTGTTTGCAAAGTCTTCCATTATCAATATTTTTTCCAGTATGATACTATATTTCTTTATTTTATGTTACTGTTTAACACCGACGATGATAAAAACGTAGAGATGACTATAACAAAATAATTAACTATGACTATGAAACAGGAATAGCAAGTAATATAGTATTCTAATGAAATCCATTTCGTGATGAGTTCCAACGAAATTCAGTTACAAAGAACCCTTTGGACCGAAAGGGAATGTTATTTGTTCGAAGATATTAGACTGTTTACACAATTGAACATGACTCATTCGCTGAACGAGGCCAATTCAAACAATACTTTGACTGATTGTTGGAAAAATTGTAAAGTAAATAAAAAAATAAAAGCTAACATAAAATTTTACAGATGTAAAATCGGGTCAGGAAGTACCTCAAGCGCGCTTTTTGTTTTAAAAAAACTCGCCATAAACTGCACGTCTCATACCAACGACGTTAATTCATCACAGATATTTGAAGGAGCATTGAGCTGAAATTTGATAAGTGACGACTGCTAAAAAAAAAGCATTCAGGTGCTCGTTGCAATAGCTACGTGCATCGTGATTGGATATAGTACAAAATGTAAAAACTTGAAGATATTTTTAGAGACTTTTTTAAAAATTTCATCAAATACGTAAATAAATGTAATGCTCTTATCGCAATAATTTACGTATAACAGTTAAGAAAATAAAAAATATAACTACTTTTCAAAGATTATAACTAAATATTATGTATTTATAACAAAGATAAATTAAATAATTAAAAACATCTCACATAGGTCTAATCTGTACTAATAAAAGAGAATTATTTGGAATGTCGGTGGCATGGACATTGGAAAAAGTAATTGGCAATATTATTTGAAATTTCAAAGGGCTCTTCTCAAGGATGATTGCAATTTAACTGTAAAGTATGGTTAATATCGATGAATTACAAAATCAAAAAAAAAAAAAAATTGGTGGCTAATCAGTAGATATGAATTTTCACTCGCGTGATTGTGGACTATGAAGCTTACTAATGTGTCCGCCAGAATTCAATTGGGTTACGCGAGGTTGACAATCCTCTGAACCTATAATAAACGTGACCGAAAAGCAAAATTATATAAAGACTATGAGGAAAATTGTTTTCAAGTACATATCCTAAAAGTGAAATGAAAACCAAAGAATTCAGAGGTCTTAACTCTGCGATTTTTTTATCAAGCATTCTGTGTAAGCTTACAAACAATCCGTAATTTTCCTTCTGTTTGAGCTTACAAATAATCCGTAATTACTTGCATATTGTCATACAATATTAATAATGTGTATATTTGAAGGTTTTCTTCGTGATGTTTAATTTAGTACGACGAAAGTAGAGAAATATGAAGAAACAAACAAATGAATTTAGAATATTATATAAGAACACAGGGGAACGCCGGACCAAGTGAGCTAAAAACTGTTGCCATGTGTTTTAATACCGTCTGTAGGGCAAACTATATCAATTAAGAGTTCTGATTTTTCTTTGATTACTGATATAATTTTTGTGTTTTTGCTTAACAAGGGAAATGGATATTTTTTCATTTTTATTTTATTTATGAATGGCATGAAAATTGTGAATGTCCAGTTTTGATACTTTTAAGTTTCTTTTCAAATCCGGGGCAACTAGTTCTGCTAGTAACTTTTTATAAACAAAATTATTATACTTTTGCGTTAGGTTACAAATGAAAATTTGTGGTTTGACAAGCCTATTTTAAGAGAAGAAAACAGGTGTTACACGTTTCTTTACATTGCGAGAAGAAATACATTTACTTGAGAGTGGTTATATTTATTTCCATTATATATTACAGAATTCGTAAATATTTTCAAATATGATAACAAGCAATTTTGCTGTTAACAACATAATTGCTATTTAATGGCAAATTGCCTTTCCAAAGTACTGGCTATTGTGAAATTGAAATTTAATATGAATGACTTATCGCGCAAAATTTAATTATTGATAATTCCCTGTGAGACTTTTTTTATCTGTATACGGAATATGAGATCACACATTGATAGAGAGAAATATCTACGCACGCGTATTTAGAACTCCCAGTAGCTTTGTTCAGTCATGATGAAAGTGCAAATGACAGCGATTGGCTGTCCAGTTCACTGTCTACTCACTCTTCACGTAGATAGAATTAAACGTTGCACAAATGGGAGTAATATTTAACCAGTTGTCCAGTAGCCGGCCGGTGAGCTAATTTGGCGTCGCCTGCCGATACAAAGGTGGAGAGCTCCCGTGGGTCCAAACACCATCGCCGTTTCTGCAACCTCCACCCTCTCTCCCACTCTTGCATCCACCCACTTGTTGTATTTGCGCTCCAAAGCACCACCGCCAGACTCTGTTTGGACTCTCTTTGCATATTCATTGATATGACTTTATCATGCTAAATATGTACGAACAACATCGACCAAAAAGTCTTCAGTTTCGGACATAGCGGTGTTGCGAATGAGATTGATTGATACTAGGAAGAAATAAAGTGAAAAAGTCTGCTAAAATGATTAAAACATTAAACTTTTAAAGTAAAACCAATATGGAATGAAAAAAAAATGATTAAGTTTAAATGTTATAAGCGTGTCAGGAAAATCTCATAGACCAAATTCACATAAATTGCACTTCAGTAAATGAGCAAAACAGTCAATAAAAAAGAACAGAATAGTAATTAGTAGAATTCAGCAGCAAGAAGGAAAATACTTTTTAGCAAAATATTTCTCTTCCTTGTTCTACATACAATAGAATAGATTCTTATCGTTTTCTTCATTATTTAATGCGACAAAAATATTAATTACAATAGAAATACATTTGTATTCGTTTAAACATTAAATTTTACATTATCATTTTTACATTACTAGTTTTAAACAATAAAATTGTTAGCGTATGGTTGAAATATTGTTTCTATATTCAAGGAGAAGTGAAAGTTTTTTGTTAATATTTAGAGGTCTATCCATAATTTTCAATAATCGTTTTTTTTTTGTCAATGGTGTTGTACATTTCATTTTGGTACGAATATCACCTCGTGATGATGCTAATACAATTTTTCCGTCAGGGAGGATGGATGTAACCCAGTAATAATGCTACTTCTTAGTCCTTAATGTAAAGTGTATATATTAACTTACGTTAATTACATCGGGTTTGTAATAATATAAATAGGATAAACATTAAGAAGGAATAAGCCAAGTCTTTGATGATTCGTTGTAAGGGACTTACACAGGTTTACGAAATTCAATCTTTTTACAGTGTACAGGTGTTAATGTAAAGAAGAATGGTTCAAAATATCTAAATTATTTAAAAAATATCATGAAAAGGAGAAATATTTTGCAAAAGAGAGAAAATCAAGTATATGTTTGCCATATCACTCTATTAAGACGAAACAGGCTCACTACTCCTCAATCCCTGATATAAGTTTTAAGGATGGAAGATGCATGGAAAAGGAGAAATGGCAGAATGTAATAAAGACAGACCTGATTAAACGCGCAAATGGTTCGGGGTGGGTGTCTGTTTCACTAAGAATACTCTTAAGAAGCGAGTTACTCCTTCTTTCAAAAATACATATAAATACCTATTTCTGAATTTGATATATCTAATAAATTATATAATTTAAATATTGCTATTTTATTACTATTGTTACTCTTCTAACTTAAGTCATAAATAATAGCATCGGATGGACTTACCAGATGTTAGTCAAGCGTTCATAACCAATCATGAAACTTTCAGTGCTGCTATCTATTCTGTATATATTAAAATAGTCATTTTTACAGGAATTCATGATTTATGTTGTATTAATAACTATAAATCATGAATTATACCGTCAAAACTGAAACGTGTTTTTGAAAAACAGTTAGTAGAATTTTCTAGTTTTGGAACTTTTTTCGTGAAATAACTTTTTAAATTGTTCCAAAAAGAACCAAATTGTGCACTGTTCTTTTCTATTTTAAATTTGTGACACTTGTAGTATTCGATATTTATATCAATTCCATTAGAAATAACACGGGAATTTGTTTAAAAACCGCCTTTTTAGGGGTTATATCTATATGAACCCATACAACTTCACGATTGCTCTTTTCAAGTATTAGCCACGCAAAATTCAAATTCTATTTGACGAATTGATTGGTAATTTTTTTTATTGATTTGTAATAGTAATAGTAATAGGATCTCAAATACAGCCACCATGTTGCTCATACCATTTTATGAAGTTCAGTAAATATTATTATTTACTTACTGCTCAAAATTCGACGATTGTCTATTATAATTTCCGTATATCTGACGTTTATAGAACCAAACAAAATAAGTTATTACATTTTACTGAGATGTGTTACATAGATTCTTGACGATCGGGCGTTGAAGACTGAGTACACCAACCGCTTACGAAAACGGATTAACTCCTTTGTTTGAACGTGCTTAATTAAGAAGTTCCCGTTTTTGTAATTCAACATGCCGCTCACAAGAAGACAAATTTATTAAGAAATACTTCATTAAACAAGAAGCTCTTTAAACATTTTTGGTTGGTAAGCATGGGAAGTTAGAAAGGAGAGTGGACCCAAGGAGTTCTTTATGTCTATAAAAAGATGCTGAGATGAAAATGGAAAACGTGGTTGTGTAGAATGTGCATATGACTAAAATAAATTCTATGAGGCATTTGAGTACGAATTTGAGTAATAAGGCAAGTAACGTCTACACAGGTAAAAACACGCTACCTTTACAACAACACGTCGCGTCGTAAAATTTTACTGTTAATAAAGCCACATTATCAACTGTGATAACCTTCAAAGTGAATGTAATGTATGATAGCACAAAACAATATTTTCAAATAAAGAAGGTACATTATATTCCCAATCGAATACATTTTAAGGTTCTTTTTGACTGTTGTGAATTTCTGTAGTGTCTCATGTACGGATGATTAAGAAAGATTTTTATGGTATCTCAACTTAGTGAATTTTTGTCTATCATACATATTTTTTTAGTACGATCACTGTATTTTGGAATTCCACAGCTTTGCTTTCCATCCATATACAGTATTATAAGGTGAAAAGGCTGTGAAAAATAGGATGTGTGGAATGTTAATTACTATCTTAATTCACATAATAGATACGATAAAGAGATGTTGTGTCCTATCATTTAGTATACTCGTTGTCAAATTTTTTTTATTGTATAAAATTACTGACTTGTGTTTGTGATAAACAATCATAAAATGGAGTTGTTAGTCATCGAAATTACATATACGAAGGAATTCATAGAGCCAAATTAAGAAAAAGGTCCAGTAATTCTGTGTGAAACCAAATTACTTTCTTACTTCTTCTGGATACATGTTCATTAAAATATGTAAACTATGTGTGGTTCTTTCCAATTTCAAATCAAGATATTTAGTAGGTATATTTACCTATTTCGCACTGGAGTTTTGGTTAAAGGGGGTGTTACAAAAGGAAGAGAAAGTTGTGGACGGGTACCTAAAGCAGCCCAATAAAATCTTTGGACCGACTTTGTATGTGACACATACCTTTGTATTTTTCTGAGCGAACTGCTGTTGTGTAAACGGAGTGTGTATAGTATATTTTTATTGTTGATTTCTTAATGTATAAAATATGTGCGAAATAGAAATGTCCATACTGAATGTTATTTTATCACATTTTGGGAACAGTATCATACTCTATACTTTACATGACGTTTTACACTTCACGTTACCTAACATATTAGAGGAAAACACTAAAAATAGATAGTATACTTACATATGGGGGAAATGGGCTTTATTTAAAAAGTTGTTTATGTTAAAAAGTCTTCATATTGTTTATATCTTGTTTTCTTAATGGAATAATTCTGACTTACATTT
Organism: Laupala kohalensis; assembly: GCA_002313205.1. Taxonomy (NCBI): domain Eukaryota; kingdom Metazoa; phylum Arthropoda; class Insecta; order Orthoptera; family Trigonidiidae; genus Laupala; species Laupala kohalensis. The sequence continues at coordinate 484,459 of NNCF01126780.1, forward strand.
CGTCTTCAACTCGTGATTAGGTATACACCCGAAAACATTTGCTACATTTGTTGTAGTCAATTGTATTTTTCTTTTTCCGTTCATAGGGAAATTAATAAATATTATGATATACGAGGAAATATTCTGTTAAATTATCAGATGATTAACTATATTAAAATAGCACGCATTATAAGTAATTTTAGAGTCATTTAAATCCTAAAAGGCCATAGTTTGTTTAGCACACTCATATACCACTTCATTCTTCTTAACTAAGTCTTATTTTTAGGTTAGTATTTGTTTAATATTGATAACTTAATATTCCAGATGGTAGTCCCTTGTGAAGTAACACAGACAAATGTGTCAAGCCAACGGAGACCATACAAAAAGTAACTTGAGGTTTGCAAAGGATGGATTGAATTCATTTTTGTTTCATTTAGGAATTAGTTCCTTATTGTCATATAGTTGGATTCGCATACGCCCTGTTTCTCGATGAATGGTAATACGTATTCTGCTTGCCATTGTTATATCTCCCTTGCTGAGAGTTTTTTTGGAATATGAGAGTGTTTTTTAAATTCTGAAATGACAGTGAGGTATGTCACATTTGTCAAAGTATACATTCGTGTTACAATTTCGTGTGAGTACAGAAGGTAAATGCAAAGAAAGTATGGCAGCAGAGCAAAAAAATATCTCGCGACTTCCTTCATACTCAGCTCCTAAGGTTCTCTGCATCAATAGTCACCTTTCCCTTGTGTTATAAAGGCTGCTTCCTGAGGGCCGATAGCGATCTCTTTATCGATACGTAAACAGAGATGCGATCTTTCCTTTGCGCGAGACTTAAATGGATAAGTTCCTGGGAGACGGTGCGTCGCCCGCTCGCCCGCTCGCTCGCTCGGATGGTGGCTGGCAGGGACGGGAGTTGGAGAGGAGGCGGGGCGCAGCGTAGATTGAGGCAGAGCCAGATTTACGGCGTGGTAAATTAACTGTTAGGACACCGGACCAGTTCGAGCTGCCGTTGCCGCTGGCTGCAGCAGCAGCAGCAGCAGCAGCAGCAGGGTGGGCACTGCGATACCAAGGAGAGGAAGGGACGGACGAACGAACGGATATAGAATGAGGAAAAGCAAGGTAAACGAAACGGAGGGTGGCGAGATGAAAGAAGGAAGATCGGTCGACATACTCCCAGGAAGTAAAGGAAAGCGGAAAGAGGGTTTCCTCTGTGATCACGAAGGTCATCGAAACACCATCGTTGCGCACAGACTTCATTGGGGCCGAAAAGTGGAGGAAGAAGGGCGAGACGTATGAAAGACGAAATAATCGGATTGACAGGGAAGTCCACTTAGGTGAAAAGTACATTACTGAACCTCAAGAAAAAGATTGTAAACTATTAATTGAATGAATTTGAAGTTTGTGTAAACTTATGCAAGTCTACAATGTATTTCACAATGCAATATATTCCTTATTGCGATAAAAAAATGGTTTGTATCAGTATTTGTAAACACTGCGAACATATATGATGAAGAAAGAATGTAACAAATGGAATGCAGAGAAAGTCGGACCTCTTAAATTGCAATTGGGAAATGATTGTTCATTGAAACTGATCCCTGTAGTTTATATAAACTTTTAGTGTTGTAAAAACGTTCATTGCATCTAACAACGAAGTAAAGAGCTCCATGTTCAATTGTATTCTCTATTAATGCATTTTTAATTCATCCAAAAAATAATTTTTCTTTTCTAATGTTCATACTTATGGAATTTCTGAACAATTCGGCAACAAATAGGCAGCGGTAAGTCGAAGTTAATAATAATAATAATAAAATGTCTTTATTTAGTGGCGAGACTCAAACCATAGTCTGCTCTACCGTCGAACCACGCAAGAAAAAAAATACAATTTATACAGAAGTAGAGAAATAAGGGAGGAGTAACGTTTACATTTAAGTATGGGAAAGCAAAGCAAGGAACCATCCCAGGAAACCTTAAGCGATTGAGGAAAAACCCTCAATCAGGATGGCGGCTTAGGACCGAACAGGTTAATATTACAATATAACAATTACCATAATAATATGATACACACATAGGAAAACTTACAATTTAAACTTCATTTAAAATATTTTAACATAACACTATTAGAAATATAAAGATCAAGATAATTGTGATTTCTATAAACGAGTGAGTTTGAGAGTTAAAAACAATAATGGAAACATCATAATGCGAAAAAAATGAAACGCAAAAAGCAGAAGAAAATACTGTACAACAAGACTTAAAAACAAATAAAGATATTTTAAAATATAAAATTTGTGTACTAAAAAAGATAATAATGATTAATTCTAATTAAAAATTCAACATAATAATATGTATAACTAATTGTTAATTTATAAAAAAATATATCTATGTACAAATTGAACACGATGAGAAAAAGAATACAATTTTACGCTGCACCAATTTTATTTTTTTCTTATTTTTACATAGTACACAGGGTGTAAATACATTTTACATATATATGGGCTCTAATGACCTTGTTGTTGGCGAGTCCTTAAAGCACCCCCCCAAAAAAAAAATTACATAAAACATGAATATTAAACGGGTGTGAAGGATTATGGGAGTTGGTGAGAGAAGAAAGTGAAAGATGGAGGAGTGAAAGAAGCGTTAGACAGGTAATGAGTGAGGAAGAAGAGGAAGATGTGCGAAGAGGAGGGAAGTGCATGTAAATTGACTAAAGTGAATAATGTTGCTACCACATGGATGTCGCTTATATGAAGGGAATGAAGGAAGAGATTTAATTTGAGTTGGTAACTTGTTCCATGCTCTGATAGACTGTACTGTAAATGATTTACTGAAAAGGGTTGTGTTATGTTTTGGGATCGTAAGAAGGAATGAGACTCGCGCGCGTTTTAATTTCAAAACTGGAAACGTTCAGTTACTTTTTTTAAATGGTCACTATTGAGGATCTTATACAGAAGGAGAAACATATGTAACGAGCGTCGTTTCACAGGCGTGAGGATACCGGATTTTTCATAGAATTCTGAAACATGATCATATTTCCTAAGTCGAAAATTAAACGAATGCATTTTGTGCTATTTCTAATTTACGTTCTAATTTTCCAGTTATATCTGTGACCAAGAAGTCACAGTAGTCAAAGTGAGGCAAGACTAGGAAATTTATAAGGGTCTCTCGAATAGGAGTTGGTAAAATATCTCGTAAAAGTTTCATTGAATGAATCGAAGAGTACACGTTCCGACATATTTTATCAATTTGGTTTTGCCAGCTAAGTGAGATAAGATACTCGTAGATGCCTAAATTTTTACACTAATACATCATGTTATTGGTATTTGGTCCACTATGATATCAGGTAACTGTGCTTTTGTACGTTTTTTGATAGATTACTTTGAACCAACGAGAATACATTGGGTTTTAGAGGGATTTAAGAGAAGACATAACGAGTAGCCCACTTGTGTATCGATTCCAGATCTGTATTTATGCGTTCAGTGACTGATCTTATGTTAGCTGGTGTGTCGCTTGTATATATTTGCAAATCATCAGCATACATTTGAAATCTACTGTACCTAAGAGGCTTGTCGACATCGTTCACATACAACAGATAAGCTAGAGGGTCGAGTACGCTTCCTTCTGTTACACCTCTTTTTGTCTGGAGGGTTACCGATTTTTTTATTATTAGTTACGGCTATTTGTTACGATTTGTTAAATATTTCGAGAACCAATTTACAGTCGGCGTTGCAAATCCCAGTGATTTTAATTTTGCAAGAAGAATATCATGATCGACCGAATCGAAGGCTTTGCTAAGGACATGAAGAACTAAAACAGTAATTTTTCCTGAATCAGTTGTATTACGAACATCTTCGATAACACTTAATAGGGCTGTCTCAGTGTTTTTCCTGTTCGAAAACCCGATTGAAATTCATTCATTATATCATTAGATAGAAGAAATTCTTCTATTTGCTTGCGGGCAATTTTTTTAGTACCTTTAAGAGAGCGGGTAAAATGCTAATTGGGCGATATTCATTCGGTTGCTTAGGTTGTATTGTTCTAGGGATAGGATGTACAAAAGCAGTTTTCCATATCGTGGGGAAAGCACCACTATAGCTCTGTTAGTGCCGGAAGAGCAAAGTCGCAACATATTTTTATTATTTTTGCATTTAGGTTATCAGATCCCATGGCATTAGATTTAATACTCATTATTAACTTCAGAACACCAGATTGATTAACAGAGGAAAAATAACGAGCTATCAATACACGGTGCTTGGTTCATAAAATGATCATTTAATTTATCAAGAGGTATATTAATATCACACGGAACTTTTACTTTTCCTAATCCAATGCTTTTAACAGTTCTCCAAAGCGATCTACTGTCTCGTTTTGCACCGAATATGTCGTGATAATATTTAATTTTTTCATTCCTCAATTTATGAGAGACTTTATTTCTCAGGAATTTATAATTTGTTCGGTCCGTTTCTTTTTGAGTACGATGAGCAATGGAGTAAGCAATATTACTCTGTTTCATTAATTTTCGGATTTCAGTCGTTATCCAAGGAGCTGGGGTCGTGTTACACGTGCTTTCTTTAACGTTATATGACGATTTATATGTGTATTTATTAATTCTGTAAAAACTTTACCGACAAGGGAAGGTTCTTGATATATACGATGCCATGGAAGGCGATGACCTTCAAGAAAAAAAGCATTTTTATCCATGTTCTTATAATCTAGATATTGAATTATTTTAGGATTATACTTTGGACATTTAAGACTGTAAGAAAGGTAAATGAAATTGTGCTTTGAAATTCCTGGAACAGGAAATTGTACGTAAAAGCGTCCTTTTTCTGAATTCGACACAATAATATGATCAATCCATGTCTGAGAATCTTTTTGTGATGGGTGGGGTCAAGAGGTAGAATTTCTAAATTCATACTGAAAAAGAAACGAGTATCAGCGATTGTGTGATTAGTAGTCATATGAGCGAGATTGCAATTAAAATCACCCATAACTATTATGGATTCAAATTTAGTTACGCAAGATGAAAATAATTCATCTAAATCATAGACACTATCGCATTTAGGAGGATACAACTACTAAAAGACATTTCTTCTTCAGTAATTCAACTTCAACAAATAAGTATTCTACAATACAATTTCGATTGTCTTCAGAAATGAAAATGATTTTATAATTTAAGTCATCACGGAGATATATGCCAACTCCACCACCGCCTTTTCTATTCCTGTCAGCGCGCAGAAAGTGATAACAAGGAACATCAACTAAATTTGAGTTTAAGGAATTTTTCAGCCAAGTTTCACTAGCGAGAACGCGAGCAAATGCCGATTTGAAAGAATTTCCATTATTTCACTGTGATGACACAAAAGGGATTGGGTATTTACGAGAGCCACAAATAGAGAATGAGGAAACGGGTTCTGGAGACTATTGTGTAGAGCACTTAAAGCAACCTGGTTTGTTTCCTGAGGGGAGGGGGTATTTCCAGAAGGTGCGGAAGATTGCATGAGGAAAAAAGTTCAACTTGCGGTGCTTGTAAAGAAACAACCTTTAAAATCTAAAATCTTTCAATTGCAACACGGTGAGCACAGCAAAGAAAATATAGAAAGCATGCATGAGAGGAAAGAGACGGATAAATTAAGTTTTGGAGTACTGATAAGGAGAGAAAAAGGAAATGAGAAACTGAAAATCAGAAAAAAATGATAGTTAAAAATATATGATAAAACAAGTAGAATAAATGAAGGTGTAATATGAGTAAAGGGAAATAGAATGAAGTATGTCTAAGCAAAGAAAGGACAATAAAGTAAATCAAGGAGAAAAGTAAGAATAAGATATTTGTGTAGTGTGGTTAGTAAAAAGTGAAGTTAGAAAAGTTGTGTGAATAAGCTTGAATGAAAAAAACAAAAACAAGATGGGCAAATGCAAAGAAAATAGATCAGAAGATTTGGAGATCTATGTGAGGGAAGGAATGTGGAGTTGGGCGCTCTAGGTCTACTAAGCTCAGCCAGAGTTTGAATTCTTAGCCGAGTGTTACCTTTCTTCACAATAATAGTATCATCTTCAGTCCAGACATTCCGGATCCCGAAGCGAGCGACAGCGGTTGAGAGAACTTCCATACGTTGTTTGGTGAGGTCCTCTCGGATAGTTTCGCCCGTCTTCTTTAATTTACTTTTAGCACGAAACATTTCGCGCCGCTTCCAGTAACTATCAAATTTAACAATTACTCATTTCTAAATATATATGTTTGATATGTTTAATAAAACATAATTGTTATTTCATTTGAACGTTAGATATGTCATCCCTCAATTCAGTGATGCAGTCGCTAACAAGAACAACGACAATAATATTGAGTGTGTAGGGTATTGTCATGTTATCTGTAACTTATTTCAGCCCATTAATTTTGGAGTAGAAAAATTTTTATTTTATTTTTCATTTTTCATCTCTTCAAATGTAAATATATGTAAAATCGTTGATGTAAATTAAACAACATGAATTATTTATAGATAGCAAATGATGTAAAGGAAAAAAAAAAAAAAGATTTGAGGAANATATAGTAGCATTATTTCATACGCATATTGCAATCAGCATATATTTTAATCAAAGTGCTTAAGCTTTTGTTTACATACCTATCAAATCCAAATTCTTGTTTCACTACTCATTTTCAAACTTAGTCAAATGCGGTCTGACTTCCACACCGTTAAACTTTGTTACACTTATGTATCGTATACATATTATGCATCTTTCTACATTAAATAATACATTGGATGATAATTGTCTTCCCTTGAATCAACTCAACACAGAACAATATAAGCTACGTGTTAGGACAATTATTGATTTTCTTCTGCCACGGTTGCATTGGGTTAAAGGAATTCGTGAGGTATTTGAGGCACTACGTTTTAAAAACGTTTCGGTAGTTTCAACCCATTAGTGAAGTTGAACCGTGGAATTTGTCCTGAAACCATATATTAAACCAGTTCCAAATTTATTTAGAGTCACTATAATTGATTAAAATGTAATAATTTTTGCTTATCACTTTCATACGTATATCAAGAAATGGTAGTTCTAAAATGCATTAAATGTTTATGATTCCTTTAACCTACAGATTGAATTTCATGGTTCACGAAGAATGTGACAAAGTACCTGTACTTTTATACAAAAAATCTGGTAATAGGAAATTAAATAATAATGTATCAAAAGTTGTTTTCAATATATTTTAATGCTACTATTAAGGCAATTATGTCAACTTGGATCGAAAATAAAATACACAGCCCTGTATTTTACTGTGAAATTTTTAAAAGTACATGTACTGCTTACATAAAAGTTGAGAACGTATTACTGAGTTATCAAATATTTTCAGGAAACAACGTTAGTAACACATTTACGGTTGCTTCACTTTTCATAATTGTCATGTTCTGTTGTCATAAACTCGAATTCTGAAGGGTTTACGAGTATTTAATTTTTTCAGATGAGTAGCTATATTGTTTCTTCCGAATGAAATCATGTTGCGTGCTTAACTGAAGGGGTGAGTATCAATCTATAAAATAATTTTACAACACGTAATAATAATAATAGTATCTTTCCCTCCACACATTGTAATGATGATCCTTCCAGTTATTTTCAGCTACTAAGTAAAAGTTGTACATCTAGTTAACTTCGTGAAGAAAATAACAATTTGAAAATTGAATTAAATATATATTAACCGCTAAAACATTTTATAATTATTGGAAGATTAAAAGAGATACTAACAAAATTATTTTAAAATCCTATATTTTAATAGTTTGAATAGTAGTTTTCAGTTCATTTCAGGAGAGGTAGTTCGTTGAGCGCGTCTTGGTATGTCTCACACTGTAGCTCATGTGGCTTGTGCTAGCAGGAGTTTGTGAGCGCTGGAGAAGGGGAGCGAAGCACGGTGTGTAGAGAGAATTGGATGGGCTGCGTGACGAACGCGTGGGTCATGGGCCGTCCGCCCGCCCGCATCCGAATTAACTCTCTACGCTGTAAACCGATCGCTGCTCGCCCACGTGGCCGTAAGCTGCACTACTTTACGCAGCGCACGCCCGTCAGTAAGCGAAGCAGCAGCATGCGGGGTAATTCTCTTTCCTCATATTGGGAGACTGGGTTTTCCTTATTACATTTGCTTCTGTAAGACTTATTTGAGGGTAATTATTCAGGTCAATGACTACTAACTGCTGCTGATTTACAGGGTCATTTGTATCAGTGATTTGGAGGGTATTTCCGGTTTGAACGTCAATTTATTGTGAAGTTCAAAGATAAGCATAAATCCACACACATACACACACACACACACACACACATATATATATATATATATATATATATATATATATATATATATATATATATATATATATATATATATNTATATATCAGTTATTGGGAGTAAAAGAGAAAAGTAGAAGAGAAAGAATGTTTATACATCACCGGGTGACGCAGTTGATTTGAAAAAAGTTGGTGACTCCAGTGAACGACAGCGGGAAGTAAGTGCAAGTAGGAGAAAGAGGGAGGCCCATTCCTCAGCATTATGTGCAGCTTACCAGCTGTCGGCGTGTCATACGGAGTTACGAACACCCTGGCCGACGGATATAAATTCATGACAAAAGGCGGCGGTGGTTTCTCGCTTCCTATCTCTGACTAAAACCACCACTCATTCCAACGAAACCCTTTCTTCTCTATGCGTTTATGCAAAATAAAGACTCCTTGGCTCCTCTCGAAGTGATAACTCGACGGTGGATTCAATAAATGATGGACTCAGAAGAATTTCATGAAAGAACTCTATACTGATAGAAAATAATTCATACAATATGACAATGAAAGAATAAAATATCGATAAGATGAAATATGTTCGAACAATTTATAGCATAAAAGACAAAGTATATAGGACTAAATGGAACTTCACGTATCGATAGATGAAACATAACTCATAAGTTCATTTATTCTCTTTATTTCCATAGATTATTCTATCTAGAAATAGCTCTTTCAGGCATTTCTGCCTTGAGGTGATGTATTTACAGACTTGAATATTATTTTATTACTTAAGAATTCACCAAATATGTATAAACATGTTTGTATTTAGTTCAGGTTTCTAAATTTGTAGAATTTGGCCACTTTTTAATGCATTTACGATTTTAAAAAAGACTGTAAAAAGTCATTTTCCGTAAGGATATTTTTACAACAGTATGGTGCGAGTACATTAGGAATAGGGCCATTGACGTATTACGTGTCTAGTGGAGCATAGTTCTTTTGCAGTGATTACTTCAAACACGTTAGCTCTATTAGATTCTGAGCTCCATACATGTTGCACAAACGAGATGTTAACAGTCAGCTCACAAAGAAAATATTGAGGACTCAATTTCTATTACGTTTGACAGTGAAATGTATTTGAAGAATTCTAAAAATATCTGTAGCATCCACGATTAGGAGATCCGATCAAGATCTTTGCAACACACAACAGTAAAGATGCTTACACATTGACATTCGCGAATGTTGTTTGGAATTGTATCAGATGTACCACAGGTTTTATTTAGATATTTTTTGTATTTTGATGGTTCTATTGGTTTATATTGGTTAAAAATACAAGTTACCTCTGCACGAGTAAGATATGTCTTTTCCTGAACAAAATCTAATTGAAGTTTCCGGGTTTAAATTGAAGGAGCATTCGTACAATTCACAATAGCAAAACTCTACAAAACATTTTTTGAATACTAGTGTTCTTCCATTTGTTATGAAAAAATTGTTTTCGTTTATCATTGTGTTTCTATACCTTCTTTCTCTCGAGACAGAATAAATTTTGTTCGAAATCGCTAATGGATTGTATAGAAAAACAACACCATTCGCATTGAAGACGTCTGGCGCTCTTCTTCTTCTCTCATCTTTGATCGACCAGTCCCTTTACACATCCATTGCGCCTTCAGCGTTTGTGGTAACTTAGGACTACAAGTGAAATTTCCCAAGTTTTCTCGCGAAGGATGTCTGTATAAAACGTAGAGTTATCGGCTACCAAGGCTGTGGAGCGCAAAGTCTTGAGTAATTCACGTTAGCAGAAGCAATTCTTCATTTTCTATGACTTTTACGCGTTTTTGCATTTGTAAAGCGCCCCTCACCTTCACCAGTGCAGTGTTAATTTTCTCGTCTGCCAGCCACTGTTCTTGTGTTTTGTATTTTCCAACTCCTTTGAAGATGCTCTCTCTCCATAATAATGAAGCAGGAACAACTGAAACAGGAACGGAGATGTTCTTGGGAAAAGAAAAATAGTCTCTCAGAGTTACAATTTAAAAAATAAATTATAAATTCAATTTTGAACAGTTAACTCTTAAATAATAAATATTGACTCACATAAGAACTATTACATGGCGCCTTGGTCAGAATTCATGTATGGTATCTGGACATATAAGTATTCATATATGAACAGAAAACATGATGCATCAACATAAATATCAAGGTTTCACTTCAGAGCTAATGGGTAATAGCATCACTGTCGCGAAGTTGGGTGAAGGGAGAAATGTTTAGTACAAGTGCCACTCGCACATATTGCAACAGTTTGAATCACATTCTGTAAACTACTTACAACTATTCGTGATCAGCGCGGGATGAAATGTTTAGCCCATGAATGGCAGTGAACCATGCATTGCAGTCTAATTGAGTTTTTATTTACATGTTCTACGGAGTCATGATGGATGGGAACCATAATTTTCTATTATTTCTTCTGCTGAATATGCTGTGCGAACGAAAGACAATATTTTTCTTCCACTAATGACGTATTATATGGATGGCAAGATATATATTTTATAACTTTCACCCGTACTTATCATACCTTTAAAACGAATAGAACCCCAAATTTTGGGCACATAGGTTTGCACTCGTAACATGGTTGACTTCTTCATGTAGTTTTGAACCACCAAATAATGTAAAAAGAGGAGTGACTTTCCTATGCTCATCGAGTTGCGATGCTTAAAAATATGTTTGCTATCGTTAACTTTAAATATTTTATCGCTATTTTCAGAAGTTAAAAAACTGAAAAACTTGTGATGAAAGTTACACAATTGACTATCCATTAATGTTATTGGCTTGATAGAATTGATGTGTCCTGAATCCCTTATCTTCTTTGACATAATTAAGAAAAAGTGTTTTTATAAACACTCACCGAGAGACATTCTAGTTTAAATTCAAGAACCAAAAAGCATGAAATTTATATTCTAGCTGATTACCCGACATTGCCTGGTTTTTACTTATTCCGTTCTTCTTAAACGCAGAATAAAAATAACTGTCTTCTGAACTTACACTTGATGATGTCGATAGTTTAATAATTCATTTCTAGCAACACCGAACTCTATAAAGGACTCATACTAATATCGGTCATTTTTATTAAATTTTCGTGTTACGCTCTACCCTATCCTCTGTAGGGGTGTCGTGCACCTCATGTGGTTTGAATAGTTACATAACTTCACAGGAAGACCGTACAGCATAGATTCTACTATGATATTATTTTAAAAATTACTTTTACTCCTCACTCCTTTACTTTTACACTTCTCATGTCAGCTTTCTGGAGCCGTAACCCTATGTGATCTGAACTTGGACTTAACGGCATTGCTAATATAATTATACATCACTGCAACCCTGAAAACAATGGATTCGATGCAAATCAGTCCTTTTCTATTATGTTTTCGTGTCATCTCCTTTCCACTCTCCCTTTTGGGTGACAAGAGTTATCTTATTTTCCATGGGGCCTGAATTGAGACAACGGTATAAGAGATGACACCATTCATGCCAGCAACCTCGAAAACTCTGAACTCACCACTGAATTCTCGATAATTTTTATGTAATACCTTCTTTGAAGCGCAGGGATGTGTGGGGCTAATCGTGGATTTAAGCAGCATCGGAAATGCCTGTAATAATCTCAGCAACCCTGAAGCCTTTGATCTTCTTGCTAACATCGGTAACTTTCGATTATTTTTACTTGTTAACCCACTCCCATCACCTACGTTGGGGACGGTAGGGATGTCTTATTTCCCATGGTGGTTGAATATAGTCTTACATGATATCAAGATGTCCCAATAAACTCTGTAATGCCAAAAATTGTGAACTCTACACTGATATCTATAATTGTTGATAGAGTCCCCTTTCCTAGAGGTGCGATGGGTGTATACAGGCTGGTTGAGTACCAAGCATCCAAGAGTACGTCAGTACTAATTTCAGCGGCCCCGAAAACAATGATATCACGTCTAATATAAGTCATTTTCGACTATTTGTACATTTAATCTCTTTCTCATCCCCTTCCCATTGGGAGTATATATCATCACACAGGACTTCAGCGGTATTAATAATGTGAATCTTCTCTTCTGCGACCACAAAACTGATGTATTCAACTCCAATAACAAACGTTTTTGATAATTTGTATCTGCAACCTTTCTCATCTCTACCCCAGGGATGCGAAGGGTTTAATATCTCCAATTTGGTCTGATTGTGAACTTACATGACTTCGGGGGTGTCCTTATATTTCTCAACGGTACCGATGAGTACGGTTCAAATCAAATAAAGGATTTTTCAATTACTTTTACATCACATCCCCTTCCCAAGGGAAGCAAGAGATGTACTATTCGTGGAATTCTTGTGGTTAGATAACCATTCATCTGTTTATCAAGTTCGGATGAAATTGCTCCAGGTATTCCATATCAATGTGGGATACATGAAAATAACATTACAACCTCCATTACACCCCCTTAGGGGTGGATTTAAAAATCAGTTCCTAGCGGATGTGTATCACATACAAGGAACCTACCTGCCTAATTTCAATCTTGTAGGGTCTATTGTTCCTGAGATTACGTGATGAGTCAGTCCGTCAGTCACTGAGTGGTATTTCGCTTTCATGGGTGATTCTAAAAAAAGTTCGCAGAGTGAACCCAAGTTAAAAATGAAACTCTTTTCTCAATCATTTTTTAAATTTTTATACTTAAATTTCTGAAGTATCAGAAAATGCATTGGATTCATGATTTCTCTGATTTCTTGATCGTTGAACGAATATTGGAATCTTAGTATCTCCAGCAAATGTGTCAAAAATGTTACCTAAGTTATAGAATGATTAAAGGTAAGATGTTGACAAAGGATGTTCAAATTATAATTAACAATAATATGGTATTGTCTATTCTCTCAATTGCTTACTAACCCAGAATTATTATGGTTCCATAATCAACTGAAGGTTGGTTGCTTAGGATGATAGTTACTTGGCTAGACTCGTCACAGTGCCTCCCCTGCCCCCGCTTCATTGTTCATTGGGGGACAACAGGGGTCTGTAACATTCGTGTCGAGGTTGCTTAAAAAATTAAGGGAGAAACCTTAAAAAATGTGTACAATCTCCTCACAATATTTTATTGCTCAAAACCTTCAGGGATTTTTTGACTGTAATATATTTGTCAAATTCATGTACTTTTTCAAATTTTCTAACCCCGTTTCTTGTTGAAACTCCCTTTTCTCCAAGCAACATTACAACAGGGTCAGAAACATTTGTGATTTTTTTCAATTAGTTTTTTTGTTACTCACTGTAGACTACAAGAAACAACATGTTAGAAGCAAACAATATGGATTTATTGTGACAATTAAAATTTTAAAACACCATCTGCGAGTTATTTCATCTCTGAATTTGTTACAGACGAAGGACACTAAAAAGGCAACTTGGATGAGAATCACATGCAGATTGACATCATTTCAACTCGATCATATTTTTATTTAAGAACCTTTTTTATTAATTGTGCAATTTAGTTTTGATAAATAAACTAAAAAAATTTATTTAACCAATCTTAAGTTCGAAATTTGTTTCTTTGATTCAATTTCTAATAATTTTTGAGAGAAGAAAATAGTTTTGTGAGAACATAATTAGTTTTTTATACGGCAACTCTACTTATCAAGGGTGACATGTGACGTAGTGTATCCTCTTCTACCTCTGGCGACGCTGATTCAAACACTGTGTGATCCAAGAAGAATTTGCGGTGGTAGACGCTGTGGGTTCGTGGCAGATTTTCACGAGGTAGATTCATTTCCTGTCTATCATTCCACTACTACACATTCACTCTTCATCATTCAACTTTTACTTTCTCTCATTAACATTATTTCCTCACTCCATTCAATTTGGTTACCAAAATTTGCATCTCATTTGCCAACTTTGCCACCATGGATCCATAAAGTCGTTGATAGAGTAAGCGGGAAATACGGCAATGGAACACTGCCTTGTGCAGTCTCTCCATCAATATATTGAATAAATGAATAAATAAATAAATGTGCATATCAATCTGTAGATGGTTATGATTACAATACACAGAAAAACACTTGGACTTTTGTTGACACTAGTTAATCTCATGATTTGGAAACGTTGATGGTAGATTTTCATTATGTTTAGTTTAGTTATGTTCATTTTCATTTCTTTAATTTTAATCACTTGTGCTAGCAGGCAACGAGTTTCATCCAATAAGTTGATAATGACGATTGAATGATGCCCAAGAACTGATGATGATGATTAGTAAAGGTAGATTATAAAAATATTAAAAACGCCCTTTGAATAGAATAACACCAAAATCTATTGATGTTTCATTAAAACACACACAACCATTTCTATTAACTTGGTTTTATATTTATGTGAAATTGAGAAATACAGAGGTTCCACAAATTGTGTTGAAAATGAAACAACAAATTTCATATTATAATGTGATTATACGCGAGTTAATGTTTTCAAAACATCTATCGTGAGTAATGTCTGACAATCCGCAAAGAGTGAAGTGAAATCAATCACGCTTCGCCCGTTCCATCTATTCAGATCCATGTATCCTAAAAAGTAGTGGTGGAAAGCAACAGTTATCCATCTGGTGCTGTCGAATCTGTTACTCGTTTCAAAACACAGGCAATCAGTTCTATCATGAGCGAAGCGTGGGAGGAAGAGAGAAGCCACCTGTTGGGGTGAGCAGCGCGTGGACGAGAGCAAGCGCAGGGCAAGTGCTTCACCCCGATCCATCATCCACAAACGGTGAAGCGCACTGGGGTTTAAGCGACGCGACGCGGCGGCGACAGACGGAAGGAGTTTGACCTTTATGTGACTTTATCCTAATGAAACATCATTCCTTTTCAATCAGAATTTTAAAAAATAGCAACCAAATATGTACGAAAATTCATGTGTTATGGTGAAATAAAATTGAATTATATTTTAAGAAGCTATACACTTCACATTTAAAGAATTATTTTAAAGAGTATCAGTAATGCTTTTTCCTTTGATCCACCTATCTAATCTAATTGACAACTCGCAGTGCTACGCCGTGTTCTTGTTTTCTAGACACCGAGGATAGATTTCCCATTTTTATGAATTACTCGCACTCAGAGCAGAAAATGAAATTTGATGAACGTACTGCTGGACTGTACTCTGTCTCATTATATTAAAATCGTTTCATTGTATACGTACTATAATTTAATGGAAAAAACAAAGTAACTTTTTAATATTCTTAGAAGTTTCTCCCAAATATGATTTTTTTTTCGCATGATAGAACGAACACAATTGAGCTCGGAATGAATGTAAAGTGAAGTAGAATAATAATTTTCCTTTGTACTAGCAATTATCAATAGAGTGATAAACATACGTCATAAATTGAGTGCTATATCATTAAATAACAATTTCGATATATGCATCTTCTTTTCGAATATATCATGAGATTTGAAGAACCATCAACGCGTCAATACGTGTCCGAATATTGACACCAGTGCTAGTTATGTTCATATGATGTATCTCGGTGATCAGTGAATCTAAAATCTAAGACAAGTTCAACTGCCGCAAGGAAGATAGGGTAAATACTTTTTTTTTTTTTTGCAGGACAATCATGATCTTTATCAGATGACTTGAACATATAATATATCATTAGCCCTAGGTCATCAATAGGGGTGACACAATCCCAGCAAGGTATTTTTTATGTTCATGTTGTTGCATTACTGATCGTTGAGGCACGGCGTTCTCGGCATTTCTTCATTAATCAATAATGTGTAAATTCACAGAAAACAGGAATTTTCACTTATTTGTAATAGCTTTTTGTTGAAATCTTGGTGTGGTACTTAACCCCGATTTTCGTTTGTATGTAAAATATTTGTGTTGTTTGTTAAGTTCATTTATTTGTAGAACATTTTTCCAAATATTTTTGCATTTGTATTCGAGTGGCATTTACAATCTGAAACAATATGATGGAATATTACTTCTATGGACAACTGTCAGTCCGTTACTCCAAAAGTTAACTTCATTAATACAAATGGTTAAAGCGTTTGTCTTGGTATAAATTTAACATAAGTTAAATTTATATTTAACATAAGTTAAATTTATATTTAACATAAGTTAAATTTATATTTAACATAAGTTAAACTGTTAATTGAATTTTTAATCTATCAAATAAGTCAATCAGGATTCTATAGTTAGTCAAACACGTAATAGTACATTATAACATAGGTATAGTGTAGATGGGTTAGGGTGGGTAGAGAAGGTAAATAAAAATATAAGTTATATTTATTGTCTTTCTTGTACTTCAAGTGGCAAGAGAATATATTTCTCATTGTGCATAAGGTGCATTTTTCTTTTCATGAGCATTAACATAAGAATATTTCCTCTGAAAGAGATAACGTTTACCCTGAATAATGTTTTCCAGTGAAAGCCGACAAACAGTACTATGATGTTTTCTTGCATGTAATAAACAGTTAAGTTACGCTGTAAAAGAAACAAAAAGCATATACATCAATATCATATCAAAGTAATAATTTTTTTTGTATTCGATGTCGTTCACTATAGATGTTGAATTCACAGCCAGTCCTCGAGTCGGATTTCCAATTTTGGTCCTTCTCACAACACTTGGCGTGGGAATCTCAGACCGTACTGAGGTATTGAACCCTAGACATTCATCGAGGCAAAAGCACATGATTTACCGAGTATTTACCGATATTTCCCACAAAAGTACGGGCATCCCGAATGGCCTTGAGCAATAGCAGACCTTTGGTATCGACGATGCGAGACGTGAAACGATTAATACTTTCTGCACAGCTATTGCAGTAATAACGTCAGTTTTCCTTAAATATCATCTGTAATATTGTACGTACGGTTGTCGAAGGGAATACAGTGATGCAACCATGATGTTGAACAATACAGCTTCTTTTTCATCAAAATACAGGTTGACTAACCAAAGGCATAAACTTCTAATTTAGAAAAAAACTGTCGAATAACATCATAAAATCTGATAAATTCAAAAAAAGACGTGGAGTGTTTTACGAGTTAAGTTCAATATACAGCAACACAACGCCTTTACTCCAAAACGAATGTTATTGCAGTCGATCGAAGAAAATTTGCTCTGAACGCCGTGTTACGATATTATTGTACAATTATTGTCAGTTTGTTGCTTCCTTATTGTTACATTTTTCCGCCTCTGTACAAAGCAATATCAGTATTCTAATAACCTCTTTTCCTCAGCACACCAAAAAATAACATATAACAATTTTAACGTTTTGCGTTATTTTTTCAGTATTCTCAAGTTGTTTTTATTGTATTCTCTGTTGTTCTGTTGAGTTTTCTGCCATTTGCAATGTTTATTGAGTGATTATATCCAACTTGAAATTGATAATCCATGAATGTTTTCTTCAATGTTGATATGGTTGCACTATAGAAAAATATTCAAATGAAAAAAGACAAAATGCACGATGCAGCTTAATGGGAAACCAATTTTATCAAATGCGCTTATTTTATTATGACTCATGAAAATCAATTCAATAGAATTAAATTTCAAATATCCGGTGTTATGAAATGTTACTTGTATATTCAACTAAATATTCATTACATGCTTACATCAAAATGTTCAGTAATGCCTAGATATACTCTTACGTGAGTTTGGACAGAATATGATTATAATATTAAATTTAAAACTAATATTTTTCTTACATTAGATTTGCGCTTCATTTTCTAAATAAAATGGTTTCTTTTCTTCACGTGTCACAAATACTTTTGGAGCATCATTCGCATTTCCAGACCGTGACATTTGAACAAAATGCATGTGGTTAATTTGTGACAAGACAGACTCTGTACCTAATAAATGTGTAAACGAGTGATGTCTGTATTTACTGTCAATCAAGAAAAACTTTTGTAATTTATTGGAAACCAGGCAATTAATGTTTAATTACATCACAAATCTGATTTTCTCTCCAAAAAATGGGAGTGAAAGTGCGATTAAACACATAGGGGTAATCATCAGGGAACTTACTATCGTATATTTGTTTCAATTTTTTTTTTTTTTTATACTGTTTAATTTTTGGTTACACTATAGGGTATATTATATGACAGTCTGCAGTTTGGGAAAATGTTATATCATTGTATCTAAAACTGTTTATATACTAAGGTAGATAACATACCTAATCATTGCATAATGTACACTTTCATTTTCAGATCGGGAGTTATCCTTGAATCTCACACGGTGAATGCTATTCGTATCGCAAAATCGTAGTCTTACCTCGTGTTTCCATAGATCTACCTCCATGTTTTTGTAGCGTGATCTCCTCCTCTACAATCAATCATCGTGGTGGAGTAGTATTTGAAGCACTTGATACCTTTCATCCCCATTCTGCTGCCGCTGCCGCTTCCTCCCGCTCCCATTTGGCGTCGTCCACAGCAACAACGAAATCCCCGACATCACGCTTCTATCGCATCTGCTCCGCGACACTCACGCAGCGCATGACGGCAAGTAATTATTGGATTTGGAAATGAACTGAAGCAATTTCGTTCATGCATGGATTATAGTTTAGCGACAAAACCTAATTTTCCATTAAATTGGATTGAGAGCGCGAGAGGCGTGCGCTCGCCCGCCCGCCCGCCCGCCCGTCCGTCCGACCCCCCGCGCGCGTGAGCGAGCGTGAGTGAGCGAGCGAGCGAACGAGCGTTTGCGTTGGCGTGTGCAGGTCGAAGGAAAATACAGAGAGAACACGGCGTTCGTTCGCTGATTCATATGCCACGAGAGGTTTTAATTAACTGTCGCATAGACAGCAGATAAGAGCGGCAGTTTCTCCTGTGGTAGCATGATGCTACACTCCAAGAGTCAAGGGGTTTTCGACAATCACTTCGATGTGACAGTCAATTCCAACAGGGGGTTTGAAAAAGCGTCAACAATCAACGTCTCAAATATAATTTAATTTAATCAGTTGAGAACACGTTGCACCCGATGGGTATGCGAAATTTCCCTTTCCACTGACCTCCTAACTTCAAATTGTTTTCCAAAGCTTCACAAATTTAAAACAAAGACGAAGTATTGATCGGATGAAAAGATGTACCACGAATATTTTACGTATAAATTTCCTTATTCAGAATGTGCATATGCAGTATTTGTACAATTCTCTAGTATACTGTGATTGGTAAATTGCATACAGAAAATAATATTACAGAAAAGTTTGCAGAAGAATAATAATGGAAAAAAAGAAATCAAGAACCAAAGTGTTTTCCTTTAATAAATCGTTACCTTTTTTAATGCTTTCATAATTAGAAAGCAACTACTTAGGATATAGGTTTCTCTACATTAAAAAACACGAAAAACTTTCATTAAATCTCGACATATTTAACACAGAATAGTTAGTATTGAATGTTGGTAATTCTCCGAGTTGCGAAAGAGATTTCTGAGTCATCTGCTCCGGACGTGAGCCATTTCGATCGACACGGAGTTCTCTTCCAGCGCCTCTTGGTTGGCAGCCCTTGCGAATCCTCGTGAGCAGGCTAGTTTGATGGAGAAGATTTATCGAGAAGTTTCTATCGCGCTCGGGGCCCGGCGTGTGTCAAGTAGTTAGGGTGGCACTTGTGAAGCTGCGAGGAAGAGGAGGAGGAGGGTTGCTTGAGTCCCGTGGCACGGTGAGCGAGCGAGCGAGCGAACGAGCGCCGTTGCTGCTCTTGCGTCTCCACCCGCCCCTACCGCCTCTGCGGTCGGCTGCAGGCGCCCTCCGTCGCCGCCGCGGCAAGTGTTTAATCCCAGGAGTAGCTTTCCGTGTTCCTCGGCGCCCCCGCACTGCCTGATAGAGACCGGGCTCATCGCCGACGCATACACTGTGAACCTGAGACTCTGACGAAGGCGGACAGAGAAGGAGCTCTGTGAAGAAGGAATCGGAGGTAACGACAGCACCGCCGCCGCCATTTCATCTCTCATGAGAGATGAAGCTTGATGAGTGGAAACATAGACAGCATGGAGTCCTCACACAAACGACCTAACGAATCATAAACCGAGAGTTGAAGCAAATTGGATGCTATAAGTGAGAGTACAGGACATGAAAATATTATTTTATGAATTCCGGGTTGACCAACTTGAAAGACACCTTACAAACAACGATCCCTTCTACCCCATATTATTCACCCAAGTGGTGCCTCATGTCACCGAGCTCGGCCTACCCCAGAAATTCGAGTCACAGACGCTCCTCTGGGAGATGTCTTCTGCGAATTGTAGTTCTGGAGTTGGAGATTTGGCAACCGACGCCAGTCTGAATGAGTAAAGTTCAATACTAACAAACGTGATGAACTGATGAATACTATTTAACAGTAAAACTCTTCAATATACTCTTAACTCTGAATTGTAAGTACTTACATGTTTCGTGAATTATTGATATATTATTTGTCTTAATACCCTATCTATCTAACACATCTGGACTCAGAAGATCTCATTTCACAAAGACAAAATTTACCTATTTTTAGTTGATTGTAATCTTTTGTTTGTACTTTTGTTTGTATATTTTCAAGGAAATTTTGTAAACGTATTTTGCAAGCATACAGATAATTTCTTGGATCGTCGCGTCAGAAAATTTCCGGAACTTACTCACTGTAATGCTAACAATATCTTCATTTTCTTTCCAATACCATTAATCATAAAAATTCACCTTTTAACCAATAAATCTTTGAACAATTATTCGCAGTCATATTTTCCCCATATTCCTCAAACTCCTTCTCAGATAAGAAGAGAGGTTTATGCCTCCTAGACAGTATGGACCACCCCACCTAATCCTAATTTAACCACAATCTTAAAGATAAATTCCCCAAATAATATATTTTTGATACAACCAGATGATTTAGTAAGAACAATAAAATGGGTTCTCTCTATTGTATTGCTACACATGGTAGCTATTTAAGGTGTCAAAAATTTATTGTTTAATAAAAGTATTCTGAGATAATAGTTTTGGAAAATAAAAACCAAATATATTGTAAAGAAACAAAAAATAATACAATCTGTCACTTAACCTTAACACGAAATTAACCGTAACACGAAATTTACGATCACAGATACCACTAAATGTCATGACACAAGGTTCAATTTTCTTTCAACAAGAGGGATTCTCTATTACTGAAGCGATAGAGAATCTCGAGTAATAACCGAAAAGGTCACGTTTAAGTATCATATACCAAATTCTTTCTTAAGATGATAAGGTGGTATACAGATTAAATAAGGAATTTTGTATGACTGAAGCGTAGAAACTGAGTATAAAAAATGGTTCATTTGTTACCATATTTTATTTTCACAAAATTTGATGAATATCTATATGATGAACTTGAAGTATCCAGTTGCACTAAAGACCTCTTGTCTTTCAGTTTGTTTATACCTTCTCATCTAAGGGTGGACAACACATCGTTGAAACGTTATTACTGACTGCAGAAAAACCACAAAGCCAGGTTAAGTTTCCATTACTCAGCGAATGCGTGTAAACATTTTTTATCCACGCTTTTTCTGGAGTTCATCAATTCTTCAATACACTCTTCAATACACTCTTATGAATACCATAATACAAATAATATTGATTATTTTATTTTTTCTGGACTTATCAATAAAAATTATCGAGGGGCATAGGATATGTTAAATTAATTACTATGATTTCCAGAAGAAAAAAAACCTATGTTATTAACTTCCTCTCAGTCTCATTTCATCAAGCTTAGTCCTGTAATTTAGAAGATATAAATATGTATAAAGACTAAACGGCACGTTGCAAAAAACCACATTTTTTGTAACAATATATATGAGATCGGTATTTTTTGTAACAATACGGGAATAGTTTGCATAATCTTTTTTCCGTTACGCAGATATACTGAATTTGAAGTATAGGGGAGGTCGGGCCTAGTTCAGTGAGAATATAGCATTTCCCATGTACGGCGAATCTTCCTTCCCGCCCCGGGACTTACTTCATGAAGAATAGAATTTTCGGATCACAAGAATATGTGTTTCAACTCAATTATGCACAGACGCACAATCAACGTTATCACATGTATTCGCTCTGTCACTGTCTGCAAAAACTCCTGTAATCAGCAGGAATGCCACACAAATGAGTGCTATCCTCCATAGAAAGAAGAGTGAGTTCCGGCCTTACCGTTGGGGTTCCGTGGTTACCAACGGTGCTTAACGAATACTCTAGTTGCAGTCTTCCACTTACCATCGTAAAACATCACAACTTTCAGTATATCCGCCAAAAGCCAATTTTATAGCGTTTCTTAAATTATTGCTTACTTATTGGAGCTAATAATAATTTATTAGCTCGATTACCCGTTAATGCAACTAGAAATTCGTTAAAAGTAAATACCAGGGCACAGTATGCACAGCCCACGGCAATCAAGAAAATGCAATGAAAAAAATAGTTATTATTAAATCATATTTTACAATGTTGTTTCATAAAATGCATGTTATATTTATCTTTTACTTTATATTTGATTTTAGTGATCTTACTTTATTCCTTAGACAGCAAGTTTCGAAATTCTGAAGCTGTGTTCTAAATTGTTCATGTCTGTTCAATGGAATACATTCAAAGTTTTTGCTCAGACTCATATACCTTCGATATTGTTTTTTTTTCGATATCCCCAGTTACTTTCCACGATTCCTAGTCCAAGTATCGTACTTTCCACGATAGCGGGTAGTAAAATAAAATTTACGAAAAACACTGTTAAAAAAGTGTTCATGTTCACATGTTATTCTGACTTCTGATTCGTTCTTGGCGAACTAAAATCGTGTGGAAACGACTGTAAGATCGCCCCTGTAGCTTGAAAAGTATTATAAGGAAAATTTTGGAAACCTCCTTAATCACCCGCTAAGGGAGTGATCAAATCAAAAATTTCGATTGTCCTTCGGGTCAAATTGCTTAAATTTGTGCAAAGACTAATTATAGTACTAAAGGACATACTTGTATCTCAACATACCTCATATTTTCAGTTGCCGCACGCACTATGACTACGTACGTTGTAACTAGACATCTATGAAGCATGCTACATCTTCTTGCTTACATCCCCTTCCCCTAATAATAGTCCATGTAAATACATAAAAATTGGTATCAATATATTCAAAATACTATGAGCTATGACTTTTAGAAGAAAGATTTTTTCATATAATTTCACATATAAAACATATTTCACAAATAACAAAATCGCCAATGTGAAAAATCGATTTTTTTCACATATTTTTTGTGATTGATGGAAAAATATTCGTTTTATCGTAAATATGAAGGTAATTAATATTGTAACCAGTCTAATAATGTATACAACAAAAATATTTGAACTCAATCAAATCTTTAGAAACAGAGGTAATGAATTTTCCGTAAATGTTCATATTTTACAAATTGGAGGAGGACTGGGGTGAGGGGGGTTAACTTTAGGGGAATTCTTAGAGACTTTTGGGAAAGTGATTCTTGGGAAGCGGTCTATCAGTGAGGAAAAATTCAGCTTTGCGCCAATTTTTTCCCGATCAAAACCTGTATTGACTTGGCTAAGTAGGCATATTGACCCCCTTGGACACGCGGTCCTTCACGAATCCCCAAAAAGAAGACATACAGTGGGGTAATGTCGGGGGAACGTGGTGGCCAGGCAATGGGTCCTCCACGTCCGATCCAGAGAATGGGAAATTTCGTATCCAGGAATTTGCGAACAGTCGTTGACCAATGCGGCGAGACTTCATCTTGTTGAAAGGTGATGTTGGGTTGCAAGACTAGTATCTGAGGGTGTACTATCTGCTGCAACATGTCCAGATACACTGATCCGTTGACTGTGTTTTCTGCAAAGAAGAACGGTCCAACAATACTGTCGTGCTTTAGCTCACACCAGGCATCCAGTGTAGGGCTATCACAAACTTGTTCAATGATAGTGTGCCGAAGTTGCGAACCCCAAATCCGAACATTATGCCAATTGACCGTTCCTGATACATGAATGATTGCCTCATCTGAGAATAAATGTTTTTCCAGGAAGCTGGCATACATGTCAATTCTTTGCAGCATATCCGTAACAAATTGTTGACGGCATGGTTTGTCGTTCGGCATTAGATGTTGTAGAATTTGCACTTTGTAAGCGTACAAACGAAGACGCTGGTGTACTACACGATGCAACGTTGCTCGGGGTACATGATGTTGCCTAGATGCCAGTTGAACTGACTTACGTAGGCTTCTGAGAAACGATTGTCTGATGTCCTCCACGGTCTCTTCCGAAACACTAGGCCTTGCACCGCCAGAATGTTTCAGAACACTTCCAGTTGCAAGATACTTACGATATCATTCCTTAATTGTTTTCACATCAGGTGGATTACATTCATACCATATACGATAATTTCTTTACACAGTAATAGGTGATTTTGTTTCTGCAATCCACAAAACTGCTTGCGCGCGCTGCTATGGAGTCACCATTTTCACTTCTTGCGAACTTGCTGCACTCTGGCGACAATAGTTGGCACGTCTGACGCGGGAATATAAATTCTTTGAGATGCTCTAGAATATGGTGCAACTTCATTATATCTACTATAGTTTTCCCCCATGGTCATTGAAGTGTGGGAGGTTTGAAAGGGACATCCTGTATGTGAATTTAAGTTAAGTGTCCAACAGGAAGGAACGCTATCTGTGGAAGAATCATGATATAACCAATTTCATCTCAGTATATTCTCTATCAAGTGGGTCCGACATTACTATATTTTAAAACCCCATCCTCCGCCTAGTGTAACGATATCTCTAACCTTCCCTCTACAAAATTAATAAAACTAACCCTACCCACATTGGAGAAGAAATTTTGTTGTTGCTTTATGGAAAATGTGGGAAGTAAAGAACAGCTGCACCATAAAACAGCGTTACGTTAGAGAAACAAGACAACTCCATTACCTCGCCGAAATGCAGCGTGATGATATTAAAAATATCTCCTTCCCCAAGGTACTTTACGTAATTTGCGGATGGTCTCTAATGAGAAATTTCAATTTTTAAAACACACATATTTTAATAAAATTATACTCAAACTTAGACTAATACGTTTTTGGGATATGTTAAGATAATTCCGAAAAAATCCAGATTTTAACTGCAGGTTTTTATTATATATAGGTGTTATATAGGATGATGATTAATAGCAAATTACCCAGCGACTTGGGGTAAATCGTTTCCAAATATGTTTGATATACGCAATACATTAAAAATAGGGTACTATTGTTTCTAAATTTGTCATACTGACAACATCAGTACATGTTTTAAACTTGACCTTTGCCGCACATAAATAAAAATAAATATTTTTTTTTCTGTTTCTGGGCATTTTTGTTAGTGTTGAGATGTTGACTTCTCAGTCGTAAAATTCCCCGCAGTAATATATCTTTGTTTGATCGTCAGTCCATGACCATTTTTATACTCTTTACGAAACCACTCTTATTTCCTCATACGACTACGTAAGATGGAATGTGAACTAGAAGAAAGAAGGGGATGAAAAGACGATGAGCTGCAAGGGTCCCAATCCTCCCTCCCCGTAGCTACTCTCTCCACCCATACGCCTCTGTGGAAGCGAGCGAGCGACGTTGCGGACTTGGCCTCCGCGATAGATCAGAGATCCCAGCTTAAACGGCGCTTACGCAGTAATTTACGTCTGGGGCGATGGAATTATCTGCACACGCTCTTGCATGCGGTCCCATCAGCCGCCTTTCGCTGCCTTGCACCCCGGGCGCTTAGGAGTACAAGATCATCATGCTTGCATTAAGGTAAGATTCTCCCTGTGACCGAAATAAAGACGAGACTAGAGTTCTCAGAAAAAGAGATTTTCATTTCAACATTGAAGTGGTTACAGATTCAACATTGATGATATACTTATTTATACGTCTGTTAAATTGTTAATAAAATAACTTTAAACAACCTTCTGGAACAGACACTTTATTTTACCCAATAACTCCAACACTTACAAAATCACGTTCTGCTGCAAATCCTTTATAACGTTTACACACATAAAAAATATGAACTTTAAAAACTTCAAAACTTAAAAATTTATTACATTTCGCACCTATTTTAGTGACATTTAGGTGGGTAAAATAATCTTCCTAGCAGAACCATATTGTATGTCAACTGTCTAGCAAGGATTTATTTTATTTTAATAATTAAGTTCTAATAACGATAATTCCAGTCTCCACGGTAAATGCGGATTATGGCTGTATCAACGAAAATAATCTGAAACACTTTAATTACGTATTTGACGTTTTAGAAGTCACATATTCATAATACGTTCCAAATTACGTTAAATATTAAGATAATTCATCTACCTGAACAACGGCCGTGCATCAACTCCATTCAGCACAGATATTGAAAAGGAGAGAGAGAGCGCAGTTCTGTGCATGAGATACTCTCTAGTTCAAATTACACTTTTGCGTTATGTCAAATATTTAGTGACGTCAATAGGCTTTTTGATAACATTTCAAATTTTGAGAAGACTGCTATGTAAGTGTACTCTGTCTGTCAGTTGCACCACAAATTTCAAACAAATCTTAAGAGCAACCATTATTGCATTTTGATATGATTCATGATGTAGTAAATTATAAAACGACACCATAATATGAACTGACCCATTTAATACTGAGACCATTCAATAACACACTTTTTAAGAATAACTATTTTCAATAAGTAAAAACTGTATAAAGAGGACAAAGAGTAAAAACAAAATTTACTAAGTAACCTCAGAAAATCGTAAGCGCTCGCCTCTTGTTAACATACTACCATACTTAGCAATTAACAAATAAAAATGTTATAATCATTAATTCGAGTTAGAGGTAACGACAAGTTTTTTTATTTAATCATTGAATAAAGTATTCTTAGAGCTTTTATAGAGCTCACTGACAAGATTAGTATTATTAAATAATAATTGTTATTTGTTTTCTGAAAATTTTAAATCAGTATTGTGTTTCAGTTGTTATAGGGGGATCAGATAGTTCTGGACATTGAAATAAAAATACAGTATTATAAGAACACATTCTCGTCTATAATCACGAATGAAAACTTAATTTTACACCTTTCATGAGTATGATGCAAAAACAGGAAACATATTATGCAAATAATATTCTTAAACAAAACGGTGGGTACTATGGGGCTGATGTTGTTTGTGCCCTATCGTTCTTAAGTCCTGCAAACACTTCAATTACTCTAATCATTCAAGGAACCAATATCTGGGCATATACCATGAACCGAGTCTTCACAGACATTGCAATAGATCAATTCTTCTTCAAATGCGTTCGGTTAGAATACCGAACTTTTTAAAAATATGAATGTATTAACCACGTTTAAAGTTATGTGCAATGAACATCATTTTCTTTTTAGTACTGTCTTTCTGGTATCAACAAGTTTCATTGTTTCTACAAAATCATTTCTACTATGTAAATGAACCTGATTTATTTCATTCCAGTTAGGATTTCGCTACAACAATTGAGTTAATTGAATGATTCCTAGATTGATTTTGGAGAATAACTTATTATCAATCTAAAATAAAATATATGACCAAAGAGCTGTTCAGTTTTTGAATGATAATAAACTACATTTCGAACCAAGTTAGAAATCATCTCAATTCAATTACTATTACAAAATAATACACATTATTAACACACGACAAAAAATTTGTGAATGTGTTTTCGAAACACCATTGACTTGATATTTTGCTTCTGCTGATTAATATGGTCGAATTTGTAAGTTGTAACAGTTTAAAGAAATCCAGGCAATTGATGGAGTCAATTGGGTATTTTGGGAGTTACTTTAAAGCAGAGCCTTGAGTCCGCCAAAGGATTAGAAAAATGAAATATATTTTTTCTACTCCCTTTTCAGCCGAATCAGCTCATTAGAGCCCGGATCGTGCAATCAACGACGTAAGTAGGGAACGAGAAGGAACGGTTCTAGAGAAAGAAAATGAGAGTGATAATGGACGGTCGCATTTGGCTTCCTTTCTTGCACGAGGTTCTTATTCACTAATACACCATGGAATTTCAAAATAACAAGACATTGAGTTATATTGTACTTTATTTAATAAATATAATAAAATAATGAAAATCTTCAAAAAAATAAAATTACAAATTTTCTTTATTATTACAAATTGTGATTGCAACGGATTCGTCTACATGGGAGGAATTTGTTCACATAACTCATTGCTTATGTGTGCCCTCAGTTTCACTTCTTATTTATTAATATTAGTAACTTGTGGTGAGGTAAAGACCATGACGTCTGGTTTTCGCCCCACCCATATTTTGGAAATGAAGGAACTGGGAAGGAGAGATGTGCGGAATTCTAGGTACCGAACCGATATTGGACTGGAAATGGTGAGGAAAATCTAGGCAGAAAATCAATTCCAGTTCGGACATGAAGGAGATCGAAAGCGAACCTTTCCGCTGTATTTTATATCATTATCATAATTGAACACGCTTCTATAAATTGTAACAATAAGTGTAGTGTTATCTCTCATATGGGTTGTTTAGGGTGGAATAGTTATTATTGTATGAGTCGAATGCAGATCTACACGTTCCAAAAACTTGTTATATCTTAGAAGTTTGGTTATTAATAAATTATTTCCCACATAAAAATAGGTTAAAAAGTCATTTCTAAAGTTAAAATGTATTTCAGTTCCATTTATCTCACGACTAGTATTCGTTTGTGTCTTTGTTAATCAATGTACAGAGCTCTTACGTGTAAAAAAAGGACACACTTGTTTTCTGTATGTTTCCTGAGCTACCTCCCAGAGTGTGTGAGCGTCGCCACTGCGAGTGGACAGCAGCTCTTGTAGGACGCTGACGAAAGCGCAATCAGTGGCTCTCTGGGCACCCCGGTTTTCACGGGAATCGGCATGCGGCTCGCGAACTCCTAACTCGATCGCTGCGCAGCGGACACCTCCTCTGCTGCCGTCGTGCATAGCAGCCGCCGTCGCTGCCACAGTGGCACGAGGCGATGGGGAAGTTTCTTTACGGCGCGCTCTGACTGGCTGCCTGCACCAACACCTCTCCAAGCGATGTTGACCCATTTGCTTTGGAGCACAAACTCACATGAAGCTAGTCGAACTCCAAGGACTAACACATCAACTTTTATAACCTCCCCTTTCGTATTTGCACACAAAATATTCATGTTCGTACGTATATTGCTTACTTCAATAGAAACACAACATACAAACATATTTCAAAAATGAAACCAACTTCTTTATTTTTTAAAATACATTTTTAAACATGTTTTGTTCCACAGACAAAGATAAAAGCTCAATTATTTTCTACCTCATGAAACTCTTTACAGAAATTACAAGGTTGAAATGAAGACACCAATTCCAAAATGAAAAGATTCTCTAGGTTTGTTTCAGATGAAAAGTAAGGGATATTACAAAGTAATGAATGTTTATTCATTATGAATCTGAATGGTATACGAATCCTGTTCATCATATCACGTGAGCGGGGTATGTTTTGAATAATTTACTACATTTCATTCTTCTATACACTCACATGGATAAAATTGTAGGACTAGTACCCGGTATTAATAGTGTTAAGAGGATTATAATATAAGTAGAGTCAATAGATTGAATCAAATAGTACACTGATGGTTCTGGATCATAATGCTAAGGATGGGAGTATCTTCGTGTTATATTCCTCTCACAGAACATACGATTTATTTTTATGCTTATCTACGCAATGTGTGGTTCATTTGTATAAAATAATCTACTAAAAACTGAATTTTTTGTAATTTTAGTGGATACTATATTTACACGTTACAAAGAACACAAATTTACGCCAATTTTTGAAAGTTGTACCAATTTATTTTTTATGACAAATTGAAGCAACTTCCTTAATTTTTGTTATATATTTATGAGATGGAAATATGTGCAGTGTTATTAATTAGGCTCATTATCTTCTACAAAGCTAGAGTTTTCTTTGTTTTTGTAACACATGTCATTTTTACTAGAATTGTGCAGCGTATTTCAATAGAATTACAAAAATTCAATTGGTAAAAAACGTTCATATCGAAGATTAACTAGTTCTATAATTGAAACAATAACGTTTGATTTTTGGGCATTTCAGTATACTTCCCCATTACATGATGTTAGTAACGTCAAAACCCCTCATACATTTACGTTTTTCCAAATTGGTGGTGCATGAATGAGTTAGCTCATACCATCCATCGCTGTGAAATGTCTCATTTCTCTAGTGACGCTGCGCCGAGAATGTCTTGTTCATTATAAACATTTGCTTTCTCCAGAGTTCAATGTAGTCGAACGTTGTTGCAGCGGCGATGGCGCGTCCTGTCGACATGACAGAGCAGCGTGAGACGCAGTGTTCGGATGTTGACCGCTAGCCTCTCCCTCCCTCCCTCTCGCTTACCACCCTTTCCTTTCCTTAAGTCATCCTTCGTACTGAGGTTCCTCCGTCCGTCCGTCCGTCCGCCCGCGGCTGACGAACGACGCTCGCCAGCTCCCCTTGTTTCCCTTGGCGCGTTTCCACCTTGGCGCGTCGCCAGATTAGCGCACAAGAAGGGTGGCAATGGCGGCGCGGAGGCCCGCAGCGGGGGAGGATCGCCAACCATCCGATAAGCGCGCAGTCTACGCAGACCTTCGTAACCATCGTAGCCCTTCGACGCTGCTACTGCAAATCCAGCCATGATGCATCACTAAAACTGCCCCTGGAAATTATCATGCCCCTTCTCTTCCTTAATGGTTCAGAGAACGACATCCACTGGGACTGTTCCGCTCCACTCCTTAGCCAATAGAACATCAGAAACTGGATGATCACTCAACATCAACGAAAAAAAGAAACAACATTGTCAACCGTGGAATCATAATTGTACCGTGTATCATGCTTCGGAGGGGAATAGTGCGATTATATAGTGATAAAGCAATGTTTGAAAGGGTTCTAACATTTGAATTACACCTCTGAAAAAAATGGAATCAAATAAGAGATACATGGTACTTTGGCTTTTAACTTGTAATTTATTATTTATTTTGCTGTGTGTACAAAAATGTGCAACCATACCAGCAATATTATACCAGTACATCATGAAGTAAAATACCAGCACATGTGATGAGTACAAATGCCGGAATATGTAAACAACTAGCATTTCAATGCAAGCGTGCAAAAACGATAGAAATGCCACTTATGGGTTTGCTTAAAATGAAATATTATGAGACTGAGTTTGAAAGGTGCGAAACGCATCCATAGATTGGTTGTTCATGGTTATACTACGCCTCGTGGGACACGGAGGAACATCCACCAGCACATGTCCGATTTCCATCGTGACATGATCGTGGTCTGCCAGAACTGACGATCATTGTTTCGTGAAATTGGTACTCGCGTTGGTCGAGATCCCATAATTATCATTCGGATATCTAGTCGATGAAAGGGCCTTACGAAACATGTAGAATCTCAGCGGTCCTCGGTAACTAACACCCGCGAGAACAAGATCGCTCAGCTACGTAATATACTTTAAGTGAGGTACTTGACTCGTTAGCACGATGACAAGAGTCAGCACAAACAATGTGATGAGTACTTGTCACTGAATCATAGATTGTCACACAGCGACCATTATAGCTACATCCATTGTGAGGGAAATGGGCAAGTGATGATATGGCAGCGGTAAACAGTGTTTTGCCCTTCGACGAATACTACGTGCTACCGCGGGCAACTGAGGGTAGTATAGAAGAAGACGGGGAGAAGAGATTTGAGCGCCAACACTATTCTCGCCGTTCAAATTTAGGAACAGAGCTTCTGAACAACCATTTATAAACTTTCATTAATGCAATCTATTTTGTTAATGTTATTCATGGATTTTGTAGTATTGAAAATAGCCTATAATTAATTATTCCACATTAATTGAAACAATGTGTTTTGAGAGATACAATTTGACTAGGTTTCTCTATTTTTGTGACAGTATTCGGTAAATAGAAGACAGAATTCTTACTTGTCCAGAAAGGCAATGAAAATTTCATACGGTACTCTTCTGTATTCAATTTCGGACACGTGATAATTTTTAAGATTACATTACAAAATACATGAGAATTTATTTAAAACACAATATTAATTGGAACCCTTACAATTTCTAGATGGTTTTATTCGAATATTCTCCCGTAATGTCAGATTTTCTTAGATGAGTAGATAGCAGATAGTTTATTCTTTTGTTTTAAAGATCTAGGACATTCAAGAACTGTTGCCAGGTTGCTCATATTAGCTCAATCAGAGCCTATGAGTCAAACGGACTCTCTAAACTCTGATTAACAACGTATTAGAAATAATCGTTTGTGAGGGACTATATTACGTACCTGTGATTCTGGGTGTAAGCTAGACGCTCTTTTACTCTAACGTTTAGCTTTTGTATGAAAATTTTTGCAAATTGTTGCTGACTATTAACCTCTTGCTAAACACCTGTTTGCAAGTTGTCCATTTTGAATGATTTAATATCTGGACGGCTTTTGGAATGTTGTTATTGTTGGATAAAACATGAATGAAAATTAGCATAGCTATTCAAACTGCCTCTTGAGCCTCTTGAATAAAGGATAATAACATCTTCAATTATTTTTATTATTATTATTATATAATATCTTCTCGGGGTTTATTCACTCGATTTTTTAAGGTTTGATGACCTGTCTAGCACGCCTCATTCCTGGCTTGGTAAGTTCAGCACGGTGCGAACAATACGGCAAGTTTCTAAGATAACAAAAATTCTGTATTTTGGGAATAAGTTGCAGATTTTGAGATGCAGATTTAGTTTTTCCAAATTTTCTTGCAGGTTCTTATTTATGAGGCCATATGCTGTAACAACGATTGGTAGAATTTCTAAAGTTTCAAGTTTATAAATGTCTTTATATTCTATTGAAAGTGGGATGTATTTTGAAATCTTATTTGTCAATGTTATGATCTGCTGTCAATATCATTTCTGCTTTGTAAATGTTATGATCCGCTGGATGGGTGACATCAATGATGAATGCTTTTCGCCCCTTGATATTTTGTAGTATAATATCTGGTCTATTAGCTGAGACCGTTTTTTCTCTGTTTACTGTAGATCGTAATATAGTTTAAAATTTTTGTTTTCTATTGTAGGTCGTGCTTGGTATTCATAATAGGACTTAGTCATTTCATCTTTTTCTGCGAAAAGTCCGAATCTTGTTGCAATAGATTGGTATATTATGTTAGCAGTCAGGTTTTGCGGGTGCAGATACTGTTTGTTAGCTAAATTTGTACACCCAGTGGTAATGTGATATATTGTTTCAGATGACAGGTGACAGATTCTACATTTCTCGTTAACATCTTGCTTTTCAATGTACTTTTTGTAGTTGTTAGTTGAAATGACTTGATCTTGGATTGCTTGCATGGATCCCTCCGTCTCTCCAAATAGAGCCTAATCTCTGAGTCATTGCACTGAGACATCGTGACTGGCATTTTCAAGAGCATGGGGAAATCTGCCATGGAGAGGCTTGGTCTTCCACGCCCTTGAATGTGGTGATAGTAGGATAGTTTTCACTGTTACTGAAGTTCATTGGGGTGTAACCTTTGTCACTCGATACTACTGCTTTGTGTAGTGGAGACATTTCAGATTTTGAAAAAGAGTACTTCTTGAGTCCTGTTACTTGACGATTAAACAATACTTTCAGGTCCAACAAACCACGACCTGCTATCCTAGGATTGCAAAGGCGTTCAACTACGGCTTTAGGGTGGTGCATTCTGTATTTTGAGAGAGTTGTACGTACCATCTTGTTTAATGGAAATTATATTATTATTACTATTTTGGTGTAGTGATGTTTACTTCACAGCTCTAAAGGTGTTGTAGCTGGTTCAAATTTCCAATCCCAGATTGCTACCTGCTCTCTAAAGAATTAGATGCACTTTCTTAAAATGTGGGCTGTGCCAAAAAAGAGCGATCTCTTGCATTTCCCATTCTCTTGGTTTGCCAGGTTTGGAATCTAAATGCTTCATTAAATTTACAGGTAGCGCACCAAGGGAACCTACAATGACAGGGAATTTTTTTTAACTCCCCACATTCTGTTAATTACGATAGTCAAATCTTTGTATTTCAGCAGCTTGTCTGCTTCTTTGGGCGCTAATTTTTTATCAGTTGGCACTGCTATGTCAATCGGCAAGCAGGTTCCGTGTTTCAGGTCCTTAATTACAATATCCGGTTTGTTGGCGAGGATGCATCTGTCGGTGTGGATTTGTTGATTGAAAGGTATCGTTTGATACTTCCCTTGGCTCGGGTTTATACCAAACTTCTGAGGTTGGCAAATCTAGATTTCCGCACGTCTTTCAGTGAATGTAATTACAAACTTTGTCATGTCTCTTTATTTATTCATGCTTTGCTAGCTGAGGGATAGCAGAATCTATATGGTCAATTGTTTCTGAGTGAGTCTGGCATAATATACAATTGTCATCAGCTGGATACATGATTCTCATAATGCCAAGTTATAAGAGCTTGGTCTTGGGCTGCAATGATCAGTGCTTTGGTTTCTGGTTTCAAGTTCCCTCGTCTCAGCCATCCATGAGTTCCTTTCGTATCTACATTGGGTTCATTTATTGTCTTTAGATATTGTCCATGTAGCTTGTCACTCCAATTCTTTTTCAAGGCTAAAGGGCTCTAATGACCTCGATGTTGACGAGCCCTAAAGCCCCACACAAAAAAAATCTTTTTCAGGTTTTCTTGAGAATTTTTTCTACATATCAGCTTTAACCATTTGTTCTTCTGTATTCAGGGAGATGTTCTCTAGTTGACTATTCATATATGTGGTTCATGCATTTTTAATTACTCATCCAGCGTCTCTTTGGATTTGCAGCTAGCATAATTAGTGGATCATCTTTATTTTCTATAACATACTTTGGATGGAATGTAGATATGATGCATAGATTGGCTTTAAGCTCATTCCTCCATCTTTGCGAAATACATAAATTCTGTCTACATCTGATTTAGTGTGGAGTATTCCATTAGCTGTTAGCTTCTTCCTTGTTTTCCGATCTAACGCCCTGATTTCTTCCTTCGTCTATCGAACAAGAGACAACTTCCTTCGTCCAACTACTACTACTTATATTATTATTATTATTACTACTAATTAAATATATTTTATATTAAATAACGAATTACAAAATCGTTAATAACACCTTGCGAGATGAACTTGCTCAAGAAAACTTCCCATTTCTCTGCCATAATCAAACATAAAACAATCTACAGGACTATTATTACTAAAAAAGCACGATAATCAGAGTTACCTGACTTCTAACATTGCCCGTCCGGTCATTCTGGTCATACTTATACCTAAGTTACACACCTTTACTTTTTCTGACTGTGTTTTAAGATGTGTTTCTTCGTTGTAAATTGTAAATCTTGTGTTTTACCCGGGGAAAATCGATCTCTTGGAGGTCATCAATTGTAGGTGTGCCGCAAGGCTCTAGTTTGAGATTTAAGTGTTTTAAATTTTTGCATATTTTTATTCTTATTTATGAATAATGTTTATTTTTATGTTTTTGTAATTTGTCTTGTTGTATTTGTATGTTTGTAATTATTGCATTTGTATGATTTCTGATCGGAAGTAAGAGAGGGTCTGTCTAACACAGTCAACCAAAATAAAACATTCATTATATTATTGTTTAATATTATATTTATGTATATCGTTCCGGCCAGCTAAGGACCACGAATGACGAGTACCAGTAAGGTTCAGTTCTTGTGAGTGTGTGTTTACTGACTAGACCCATCATATTATATTATATTATATTATATTATATTATATTATATTATATTATATTATATTATATTATATTATATTATATTATATTATATTATATTATATTATATTATATTATATTATATTATATTATATTATATTATATTATATTATATTATATTATATTATATTATATTATATTATATTATATTATATTATATTATATTATATTATATTATATTATATTATATTATATTATATTATATTATATTATATTATATTATATTATATTATATTATATTATATTATATTATATTATATTATATTATATTATATTATATTATATTATATTATATTATATTATATTATATTATATTATATTATATTATATTATATTATATTATATTATATTATATTATATTATATTATATTATATTATATTATATTATATTATATTATATTATATTATATTATATTATATTATATTATATTATATTATATTATATTATATTATATTATATTATATTATATTATATTATATTATATTATATTATATTATATTATATTATATTATATTATATTATATTATATTATATTATATTATATTATATTATATTATATTATATTATATTATATTATATTATATTATATTATATTATATTATATTATATTATATTATATTATATTATATTATATTATATTATATTATATTATATTATATTATATTATATTATATTATATTATATTATATTATATTATATTATATTATATTATATTATATTATATTATATTATATTATATTATATTATATTATATTATATTATATTATATTATATTATATTATATTATATTATATTATATTATATTATATTATATTATATTATATTATATTATATTATATTATATTATATTATATTATATTATATTATATTATATTATATTATATTATATTATATTATATTATATTATATTATATTATATTATATTATATTATATTATATTATATTATATTATATTATATTATATTATATTATATTATATTATATTATATTATATTATATTATATTATATTATATTATATTATATTATATTATATTATATTATATTATATTATATTATATTATATTATATTATATTATATTATATTATATTATATTATATTATATTATATTATATTATATTATATTATATTATATTATATTATATTATATTATATTATATTATATTATATTATATTATANACTCTCTCTTTCATGGTAGCATGTTGAATATCTCATCGTTCGTCGATTCCTAAATATTTGTGGCAAATACCTGGTTCTAAACTTCGCATCTCATTATTTATTATTATTATTATTATTATTCCCTATTCAGCGATTATTATCCCCTTTCGCATGCCCGCGGCGAGCATCTGTTACATGGAGTTCCATTGCATGCACTTTCCCGGCACTACTCATTCGTATTGCCCATACTATGGGTATCAGACGTTTTCTGAGGCCAACCTACAACTTCCATGGCGGTGCCGTACAACACGACCGTGTGTTGCTATTTTGGAAGTTTTATTGTTTTGCTCTTCCAAGTTTCTATGTGTGTGCGTGGGTGATCATCCACGACACTTTAAAGAAGCAGATTGTAAATCGTGATATGAAATCATTCCATCATTCCATTTTCTAGAAATCATACCGCATCATTCTTATACTCCTCTTATCAAAATTAAGCATTTTAATATTTCTATCTACTAACCAGT
Organism: Laupala kohalensis; assembly: GCA_002313205.1. Taxonomy (NCBI): domain Eukaryota; kingdom Metazoa; phylum Arthropoda; class Insecta; order Orthoptera; family Trigonidiidae; genus Laupala; species Laupala kohalensis. The sequence goes on from NNCF01126780.1 coordinate 522,111, forward strand.
ACAATAGTGGAAATATTTTCTTAAAAACCATATGCAAGCCCTGTATTTCATTTATAACATATTTTTTCCTGAATGAGTATCGATTTTTATATAATCTCTTACTCTCATTTTTCAAGAATTAGAAAATTAGAACATGATTACCAATATAACTTGGCAAAATTATATGAACCTGTTTTTATAAAAAGATTTAAACGAGTAAGCTCTTCTTTGAAAATCGTTCAGTAAAATGGAGTCGTCGAAATATAATTAAAAATAATAAAAACATCTCTTGAAAAATTAAACCTACGATACATGCGAGTTACACATCATGGAACGTTCCCCAATTTTACGAACGAAACGGAATTGACATCTTAATGTCATTACAAGTAGGCTCAACCTTTTCTGATGTCGAGTTTCTCAAAAGGAAGGAAGCAACATTTGATTCCAAGGAATTTCGATTGACCGCGCAGACCTTTGAGCGGGAACATAAGTTGAGATGTTACCTTTGTCGTTCTTCAAATGTCAAACAGTTAAACCATGCCTCATGTTTCGCATACCACAAAATATAATTTTTCTTAAAAGACTCGGTTAGCATTTCCTAATTCTCACATTATTGTGAGGCAAAATATGAAAATGTAAATTTTCTCCCTTCTATGTAATATTTATGAATACTGATGTTATGAATATTACACAAGTGTAATATAACGTAATCAATATTTTTGATATCACACATATTCATAACAGAAATCTTTAATTATTCATAAAAGGAATATTTAACTGACCGCACGTGTATTACACATGGACTAATTTTCTTTTTCAGAATTCTATGTATTTAAGTTCACGTTCTATTTGGGGGTTTTATTTACAAATCTATGAATTCAGTCTATGAATTTAAATATATTCCTATAATTAAAAAGTAATTGCTTCTTTTTGGAGTCTTACCTCTTACTCCGCTTTTATATAATTACCAAAATGAAACACGAGTTAAGTTGCAGTTGTTCAGCGTGTATAGAGGGATCATTGAAAAATTGATGTGAATGGTTTCCAAAAGAAAAGCTCCAGTTTACCTTTAATAGTTTAATTTCTCAGTCATCCTCTTATATTAACAATGAAGATAAATTTATGTTAATTTCACCAGAAAGTTGTAAATGTTGATAAGAAGTTTGTTATAGCCAACACATTTCCTTCACAATTCCTCTACCCAAATTCTTGTGGTTAGGTGGGAGAGCGGGTGCGATGGCCTGAACTCACCGCTTCATAAAATAAGACATTATTTCTGCTTGGAAGCTATTATTAATTCCTTGAGCTCAATAGCTGGGAGCGCAATTCAAAAACGGAAATATATCCTTTGTTGTCTTTTTTTATTATTTCGGGTATTTTTGTTGCACTGAATAAAAATTATGATAACCATTCAGTGATAATAAATTACGTAGGAAATGAAATGCTTTTAATATGTCATTAAATATACACATATCTGCTTAATTACAATATTAGGTAATCAATATATTCCCTTCGGGATACGTGCCCAACCATGAAGTTATACATCCTCACCACCCATTGTCAGTACATGATTAATAATGTAAAAGGATGTTTCCATCATCTTTGAATGCAACATTTCGTCCATGCGAGTGTGGACATTAGTACGGAGGACTTAATTTTTATTTACATTATATCATCAAAGTGTTGCTCTAGGATTATTTTCGTTAGAAAACTAGCAAGTTTTGGTATATTCTTGAAAATGTTCGTAGAATTTAATGCATGTCAGCACTTCTGTTAAATACACATCAATTTAAAGAATGGATATCAATGTAAAATCAGCAACGATTGTGGCTTAATGAACCAGAAAGATAAAACCAAGAAACGTTGCTTACAAGAATATCGACTATATTGTAATCCCAAATCTTCTAAACAAAACTTCAACCATAACATGTCACCAGTAATGATGTAAATACGAGTAACGAGTCAAGAGAATTAGTGTTTCTGTTTCCAATAGAAGATAATGCAACTCTAGTATGAGAATTTTAAATTTAATGACATTCTACAGACAATGACTTATTTAACTATACACCGTTCGTAGTGAAAAAGTATTACGTGACATAGACGTGAAACCTTCGGAGGAGAGCAAGGGGTAGATAGGATGTGTTTGGTGGAGGGAATATCAGCAGCTGCCGCGAGGGGAGCAGAGACATTTAGTGAGGAGCCTCATTAATATTGGCGGCCATTGGCTCGATGGCGGAGTGCAATCAAGCGCGTCCCCTTTGATTGATGAGTGGGAACCCGCCATCACCCGCAGCGCATCTTCATGTCTTAATGGGTCTCCTCTGCTTGCTGGCGACACGTTCCCGTCTCAAAAACACACTTCCTTAAGAAAACCGTTCAAGATATGAAAAGAGTGTTTTACATAATAAATAGGAAGTAAAATACATTTGGTACAATTTTCTTCAAATTCAAATTGGGGACATATGTATACGAGAAACGTGGATTCTTTGTGTGCATGTTGCTCAAAACTTAAATTTCTTTTAATATACCTGTAAAATTTTAAATTGTTGTCAGAAAGTTTTCTTTTTTTGAAATAAAAATCATTATATTATTTTTAGTTATTTGACCAAGTTGCTCATATGAACAAAAGTTTATGACTTAAATTTAATTTGATAAGCATTATGAAAGAGCAATATATATTATGATTGATTCAATGTTCGTAATTGGACTAAAATGTTTAATTATTTTCCATATTCATAATTATATGTGCAAAAATGCAATGTAAGTTTATTCTGAAACATAAGTGGTTAGGTAGAAAAATGGAAGTGATGACCTCACCTCCGCCATAGAAAAGGCATATTTATGTCTTTTTTGTATGCGCAATCCGTCATGAATTTTTTATTGAAAGATTATTACGCATATCAATTTTTTTGTTATTAGGCCTTACATCTGGGTATAAGTTAAATAATGGTAGAAACGAGCAAGTTAAGCAGAAAATTTCTTCTTAGTTGATGTAAATTTAATGAAACATTATTCAAAACACACTATTAAAATTGAATCAAACTTGTCACACGTTTTGTTGCTAAGCATAGCTCACATCTTAAGACAGAATCAATGTGAGACTTTTCTGTGTTTTGCAACACTATAGGAACTTCCATGTTATGAAAAATTCTCCCGTTTTAGTTTTTTTCAGTTTCTTGTTTGTGTTGTTACCTTTGTAAGTTCGAAATTTTTCTCTTCTGTAGAACATTATGAAATAGGCAAGTTCCTAATAAAAGAAATTTTATTTTTTTATTTTTCCAGAATGTGACGAAAATTTATTCCCCAATTGTTACCTAGACGATTCCAATGAACACTTAAACCGACTTTGTAGGGCATCAAGTGCCTCATAATTTGTGTCAGTGACAGTCATGGTCAGTTTATTAACTTATATGTAGAGAGAGAGAGAGAGAGATGAACCTTCTTATCTCAATTACACATAAAAAACTATTAGATACGTGAATCAACAGTTCTTTGAAATCACAAATGTTTGTCGGGCCATTTCCTACCTAGGTCTACTAATAGCATAAATACATCATATCATTTTCAATTAGACACTAGAAAAAAAGATTCTGCACAAAGGTGACATTTATATAAAAAAAGATTCATTTATTAATAACTTGTAAATATGAACACTGATAAACATTGCGACAACAACTTACAAATAAATGTATCTCGAGCAACTGAACAGAGTTCCTGTGAGCTTGGCGGCTAACGCGGTGATCTGAGTTCAATGTCCTGCTCTCACCACGCCAACTCTTACACTCCGACCGCCCGAAGCATGTAGTCGCTTACAATGACGCTTCACCCGATACCGTGATACTGTGATATTGCCGTTCAGCAGCACCTCCTACGCGCAGGTCGTTTCCATGACGTCGCCGATGCCACATAATCAAATCCATCGCTAGAATGAATGATTATAATTTGACGTATTGATTTAAAAAATCCATGTTATGAACTCCCCTTATGAAAATCCATATTGTCCATGCTATGAACTCTCCTTAATCCATAAACTGTTTCTTTCGCACACTGATATTTTTGAAATAAGTGATAAGTGTCAGGTAATCTCGTACCCATTCACACCGCATTTTAAAAGTTATATTTAGCCGGTAATTAATCAATCCAAGATTAATTAAAGAATAATGAAATATTAAAAACTGTGACACAGTAAGCCTACTGTACATTTATATAAATTGGAAATAGTCTTTATTATGACTGCCGTACTTTTTTGGTAATTATTGCTGGATAATAATGACTTTCACATTCCAATTTCACAATGTTTTGGTAGTATTCCTGTTATAATTTTTTTTTCGTAATGCTAGTAAACTAGTATTGTTCTTTTGTAAACGAAATATGTGACACGCGCAATAGTTTCTGTTACATGAATACTTAAGAGTCGACTTTAAAAGTTTTTTCATGAGGATTAATGCAGCTTAAAAATATTGGTACTTTCAATTAGTAAGGTTAAGGTCAAACTGTTTTTAAACATTTTGATTGATAACCGATTTTTCTTTCGACTAAAACAATTTTAAACTACACTGCATTCGCAGGGTCATTCATAATATCATAATGATATAAATAAAACATGAACATTATTATATTTTATTAAAAATCATTTTCAACAAACCTTGAAAGCTGAAGCATTATTGAACGCCATAATATGTTGCCACGTGCTACTGAATGAGTCTAACTGTCTCTTATCCTGTGGTTACATGCGTAGCCATGAGACGAGTGGGATGAAATGACATGAAGGTTGAATCTTGGTAATAGAGCACGTCTCTCTTCGTTAGTGGAAATCTGGACGCTTCAGCGCCGCCATTCACTTTCCTCTTGCTCTGCATAGTCGCTTTGCTGCTATGCATCTCCAGTACTTTAGGTCACTTATTAAGCCATTCATTGCAGCCGCTCGCTCGTCCGCCCGCGTCTGGGCTACTGGAAGCTCTTCGCCGCCAGCGGCGTCAGCGAGGCAAGGGCGATGGAAGTGCTTATCCGTTGGGGAACATATTTACCGCCCTGCGGCCGGCCACCCCATCAACTTGTCCCATTCTGCCAACTTCGGCGCCACTTTTCGCCGAGTTGCGGTGTCGGCGGCGGCGGCGGCGGCCTGGCGGTGGGATCGGGATGGGGTGGAGGGCACGTAAGGGGGGAGACCGGATGAAGTTCCGAGAAATGTGGGAGCGCTTCATCTTGCCCCGCCGCAGGCAGCGAAAGAGAGTAAGAGAGGAGGAGTAGACAAGCGTCTGGTGGTCGAGTTCAGAAAACGTCCTCAAGTCTGTACATTCCCATTTCACCAGCCGCAATGCTTGCCCGTTTCTTGTGCCTTCGGATTCTCTTAAGAATTATACGCATCTCCTACTCATCATCATAATATTATTCCATTTTACTAAAACCATTATACTTCTTGTTATCCAATAGAAGCAAGAAGTACCTTTAGTCCAGATTTCAGGATATACATAGTAATTTGTGAATTACACCATTTGATTTTCTCTTAAACGAAGAAATTTTCTTCTTCTTATTCCATCATTACAGTAGCTGCATAAAGGTAACCCGATATATATATATATATATATATATATATATATATATATATATATATATATATATATATATACAGAGAGAGAGAGAGAGATACATACACAGAGAGAGAGAGAGAAAGTCATACATAATTGATACATACTTGCGAAAAATAATTCAAAAAACTATTTTTTTTAGAAAATCTGTGAGACTTCGTATGGATGTATTCAGCAAAAAGTAATTCATATATGATTAAAATTGTAACGTTGAACAAAAGGGAAGTGAAATAAGTTCGTGAAAATATTAGATATTGGAATATAATCGTAATCGTTTTGTGGAAAAGTCAATCTTAAGATTTTCACCATTTTGTGATTGAAAATTAATTGATCAATGAAATTATAAGGATGGGTTTTTAAGGATTAACAGTGAGACCAGACGTTAAACATCGTAAAGTTTAAAATCGATGGACTACTGTGACCGACTGAACCAAAACTTCCTTACAATTTTTTAATTCTAAATTTGAGAGATATTTACTGTTGATGTAAATGATAGTTATTTTGTAATTGTAATATCTCCACTAGTATGAATTTGACAATTGCTTCTTGTCATTGGCTACTTTATTTTTTTTACTCATTTAGGCTTACTGGTTTCTTCTTATTACCACTTCAAGCCGTATATGGCACTGATTTCATGTCACTCTTACATCCTTGATCTGTAACATAAACTTACGGTTTATATAAGTTATTTATTAATTACACATTTGGTACATATGAGTGATTTGTGACTGCAACTATCTTCCTTAAGGACTCTACGACACAAGAAATACCTCTTTTACACATATGCTTCGTAAGTAACACGAAAATGTGAAAGAAACAGCGCGAAAATAGTTTTGAAGAGAATCGTATTGAGGGTGATTAGTGAAGAGTTTAACCTTTAAAGATACCAAAAAATTCAATTATATAATTTATAATTCAAAAATTTTAAAAATAAATGTCTCAGTGACTTAAAAAATTTAATTTCTCAAATTATAATAGTTTCAATCACTGTAATATTATTGAAAACTTTTCTCTATTTGATTGGATTCACGCAAATCCCAACATGAAACTTAATGGTGTTAGCAACAAAAAAATTGTTCTTATATCCACGTCCCATATCCATCCCAGACTCGTTGTTACGCCAATGCGCGTCAATGATATCTTTGAGAAGCAGTTTATAGTCAGTGATGGGAATTCTTGAAAAAAACAAAAACAAAAAAAAACCCAGTTACATTTAATGAAAATAGTTTGGAGTTCACGAAGCTTCGACATATTTTCTTTCGTGATATTTAATGATTTTAATGGAGACCTAATCTCTATTTATTTTAATATTATGTTAATGATATGGTGGTATTTTTTGGGCCAGTGTCAACAAACGCCTGTATAAAGAGAAATATTCTTAATGCCAAATGCATTAGGTGCACGGACGAATGAAAACATCGCGATATCCAATACAAGATCATTTTATCTAAATACAACGCTTCCACTTTTTGTATGTAGAAGTAATTCTTACAGTAATCACATAATTCTTCTTACAGAATTGTGTTCTGTCATAAAGATCCATCCTTTTATTTTTTTCATTCTCAGAGTTCTGAGACAATAGCATCTGAGTGTTTTTCAGTTCTTTCACACTATCTCAAAAAATGGGAATATGATCAATACATATTGTCAAAAATATTTTTAGGTTTCTCCCTGTTTTTTATTTAAGTCATTCATGATTCGTTGTTTAAAATAAAACATTTTATTAAAATGATGATTAGTCTATATAAAATGTAACGGTATTAATATTAAGGATAATATTAATTGCTGTTTTATATATTAAGATTATTTACTTACTAGGAACTATTTTACACATTTCTATTGCACGAAATATTTCTCACTGGTTATAATTGAGTTCTCTTTCATTCCAGCCACCTGGGTACTTTTTACTTCATGTTCGCCGATAATTGGTGCAGTATTTGATGAAAACTAATATTTCTATACTTAATTATGTAACATAATATCTCGGTTAGAAGTAGTAAAAATTCTTTCGGATTATAAATTACAGATTTGGCATATCAAAAACGTGTACCAAATTTTCAAATATACGGTTTAATGTGCGAAATAATAATTAAAATTTAAAATATTATTAAAACAGAAAAGAATTAGAAATATAGTTGCGAAAAATTATGTAACTTAGGTAAGTTTTCTTTCTACATATGTTATTCAAGGTAACTTTTTAATTTTTACTTTTATCATTATTGGTACAGAAACGTAATCTTGAGACCAATGTAATTTTCTTACATACTTAAAATAATGCTTTGTAAATGAAATAGATAATGGCAAAATTTCACTGTTCCTTCAAAATAGGTGAACGTAATATTTTTGAACTAAGAGCTGAATATTTGGTTTACTTTGACTTACTCTTTGATTTTAAACCCTTCGTTGTTTTTGAATGGTTCTTCAATTTATCCGCCAGCAATTAGTATCTTGGTAGAAGAATGAAGCGATGGAGGAAGGAAGTAAGTTCTGGGACAAGCGCAGGGTCTCAGCGATAGCTTGCGAATGCTAACGACTTCCGGTGGAGTGCTGCGCGGGCAGCAATTTAATTGTCCACGCAACTGAACTCAGTGGTCTTGTGTAAGGAAGTCCCTTCATAGAGTAAGCCCAACGAAGGCGTTCGCCCTTCCTCCGTTCTCGAGGGTTTTCTCTCTCAGAGGCAAAGCTAACATATAGAGCAACGCAATTGCCAAAATTCATCTCTACTTCATTTTCCTCTCCTGTTGTTTCTTTGCGGTTCTAGGAGTAGTTGTATGAATTAAATATAATTCTGATGTAATTAATATCCTTTTTCAACTTTTCTAGAGAATGCAATATTTTTTCTTAAGTAAAATTTTAGGTCGACTGCATAGTTTATTTTTCATCCTTTCATAACTTTTTTCATCCTCTTTTAGTGGTGACAAAGAACAAAAAGATATTTGAGAAGGTATGTACTACGAAACCTCAAAGACGATTTACATTTTGAAGTTCAATTAGTGCAATATAAGTTCTTTAATTTTACGTTACTTGGAGATTTTCTGACAAATGGAATGAATTTTAGAGCCCACAAAATGATTCAATGAACGAAATAAATTGAATTGATAATTTATGTTAAGTATTTACTGGACTGCATAAGTTACTAATGGGAGCGATTCTAAAAGGTCTCTTTGTACAAATATTTCCGTTACATTTTATACATACATTTCACATTTTTAAAGTAATATTAGTAGCGTTTGACTACAGTCAATAAAACTACTGTAACTTTTCAGAAATATAGTAGTAAGCAAAACGAATTTTGAAACATTTTCAGGGTATTTTCCTTTCGAGTTAATGGCATGGTATATTATTTTCTCTATATCTCACGAACTGATAGAGGTATCATCTTGGTTTTCGAATGTACAGATTTTTAATTTAAATAAGGGTATTATTGTTTTTAGGGTTTTGGTGTCTAAAAAAGGCAATGGATAACATCAATTCTACAACATTATACATGAATTATACACAATATTTTCCCTCTCTGTATATAAATTGAACATACTGTTTTAAATCTGGCATGGGTATGGACCTGATTTAGTTTGTCTATATATATATCTTAGCTCTTATAATACCACAGTGCAATCAAAAAATTCCTTTTTTTGTGTAAATTAAAAAAGTGTAAATGTATAAGTTAACACCAGTCATTATATTATGTTCAATGAATAATGGTTTACATCTGGTTCTACAGTGAGATCCAGCTTCGATACTTTTCTGTGATAATAGTATACCGTCAATACGACTAGAGTTTCCCCGCAAAAATATACAATACAAAAGAATACTTTTAGAAAATGAAAAATAAGATAATCTTAAATAATTATCAGGTAAATAGTTCCTAAGACGCCTTAGCAAGTATACTACTCTGGATAGCTTGCAACTAAAAATCGTTATATGTCGCTTCCATATTACTTTATGGTTCATAAGCACTGAAAGAATCACTTGAGCTCATCCTCAGACCAATGACCAGTTTCTGTGTTTTATCTTCATTTAGTGCAAACCAATTTTCTAGACCAATTTTCTAGAGGCTTGTGCAATTGTCCCTTCAGAAAAATTTTGAAAATTATTTACTTCCTTACTTGAATTAAGGAATGTATCATCAGTATACAAAATTGTTTTAGAACCTATATGGCATGTCAGGTCATTTACCATAACTAGAAATAAGAAAGGATCAAGGACTTTTTTTGTGGTATTCCTATCTGGATATGTGCTGTATTGGAATTCTCCTTCTCATCACAGACAATTTTGCTTTAATTCTCTTAATACGATTTTAGTAATTTCAGATCTGTACCTTTTATTCCATAATCCTAAAAGACAGGTTCATGATCTACACAAAAGCCTTGCTCATGTCACAAAGAGTGACCTGTGCAGAGCGCCCCTCTCCTCAAAGTCTTTTAGGATATACCTAACCAATGAACCTGTAGCGTCAATTGGGTAATTTTTTTCCCTAAAGTCATATTGTGAGCCATATAATATTCAATTCTGCTCAAAATTATAACTAATTGTAGGTATATAATAGTTACGAATACTTCTGCAAATGTTGGCGCAGAAGAGATTGACCTATAACTAGAGAGACACATTTCCCCCTTTTTTGTGGACTGTAAAAACTCTTGATAACCAGTTATTTTGGAAAATATCCTTCCATCAAGCATTTATTTATACAATATGTTAGTACCATCAATAACTTCCTTGAGTAAATTACTATAAATATAATTTATGTTTACACTATTTGACGGCTTGTATTTATTTATAATACTTAAAACTAAAGTAGGAAACACAACAATAAAATTAAAAGTTGTAGAATAAGGGGCGAATCACAATTTGCGACCATGAACACTGAAGTATTTACTTTAAACTCCTCCATAGAACTACTTATTTTTTTGATAGAATCAATTAAGAAATCATTGAAAACCTGAGCAGAAACATCAATTTTATCATTTTACGTACTGTTTGTTACAATATTTATGATCCTTCAGGCTGTTTGTATTTATTTCTTGAATTTTTAATAGCACAACAACTAAGCGACATTTTAGAAATAAGTATGGCTGTTTTAGATTCATTCCTACATTTGACGTACTCACGTTTAACTTTATCTGTATCTCTCTCTCTCTCTCTCTATATATATATATATATATATATATATATATATATATATATATATATATATATATATATATATATATATATATATATAGTGTGTGTTGGTGTTCAAAATGACTAGCTGAGGAGAATACCAGGAAATTTTTCACTTCCCCGTCTCTTATGCTTGTTATGTACCTTACATTCTCTTACTGGTATGAGATCATCAAAAGTTCTAGAGAAAGTATAAAAGAAGAAACTTGCCTTAGCTGTTGTGTGTGGTTTATTCATCAGCAAATCATACCAGATAACTATAATTTAATGACTTTGTGACTATTACGTTAGAAAATATTAGGTAACTTAGGTCCTTAAGTGAGATACACACTAGTATTTTGAAAATTAATTGTTACTGACTCATGATCAGAAAAATTGATTGCTCTTAGTTGAACACAATCTGAGCTAACATTGAAATTAGCAAATATATTGTTTAAACAGGGTGTAAAGGTGAGGGCATGAAATTTATACTTTTTAGGTTATATTGTCTTAATAGATTTTTCAATTCCTTCTCGCTACATAATTCAGTGCATCGAATTATTCTGTAACGTCATCCATAATTATTATATCAAATTTTTTCAATGTAGGTCAGCTCACAAAATTTAATAGGCTGTCTAGCTGGTCTACGAATTTATTGCCACATTCATTTGGAGATGTATACAGACGCACTACAACTAATTTAAGATACTTAACTATCATACCAATTGCTTATAAGGTCAGTTCCTCGCACAAAATCTAGGTCTAATTTTTCACAAGAAACAGTCTGACTTTCAGGTTTTCCAATATTTCATTTTGAATGAATAGAAAACAGCTGGGCACGTTTCTAAGGGATTGTACTCAACGCTAACGTTATAGTACACTCCTTTTGCAATATTTCATAACATAATTGGAATATCATAATGGTTTAATAATAATAATAATTTATTACTGCAATTGGGCTGTCATGCCCGGTGGCAGAAATTTAAATACATAAAATATACATCAACAATATACAACAATTACAACAACAAAAATAAAACGAGGATATACAAAATCATACATGAATTAAAATAAGAATGTGTTAAAATAAGAGTATATTATAATAAGAAAAGTATTAAAATAAAAATAAGAAAAGTACTAAGTTGAGAATTGCATTTAAAAAATATAATATCATACCATTTAAAAACTAAATTTCATAATTTAATTCATTAAAAAGATAAAGTACTTTTTTATCTTAAATGTAATTATTTAATGTAATTTTATTTTAAATTTAATTATTAAAGCAATTAAAAATTAAATTCAATTATTTAAAGTAATTTAAAATTGAATTAAAATATTCAAACTAAATTAAATACTGACTGAACCAAACTCTAAAAAATATGTTTAATAATTACACTTAGAAAACCGACCCAGACACTTGAATCACTTAGGTGCATTTCACTTCACTCACACTTTTACTTATTTCCCTTTCTGACTCCCCAATTGCCCTCCTTCTTACATCACTTCACATCACTATCCTAACCATTATCCCTAAACAACTGGCTTTGTAACTACACTACCACACACTATCTTCCAAAACTTGCCTAACCTGGTGAGTAGACGAAGAGCCCGATATCCTCTCCGCAACCGATGCAGGCATTGAATTCCAATCCCTAATTGTTCTGTTTAAGAATGAAAATTTTCCAACGTCTGTTTTTTGTTTCCTAGTTTTGAATTTCAAGAAATGATCTTTTTCTACTTATTCGAGTATGATGTTCCAAATTTTCTGATATATATTTCCGAGCGGGTTCATTTTTATAAGCTTTGTGTAAATTTACTAGTTTAGCTCGTTTCCTTCGAGTTTCTAACGATTCGAAAACTACGCAATCTGTTAAATTCGATTCGCGATTAATAAATTTTAGAGGCTTTTCTTGAACTCGTTCGAGGTTCTGAATTTGTCCCTTCCGATAAGGATTCCAACAAGCGGTCGCATAGTCCACTATCGGTCTGACGAGAGAAATATAAGCAAGTTTTCGTGTTTCAAATTTACATTTTTTAACAGTATGCATGACAAAATGAAGTGTTCTCCAGGCTTTCCGCGCAATATAACTGACGTGTTCAGACCATCCTAAATCTTGTCTCAGAAGTACTCCTAAATATTTTCATGATAATTTTTCTGGAATCATATCGTTTTTGATTTTATATGTAAGTGGGTCTCTGTAAATTCGCTTTGTAAAACTCATAGCATTACATTTTTCCGAGTTAATTTTCATTTTATTTTCTTCTGCCCAATTGTTTACATTGTCTATATCCTTTTGTAACGTAAAAACGTCATCCTTATCTTCAATTTTTCTATATATGATGCAGTCATCAGCGAATAAGCGCAACTTACTATCAATTTTCAAATATATATCATTTACAAACGCTAAGAACAAAATCGGTCCAATAACGCTTCCCTGAGGAACACCGGATGTTACTTTACCGTCCCTTGAAAATTTACTTTCTATTTTTACCTTTTGAGAACGGTTACGGAGATAGTCCTGTATCCACATTAAAACTAAATTGTTTACTCCCGAGGCTGAAAGCTTTTTAATTAAAAGATAGTGTGGCACTAAATCGAAGGCTTTAGAGAAATCTATTATTATCGCATCTATTCTTTGACCGTTATCGATATAATCTGCTATTTCCTGACTAAAAGTAATAATTTGACTTTCACATGAGTGTCCTCTTCTAAAACCATGTTGCCCTTCGTACATCCACCCTGATTTATTCCACTCGTCAATCATATATCCTACAATTAAATGTTCCATTTGTTTGCATACTACTGAAGTTAAGCTCACTGGTCTATAATTTATTATACTAGTTTTGTTGCCTGATTTATATATTGGAACTACAATTGCTTTCTTCCAGACATTAGGAATCGAGCTATCATTCATTAAAACCTGAAATAATCGCGTCAGATAACGGACCATAGGTTCTCCTCCTAATTTGAGAATTTCTACACGTATTTTATCTGGTCCAGTTGACTTCCGGTCTTTCGTGAGTTTTAACCGTTTCCTAATCATTTTAGCTTGAATATTGAATGTACTTTGTCCTACAATATTTCTTTCTAGTGAATATGTATCTGACCCTTCATGAAACACTGAAACAAAATGATGATTTAAAACATTTGCTTTTTCCATACTATCAGAAATATAATTTTTTTCATTATCATTTAAAAATGGTACGTTTTCTTCATTCTTTTTATGTTTCCTCACATAGCGATAAAAATTTTGCCCACTGTTGTGCGTATTACTCACTAAATTTTTCATATAGGCTTCATATGCCGCTTTTTTCGCGTAATTAAGTTTATTTGAGAGGTTTTTGAATTGTTTTTCATGCTCTTCATCATACTTTCTTCTAGCGTAAGATTTCCTGACTTTTTAGCCTTCTAATTTCCACGTTATAGTATTCGGGATCGGGATTTGGTTTAATCAATTTTGTGAGGACAAACGTTTCTAAGCAATAGAAAATTATACGTTTGAAGCTCTGCCATATCTCTTCCATACTGCTCCCCTGAGACGCCCAGTCATAATAATTCGCGGATAAATAGTATTTTATAGCATGTACATGTGCTTTTTGAAATATAAATATTTTCTTTCGAGTTACGTTTTCCCTATTATCTGTCACCCAATTTAAATGAAGAAGTACAGCTTTATGATCACTAATTCCTGGTACAATTTCGCAATTAAGAAATAGATCATCCGGTTTGAGTAAAAATACGTCTAATATTGCGTTCCCCCTTGTGGTTTCCTCAACTACTTGACCCGACCCCCCTCCCAAACTATATCGTTAACGAGAGATTGAGCGTTGCTTTGCGTTACAACTACACCACGCCAATCTACGGTTGGCAAGTTTAGGTCACCCGCTACAATCACATTTCCTTGCAGGGATACCGAAGTGCTAGTTAGTAATTTAATTTTTTCCAGAATTGTATAGTCTTCATTGGGGGCTCTATATACCGCTAATACTTTCAGTGAGTTTTGTATTCTAGGATTTCTCAATTCAACGCATAACAATTCGCAATCTACATCCGACCATAATTCAAACGAATGTATTTCGTTCTTTACACATATGAAAATCCCTCCACCGATTTTATGTTCTCTATCTCTCCGATGCACTGTATATTCTGAATTGAAAATCTCTGAGCTTTTAACGTCTGCATCTAACCAAGATTCAGTTCCTATTATAATATCGGGTTTATGTAATTCCAGCAAATTATCGAATTCTATCTTTTTGTTTTTAATACTGCGACAATTTACCTGCATCAGCCGAAGAGAAAGATTACCAAACCCCTCGTCCACTCTTACCTTTCTTATCTCTACAACATCTGGTTCACTCGACCCTTTAGCATGTTGCGTCGTTGGTCTTGAGTCATCCTTCAACTCGTGCTCCAATGCGTTTCCTCTCCCAGTGCCGCCATCGCCGCCGTCACCTCCAGGGCCGCTGCCTCCACCTCCCTCGCCGCCGATATCTCCATCGCTACTGACTGCACCTCCATCGCTGCCATCACCGTCCGTTGCCGGCTCACCGTATTCCTGCCGCCACGCCGTCAGTCTGCGTTGCCACGTCTGTGTTCGCCCACGTCACCGCTCCCAACTTTTTCCCGCAACTCTTAACATTCCTTTGTCATCGTTGACGGAGACATGAATAGATCCTAGTTTCCATCCACCTCTAGGGTTTAAGTGCGTTCCGTCATTTGCCAGATCTCTCGGTGATATCCAGTGATTTGGGTCAACAAAATACGTTTAATAAATTAAAATAACTAAATAATTTCTGGGCATTCTTTAATTCAGGGAAATGGGAATGAAATTGTTGTTACGTCTTAATGAATGATTGCCACATGTCCCCATCGAAAAGAAAAAAACATTAAAGATATGATCGTGATATTACAGACGTATTGCAGAGGATCGCCAAGAAAGGATTTCAGGAAATAATAATTTTAAAGAAATAAATGTGAGTGAATTTTTATTCTAATTTTATTCCAACAATGTCGAACTAATTAAGTTAGTATTACGATTTTGTACGTAAATGTGCTATTTTGTCTAAACTAACAACGGAGTGTAAGCAGCAACACAACAAAAAACCTCTCTTGCCAAGCCGGTGAGGTAGAAATCGATATATAAAAGAACTATCAAAACAATTTGTCAAATAATATTGTCAGTACAAAAAAATCTCTACTATATATATTGTATTATTTTATGTGTTAGATATTTTGAGAAAATGTTTCCCAATTTGTCTCTCCATTCGGGTCCATTTTTCGTGTAACAGAAGAGTTCATAACGAAATACATTTCATAATTCACATAGCATTCTCTATATTTACAAAAAATTTGCAAATGTATTTAAAAAACATCCAATTTGATTGAGAATATATTAGATCTTGTCCATCTTGCCCTATCTCACACAGGAAATTATATTTTGATTCGGTTTACTCATCTTTTTCAGTAATTTAGACAGGTTTACTGAATTATCCTCTAATTTTGGGGGAACTCGTAATTCTTACATGAAAGTTTGGAATTTGTTTTATTCTTTAAATAAATTTCATAGGTCGAAATTTCTTTAATCATTCTCCCCCAGATATATTATTGTTAAATCAATAAATTTGACGAGTCTGGAATGTGTTATAATAATTAATGATGACTGATGAAAGTAGATGATCTAAAAATGTACCAACTGGAAATTGACACCCTTGGCCTAGTGGTAGCGTCTTTTCTTCTTTCCTGGGGCTATTCCTTACATACTCTACATCTTGGGTCAGATGTATGGGTGGTGGTGGTTAAGTGAGCCACAGCCCCCATCATTGCATCTGAAATCTCAACAGATAAAATTGAAATAGCTAAAAGATATATTTTGTAAAAGTGTTACCAGATTTTTCGCACACTAAATTTACATGTTATAGACAAACTAATACAAATTTGTATTATAATTTCTGCGTATCACATGCGCTGGTTGAAGGGATTCGCAACACATTTTCAAAGAAAAATGGTATTTTATGCTCTTCGTATCCCTCATCGGTTACCTTCCCTCCCCCCTCCTCCATGATTACGGTCTAGGTCCGCCATTGTCCACATCTATCGGTTCCCCAAGTACCCAAAATCTCACTATCCCAATTCCTTCACCCAAATCACATTATCAGATAAAAGAAGAAGACTCACGGTCTGAATATCACCACCCCAAAAATAAGATATGAAATAAATAAATATGTAAAATAAATCTTTTTCAACGCGATCGGGAACAATCCATAATGGGTTAATTGGGTAGAAGGTATTTACTCAGGGGACTTGTGCCGTCTGTAGGGACATCCATTCCTTTATTCATAGCTCCATCATCACCTGTACCATTGATTTAATTATGAATGACGGGAGGGAAGGCAGAAGCTCATTCATGTTATCCTCATCATTCATCATTATCCGCCCTTCTGATCACTTACTGGGGGAGATCAGGAAATGCATTCACGCTACACTAGTTTGCATCGGACTATCTCTCCACATATTGCACCTAAAGTAAAACAAGATTCTTGTATCTCTTGAAAAGGAAATGTTAAGATCACCGGATAAGATGTTAAGATTACCGGATGTCTTTATATATTTCATATTTTGACACAAGCATGTAAGTTGGTAAATATACGTAGGTAGGCTACATCATATTATGAACCTCTAGTACTTATGCAGATCGATGGAAATAAGTTGATTTCGAAGTTTAGAAATGAAAACTAAAAGAAAGTCCCGAGTGTTTAATATTTTTAAAAGTTGCGTATGGGACTTCCTGTTCATCCATAACAAGTGAATATTATTAATTTGTTAATCGGTTTTAAAACCTATTTCTTCTGCCGATTTAAAATAATAATAAACTTTACAAAATATGTTTACAATTGTTGAGAAAATTTCGTGTTTTGTGCTCTGTTCTGTATAAATGTCACTCATTATTTAAATACTTACCTTAGTTAATGAAACATATAAAGTGTTCTTTATAATTTAGTGTTTTGTGGATTGACCACCTTCATTAATTATGTTATCTTTCAACACCTAGAGATACGTATGTCGTCTATTCGCTATGCTAGTGTGTGAGTGAATGTGTGTTCTCTTTCACATTTGTTTCTTTGCTTTGTTCTTGAAATCGTCGTAGTGTGGGCCTAGTGAGCGTGTGAGCGATAAAATGAGAGCACGCAGCGATCGCGAATACTATCCGTCGCAAGCCGACACCGACTGATGCGTCTAGTGGCAGTGAAATACGCGCTGAATTATCGCTTCACCCACCACTCTTCGCGCGCTTATCTAAGGTGGATTTATCATCGTAAACACAACGGAGTTGCGATGGAAACGGCGCGCTACCCGGACGGCTCCAACGCTCAAGATAATTTCGACGGATGGTCTCCCTCCCACGGCCATCCATGAGATCTCGAGAGGCCCCACATCAAGCAGCGATGCGAGACACTCCCAGTGACGGTATGGTGAATTGAGACAGAGATATGGACTCTATTTTGAAATATACCGATGAGTTGAAACAAATCTGAAGAACTCAATTTCGAATATGTCAGAAAAGGATATCACTATCGGTAAATGTCGTATTTTACGTTTCCTGACTCACTAAATGCCAAGCACTGATCTCGCAAGTTAAAGAGTTCTTTGACGCATGGTAATTTCTGAATTCACTTGCTCTAATTCCCATTTGACGAGGAACTAAATTTAAATTGACATTGTCAGAGCAGTGAGAAGGTATTGCAATTCCGGATTTGCATGTATTGGTAGAGTGGTCTCAATGGAAATTTTCGACTTTCGCGGAGTCTTGAAGACATTTTCAAAAATAAAAAATTCATTATCAGAACAGAGCGAGATCTGTTGATAATGGACAGATGATGATTGAAAAATCGTCTGCGCGAAATTACGAATATACTAACTCACAGTGTGTTGAAGCTATAACTTGCCTACAAAAATATTAAGATTTCGTTTATTTATGCAGGCAAAGTTTTTAAATAATGAAATATTTTTGATACAAAAATGGAATGCGATGTTATTTCGTATTTTGTGTAATGATCTTGAAGTATAATGATTTCGAAGTTTGCGATAGAGTGTAACATTGTGAAAATTATTATATTCTTGGTATTCGAGACTGATTTACATCCCATCCTATTAATATTTAATGTTTTTAACAAGATGAAAATAATATTGATTGTTGACATGTTTGAGGGAGACGTGTAAGTTTATGATAAATTACCGGCAGAGAGGGATTTTGTTCATACATCGAGAGAGGACGAATGAGTGAGAGCGTGAATGCGCCATTGATCCTATTCGTTCATTGTACCTCTTGTCTCCAGGAAAGGGTAGTAAGCAGTGCGGTAAACAATTTTAAATAAGTTTAAAATGATATTGGTTCTGACTTCTCATACCTTCTCCCTCATTACCAAGATGAACTTTAGACTGTTAGCATTTTCTATATGCTTTTACATATACGTCGAGTTCACTTTAATTATGACCATCTTAATTACATGTTGTGTGGATGCGTTTTTATAGAGCATCTGTCTCTGTTTACATATTATTTTTCACATTGACTGTTTTTGACTGTTTTATGCTAAATTTTATACATGTGATACAATGTCCAATGATAAAGCGTCTCAAATATCTTACAATCTTGTGTTACTTAGGAGAATTCAGACCAAAACCTGGAGATGGATGTGAGAAATTTTCAAAATAATAAATTTACGAACTATTTTTGCTTAGAAAGTGTTCAAGTATAGTATACTGATGATACTTGTGACATATTGAAACAAGTATATTTTATCAAGTAGGATTTCTATGACTAGTGTAGATCCAGTGTATTAGATGAGAATTATGAGTAGACATTTGAGGTAATGATTGTGTTGAGCGTGAATACTTTGCTTTACTGTCAATACTTTGCTTTACATAATGGGGGCTTAAAAACGACAGGTATAGAAAATTATGATAGTACTCCATGTTAAAATGTAGAATGTAAGGGTAAGTAACTAAAGCGCTGGTGCCATATAGAGGCAGAACAAAAACGGAAAAAAAGTGTCTGAAATTTAGGACTCCGCGTACCCACCGTCGTTTGTCACCGCAAAAATGCAATATACTACGAGCACACACTCTCACGCCAGTAGCAGCAGCAGCAGCAGCAGCAGCGACGGCGGCAGTGGTAGCAGCGATAGCAACGAGAAGGAGAGAGGATACGACTCCACGAAGTGTTTGCACAGAGTATACAGTTGCGATGCACTCTACTAGTTTTGATTGTTCTAGGAATGTTTATTGTACGTCACAAAAGTGCCAGTGTCTGAAGTTACAATAAAGGTAAATGGAAACCATGTGTTTGAGAAGTAAATGTATAAGAAAGAGAAATTTTCAATCCAATAAGAATTGTAGACTTTCTATTTCAATCTACTTTGTGTCTCTAAGCAAAGGTCATCAAGGTTCTTGAATCGATAAAAATGGCAAACAAGTTTCTTCACACAAGAGCTCTCCAATTATTTTCCTTCATGCACGACATTTGCAGTGTTTATATGAATTTGAAGCGACGTGCATTTCCAACAGCATCCTCTGTCATAGACTGAGACTCAAAACACTTATTTTCTTTCTGTCTCATGCTGCGTTCTCATTTTCAACGAGAAGAGAGCTTTAACTGGAAATAAGAATAAGTAAACCAAAACGTATATTTTTTATAATTAAAAGGCTCTCTGGACAATGTTGCAAAATTACATTTCAATATTTTGCGTAGCATAAATTATATGCTGCCTTAGGCTTCCGCGGCCAGTGTCAAATGTATCTTGGCTTCCGGGTTGTTGCCGCATCGTCTGTCAAGGTGCTGACGTTTCGACATCCCTATTGAGGTCTTCTTCACTCGCCTTGATGAATGGAGATCGAAACGTCGGCACATCGACATATGACGCGGCAACAACCTGGATGCCTAGATACCAGCCTAAATTATAGCTTTTGTATAAGTACTGCATGAATTCCTGTTCTTAGTTGTCCCTAAACGACATTTTACTGAGTATAACATCGATTTTAAAACGGGAAATAGAATGAGAAGTTGTTTTTTGAATATTTGCAAGTTTTACAATATTTTATGAAATTATATACATTCGGGGTTTTCGATATTTCACTTTTAATGACTGCTAATAGTTAGAAATATTTTCGAATTTTTGTCGTTTCCACTAGCAGCATGATATATTATTTTCACGATATCTCACGAACTAATTATAATATCAACTTAATTTTGGTTTCTAATTTTGCTTAATTATTTAAAAGTAAATGTCAAGAATTATCGGTATACCACATTTAAAAAGATGATAGGTGGTATAAATATTTCATAAGTTTTCTTCACTGACAGCGAAAGAAATCTATTCACGAAAAGTACTCGCAACTTGTGACAGGATATTGCATTGGTACTGTAAATGTTTACTAAGGAACAATTTCTGAAATTAAGATTTTAAAAAATGATTTAGAGTAAAACATAATTTTCCGTTGAAGTAAATTACAATATTCAGTTGGAATAGAATATTCTCTCAGACGGTTGTGGAAGAAATAATGATATCACTGTACAGCTTATGATGATATCGTTAATTATCTCTCGAAGGCAGAATGAGAATCATGAAACATATGACCATATTTCAGCTAAATGATTTAGATATAGCACTAATTCGTACTTCAGTTGGTGAAATATTTGAGCTCTGGTTAAAATATGATACAACATTTTCAAAGTATCCAATTCCCTCACAATAGAATATCAATAATAAAATATTAGGAGGTATATTGATAAGAGTGATCGAAAAGATAAGATATTTATTAAAATCTCGCTTTCGAATTTCCGGATGATTATCTGAAGTGAAAGAAGAAAGTGAAGCTTAAATGTAACATGAGATGATAATAATTTGTGAATTCGAGTTTCATGATGAGTTGCGGTGGAGGGAGTTGAAGAGACGTTCAATGCTGAAGGCGTATTCTGCTCGCGAAGCAAGTTGCCAGAGCCCGAGGATTGAGCGCGAGTGAAATACGGGCGCTACGTGTCTCCACTGCTTCGCTAAGTCACATTGCTTTGCTTTGCGAAGACACAAGGATGAGCACATGCACATAACTATATTTAATGTCCCATAAAGTGTCTTCACATGGCAAGGGAGGCAGCTAAATCAAGAGGAATGATTAAAATCATTTTAACAGAGCTTGTATACAATCAAAATATAAATTGGTGATGTGGAAGAGGAGTTAGCTCATTGTTTTGAAAACAGATATCCTGATACAAGTAGGAAAGTAATCCAAATACACGTAAAAAGATGTTTATAAAGTGTTTATATACTCTTGTGCTGGAAACATTAGTAAACCCAATTCCCTTTTCATCTCCAATCTCAATGTGACTATTTATTAAATTCACTGATAAATCCAAGAAATCAGCATAAAAATAATATCAAAATTCACATTAGATTTACATGTGCTCTCTTCACACATATACGCATTACGTATTAGTGAACTATTAAGTCCTAAATGAAAAACTGAGAAAAATGACTTTCATAAAACCGTGAAAGTAATCTGATTTAGACAATTTCAAAGATTTCGTTGGATTAAAATATCCAATATCAGTTTCATCATCACTGTCGTGGTGCGTGTTAAAATTTAAAAATATGGTAATACATGATATTGTACTCATTAGTTTTCTTATATCATCACTTACATTCAATAAAAAACTCTTTACTGACATAATTCAACTAAAACCGTTGTGGTTGTCATTAAAGCACTATGCCAAGGGCTCTAATGACCTTGATGTTGTCGAGCTCTAAATCCCCAATTAAAAAATACTATGCAAAAATCACCGAGCACTGTATATCTCGAAACTATTTGGGTGCAAAATGTTACACATTTTCCCTCTTGCTC
Source organism: Laupala kohalensis (assembly GCA_002313205.1). Lineage (NCBI taxonomy): Eukaryota > Metazoa > Arthropoda > Insecta > Orthoptera > Trigonidiidae > Laupala > Laupala kohalensis. The sequence continues at coordinate 544,710 of NNCF01126780.1, forward strand.
AACAAAGCAATTTTTTGTCTTGTACAACATGAAAACTGTTGTATTTTGAGATTGTGTGTACTACTTTGCGACTTTTTTAGCAAATAATTTAACAAATAAATAAATTTGATTAGTAGTTACCGTGTGTACATTATGGTAGTTTTCATAATTCCTTATAAAAACAGAATCGAACTGTAACTGTTCTAACAAGATCAGCATCATGTCTCTAGTGCTGGGTGAAAATGCGAGGACGATAGGGTGGTGGATGTCTGTGGCGGGTGCGGAAAGATCTTGACAAAGGAAGAGCTTCATTCTTAAGCGGTCCTTCTCTCGTTAGAGTTTCAGGGCCACGGGATACGATGGAGGAGGGGGGCCAACGGGGGCGTGTAAAATATTCACAACGCCTGGTAAACACAGCCCATTGCAGAATCAATATGGCGACGGTGTTGGCCGCAGAGACAAGAGCAGGAGACGCGACTGCCGCGGGCTTCAAGATGCCGCAAATGACGTCATTTATTTTAATGGCTTTGTGAGCGAGCTGAGGCACTAAAGGAGCTGGGTGAGAAAGCGAAGGCAATGACAGGGTGCTGGATGAATTGACATGGTAAAGCGGAATGGGAAGGAGCAAAGAACAATCACTTACAGAAAAAAATTGTGCTCAAGGAGATAATTTCAGTTGAATATCCAGTCCAGTAGATAATGACAGTTATAACCCAACTATACAATTATAAACGCATTTCTCGTTGAACATATATTAGTTTTTCTTTTAACTCAAGGAATACAATAGAACTGAAAATGTATTCTCCCTTTTGTAAGCTGTCATTGGATATACTAGAAAAAAAAACAGGTCCTATTTTACAACAACGGAAACATGATTGCATTTTATAAATGAATACAACATAAAATTGAATTTTAAATAACAGTCCAGTGATACATGGGAAGTGTTAAGTACAAATTGTGGTTCTCTCAATACTAAAGTGTAAAACTGAGGGGTGAGGACAGATAGCTTACTGCTCGGCGGGAACGATGAAAGCAAACGTTGCCAATGCAGTTGATCGTGTTATGATTCAATCATATTATTATCATGTTGATCACAATAGGTATTCAATGTGTTTATTATATACATGAATAAAATTATGTAAAATACTAGCTGAATATCCGTGGCATTACTCACGCGAATCATGTGATTTTGATACAAATATTCCCTCTTGAATCCTTGATAGTCGTATACAATCTATACTTTTGGAATACGTAAAATTCGTACAAAAAATACGTAATATTGAAAAAAGTACAAATATGATTCTAGACGGAAGCGAGACAATATTCACACAATTCCACTCACAAAAAGTAGTGTCCAGAAGCCCATTGGCTTTCGTATGTTTTAATTAACCGCATTTACAAAATTTTTGATTTTTCCGAGCTAATTTAGGGAGACAATGAATCCTTTCTTTTTGGATCTCTAAAACTGAAATGCGTCATGTAACACAATTTCTAATTTCCATCTATATTAGATTTCTTTCTGCGTTGATGAAACGATAAGGAAAAGAGAACAGTAATGATACTAAATGTTAAATTTATGACGATACAGCCCATTGTATTATGACATATGGGTTTCAAGTCACCGAATATCCTCAGGACTAGCTCAGTAACAGACGAAAAGTCTCCACAAAGAGATAAGTGCACGTTTACATTTTTATATTAGTAATGGTTGAACAAAATTATTTAATTCCAAAGCATTCCAGCTTGTTTCTTTACGAAAGAAACAATGCAAAGAAGGTTATATGATACGTTTCATGCTTCTCAATCCACTGCAGTTATCTTAGTCATCTTCCCCATATTAAATGAACATCTAACCCCAATAGAAGAGACCGGCGCTGCTGATTAAAGTTACACCTCGACACTTACCGCACGCGGTAACTACCAGACTTGACCACCCCGACTTTCATTAAAGGGAGTACTGAATCTGAGGATGTTATCCGTCACAGGGCTTCGAAATTCGGAGAGCAAACTACGTAATTCATGAGCACTGGACTTGCGAACGAATAATTTCAAATTAGAGTTCTTCTCTGTATGCAATCCTTGACGATGTTGTATTATCATTTTTATTACAATTTTTTGACATTATCCATCGTTTTTACCTGTTTTTATCTTCACAACAGATGTATTTTCGTTTTGCAACGTTTCAGTCAACGTCCGTCTTCAGGCGTCCGGCTGCACCGATATTCAAATTTGAGTGTTTTTGGGAGTATTTTTTAATTTTTTTATGTAACGTCCCATCATCGGACTACTAAATGCAAATTCCTTAAAATACTCATATCTGTTTCCTGAAATTCTAGTTAAATTTATACTAATCTTTTTGGTTGCTTAATACATAATACATATAAAACCATTTAAAGATGTTTTAATTACGAAGTTTTAAATTATTATTTTCCCATATATTTAATATTAGTCACGAAAAAAATTTCATGATCGGAAAAGGAGAGTTAGATACGTTTCACTTCCCATCTTTGTGAAGTTACTCGGAGATCCTTATTTAAATGAAAATAGGAAGCTGAATTTGCATGACGATCGTAGCATTACAAAGCAATTAATGAAGAAAGCTCTGTTGAAATAAATGACTTAATTCTCGAAAATGGTGATACAGAAGTACACGATGTAGATTAGCATTCCTTCTCGACATCGTCATAGAACCGGTTAACTCGAAATGAACAATGAACCGCAGAGAGAGAGAAAGACAAGGGTGATGAGTGGCAGCAGACGCCGCCGCCGCTGTGAGGGCAGATGGCTTCGCAGAAGGCGAAGTACGGAAGGAAGGAAGGGCACGGGGTGACGCTGTTGGAGGAGGAGCCATAATCTAATCACTGTTGACGAGATCTCAGGCAGTGCAGGCAGAGGAGGCAGCGGGGCTGGGCGACGTTGATCACTCGGCAAATAAATTAAGAGGACGCACGGAGAGTCTTTACGCGTAATGATTTCCGCCCACGCGCAACGCGTCGCAGGAAGGAAGTGGGACAGGCGGGATGATGGGAAGTCAAAAGGAGGCGGGAAAGGTTCTAAGAGGGTGTAAATCAGGGCGAAAAATGTTTCGCGATCCTCCAAAGTACCTCTCAGCGAAACAGCGTCTTCTAGGAATCAGTTGTAACTCGAGTTCAAAGTTTTAAAATATCTAAATGCTATTTATTTGGACCCACACATAGAGAATGATATTTCAATTGAAAACTTAAAAAAATATGTCATGTGAAATCAATGAACAGGAAAAGATGAATGAGTATTAAAATTTTCTTAATTTTTTGAACGACTGTTCGCACTTCCTTTCGTTGTGTGGAATCAATAAAAATTAAGTTTTATAAAATACAACTTAAAGCAACAAAAAACAACAATCCTTTGTTTTAATATAGTTTTATTAGTTTGGATGTAAAATAGACTACTTCTGAATGAGTTTTAGTTAGTTGAAATACGTAGCAATTATTTTTTACCTTAAAAAAATTGATCAGATACTATATTATTGAAAAGATTATGTACATAATTTTAATATTAAAGATGTACCTGTAGATCTATAGTAAGTAGGGTATGAATATTCAATACTTTTTCCTTTTACATATGTTCTCTGAATTGATTCGTTGCAGAACCACACATATTTGTTGTTAATCCAGCTTATCGTCCCTACTCTTCCAATTTATGTACTAATGATACATTAATTAACTTGATCTCATTTTGATGCATGGATGCGTCATATGTTGCATAGCCGTGTTTTCTCAATTGGGACTTTTGTTTGTTATTCAGAGAATATGCTAACGAAACATTTTCATTAATTACTGGAATGGAACTCGTCATGATAAGTGAGCATAAAAGCAAAAATAAAATAAGTCTCGAGCTTGGTCTTCGGTCACATGTTCATATAGGATCAAAAAGAAATATTCCACACGCAGTGGAAAACCTTTTTTACTTTGTATTGAAGCAAATTACTTTCGATCTCTCTCTCTACTATTAATGTAAACCTATAAAATATTATTAAACACAAAGTATAAATAATTGTATTGACAAGTATATGCACAATAAATAACTTAATTTGTCTCATAAGTGCTCGTGAAAAGGGAATATTTTTGAACATGAATTCCTTCGAGAACAGGTTTCTTTATAGTCAATTTTTTATTAATATCAATACTTAGGAAGCGAGTTCTGATGCATATATTTCTCCTGTAATCGGTTAAAATTCACGCTCCACCAGAAAAACGCAATTTTGAAGTTATCATTGCATCTTCATTTTTGTTGGTGAAAATGGATCTCAAGGGAGGAAAAAGAAACTCTGGATTATTGCATAATAACTCTAACATTATGGTGACTTTCCTTCCTGAAAGGACTACTTGAATCACAACTGTACAAGATAATTCGATAGGTATACTAGTTGACCCGACAGACGTCGTTCTGTCCAAATTTCAATAAATTTGCTTGCGATCGTTGTGTGAATTTGTCAAAAGCTATTAAATGTACGAACAAAGTAAAAATGAAAAAAACAAGTATTTCTGAGTGATCATTGTATTTATTAACGATTGTGGCAGTTTGTCACTTTTTCGTATTTCGTTGGTAAATCTATAAATGTGTTTAAGATAAAACGACGAAACTTTATTCATTTCGTGAAACGATTGCGATGAACTTGCAATTGTCACAATTCAACTGACAAACTGAAAAAAGAAATAAAAAAGAATCAACCAAATAGGTCGTTCCTATCGTCAGTTATGATCAACAGTGCGTACAAAAATTATGATTTTTGCAGTTTGTCCAAATTTTCCGACTTTTCTTTGTAATTGTCCCGAATTTTTTTCCTAAAGTTTTTCCAGAGCCATATCGAACAAAACAAAACAAAAAAAGAAAAGAAAATACACATATCCATCGTTCAAATCGTGACTTGAGTTTATACAAAAATCCCATTTAAAAAAGCACTTTCAGTTATTTACTAATTTTCCAATTTTCTGGGCAACTTTTCCAATTTTTCTTTCCCTAAGAAACGTATTCTATTACAAACAAAAAATAGCCAAATCGGTCCAGTCGTTCTCAAGTGATGCGCTTACACATGAACAACATTTAATTTTTATTTGTATAGATTTGCTCATTTTTATCTTTCCAACATCACTACACAAAAAAATTAAATATCATGAACTTTTATATTTACATAAAATCACCCTTTTGAATTGATTTCGCTTTACTGGCCCACGATATGTATTATATGATAACCATTGCGTACTATGCTCTAATATTGAGCCTTTTATTATACGGGGATTTCGGGTAAGTGTTGAGGGTAAATGGTTATCAACAGGGTGATGGTGAATGTGTCAATTGAAGAAGTGAAATATTGAATTGCCTCACCCTACAGTTTTAGCTACAGGAGCACCCACCATCGTACCTCACAGATAACGTCCTTTGAGTCCCTTTACTGTTGAAAAAAACTCTACCACATCACAAAAATAGAATATCATTCCCAGCAAGAACTCTTTGTCCATCCATGAGCATTGGTGCACACGTTCGTAAGCTGAATGAATAATTCAATGTAATTCCTCATAAAATATGAGATTTGAGAACAAGTTAGACGAAAACAATTTATTACAGGATGTTGGACGTTGAGTGTACAAAATTGAAGATTTAAAAAACATAATTATCTTTTTATTATTTCTTTATTACACTTATAATATAGAGAATAAATATTTTACACATTCAATTTCATTTCCGATGAAAAATATTTAAAATTGTTATTGGGATATTCATATTAGGCACACATTAGAAAGGGGAAATACCTTAATGAAATTAAATTGATTATATTCCTTTTGTATAAGAATTTTACAAAACTCGTCTAAAAATAATCGTATTATTTCGGAAATTGGATGGAAAATTTTTTAAATTCAATATGACTTATCACAAATTGATTAGTATATTTAATTTTGCAAATCTTACGGTAATATTTTTGACAATAAAATACATTCTTATCTCAATATTATTTCTCTTTTCAGAACAAATCTGCGTTTCTTAGGTCAATACTTTGATTCTGTTGTTTGATTCTTTAGTTTTATGAAAAAAAAAAAACTTTCGCACGCAAACTGTCTAAGAAGCAAAAATTTACTTAGAACCACCTCTTTCGTTCATCCATCCGAATGGGAAATAAGGCGTAACGGAAGTGGAGACAATCGCAACTCCCTCTTTGGAGCCACAATCGAATCGAGACAGTCAATTCTGTGAGCGTACTCCTTTTGTTTGGGGAACCTCTTTCACGTTCTTTGGAGCGCCGCCGTCACCTCCAGTTCACTCGCTTTCCATGCGCAGAGACCCGACTGCAAGTGGCGATTTCTATCTGCTTCAGCTTCAATCTCTTTTCTATTCTTCTTCCTCTTCCTTGACGCTTCTGTTTTCTCTCTTCCGTCACTTTTCTTCTTCTTCTCCACCATACATTATTTTTCGAACATTTAAGTGAGAAGTACCTACCATGATACATTGATTGAGGATATACGGAATGTTAGCACAGTTTTAATAAGTGAGCATAGTATCTAAGTCATTGCGCCTTTATCTCGTGGATTTCAGTTATGAGCCACCATTTCTGGGGTTACGACTATGGGTCGCATCAACAATTCGTTGTATGTTACATCATTAAAAAATGAAAAAAATGTTCTTTTCTTTGTCAAAATCTGAATGGTAAACTACGAAATATTCGTAAAAATTCAGACATTCGTATTAGTAATCTGGCTGAATATTTGTATCACGCAGTTTTGTAATCAGTAGCTTTCAGTAAAGCCACAAGTCCAATTTTTTTGGTGGATCTCAGAGAGCATACTTCCACGACATTTATTAAGCTTCTAGTAAGAGTGTAAATAAATTGTACATTTTGTAAGGAGACGTAAGTAATACCATCAAATAAGGAAGATAAATTATAAATGGGACACAATGTATATTTATGCTTTCTTTATTTTCCACGGAGAAACTCAATTAAAAAAAAAATACTGTGTTTTTTGTTGCCCATTAAGTAATACTACAAATAAAAGTGTTTGGATGCATATTTGACATGTGGTACACTTTAATTATAAATATTTTATGATTTTCATTTCAATATAGGAGGATTTATGGACAAGGAGGAGGGGTACTCATGCTCACTATATGAGTCGGGTTGGATAGCAGATCCAACATGGGTAGATAGCTGCATGCGACGGCGGTTGGACACCAGCCTCTCACTGGCACCGACGAAGAAAATGATTTATTTCTCCTATATTGCACACTGGTCAGCAAATTCCGATAGACGATTGGCCATTGAACATCAATGCGTTTATTGCTTACCTTCAAAGGGCAGACCGATATACAATATATGCGATTTGCATATATCTTTGCCTGTTTTAATTATAGTCACCAGATTCCTGACTGGACTTTTACGCCGAACGTTAGAATACTATCCTCCAGGTATATATTTTTACTATTTTACTCTTTAATTTGTAGAATAATGAAACAAAGGAGCAAAATTTGCTAAAAATATTTATCTTTTATTTTATGTGCCTGTTTCTCTGATTTAATTTACATCATTGTTCTGTGAAGCATTGAAAAATTCGAAGTTCCTTGACGTTTAATGACTCATGACCGTGAACATAAAGCATATGGTATATAGAATTTTTACATTTTGAAATATAATAGTGTTTAACATTTCACTTAATATGGAAGAATCGTTTCATTTCAAGTAATATCAAAATAATTTCTTTAAATCTTAAATAACTCTGTACTAACTATTTTATAAATTAATTCGTAAACGTCACACATATTACTATTTCTTACAAGTTATCACACCAGTCAGGGAAAAGTGACTGACCTTGAGATATATTAGAATAATAAAGAGAAAGACGTGTAATTAACACGCTGTAGAAACCACATGAACTTTACTCTCAGAAAAGGAATTTAAACTAGTTTATTTACATAATCTCCTGAAAGGTTATGAAAACCACGCAAAGTTGGCTAGTGTTGAAGAATTGTTCGAGGTTTCATCTACATTGCCTCCAATTAATTTGTCCATTTTTTCTTAGACACACGTGTTTTTAAATACTAAATATGCTAGAAAAATGTGTTAGGATAGAATTAAATATCAAAAGTCTCAATATAATTTTATTTATAACTTTGTGAATATTTGTTTTGCGTATCTTCTTCATTACGTAACTGTGTTCCAAAAAATAATTATATAAATCATTTAACTACCATTGACATGAAAGCTTTCTCTAATTTGCACTGCGTTTGATATTGAGATGTACTTGGCTAATCTTTAATTATATACTATTTTACGATATAATTCAAGCAAGCAGACAGAGATGATACTGTCTCCTTTTCAATATTTTCCCTATATTTTGTAACGCTTCTTATATCATTTGTTTCAGTTTCCTAGGAGTGTGTAGAATATTTTATTAAATAATAATTTTTGTAATGATGCTTGAAACAATATGCCAACATGGTAAATTCTACTGGTTTAGTTTCTAAGTTAAGCAACTTATTAATTATGTTATACTAAGATTTCTTATTACACATACCCTATTTTTCTTATTACTCTAAGTTATACTAAGATTGGTTATGATATACTATGTCTATTATGTAATACTAAGATTTCTTATTACACATGCCCTATATAAAAACCCTGTTACCTTCGAGTAGTTTATTTAAACACCATTTTAATTTAGCGTTTTATGAAAAACCACGTATCAAATAAAATGATGACTCCAAGTCACTAGTTGAACTTAATAATTTCTTTTACTCGAGATTTGAAAATCAAATAAATGTTAAGAATATTATTTCCATACATTTAGCGATATTTTAGTCTTATAAATATCATAAAAGAGTTGCGTAAATGTAATTTCGTTGCGACAGGAGATAAAGTATTTTCGTATCTGCTGTGCGTTTTAGGTCTTTCTATGTATTTTATCTTTATCATATCTTTCATTTCTGTTTACCATAAGTGTATTCTACCTCTCCTTGATTAATTTACTCTGATACATAATATTCAAGCTTCTTGAAACAGAAATCTTACGAAGGGCCCTAATGACCTTGATGTTGGCCTAAAGTCCCAAGAAAAAAAAATTAACGAGTAGGTCCAGTAGACAAGAATTGTCTCCCTGTATCTATACTAAACTTTCAAGGGAGTTCCCGCTAATGCGGTTGTAATTCATATTATTTACACTTTCTGTACTGAAAATTTAAGTATAAGATTTGACACCGTTTTTATGAGAAGTATTCAAAAAATTACTTGGACCTTAATGTTAAGAATTAACGTAAAAAATATATCAAGCACGTGCAGCGACATCATGTCAATTGTAATTTACGAAATTTATTCATCCGTTCAGTCAGAATCGCTGCGCGCACACGGACGAAACGATGGATCGAGGAACGAACGGACAGACAGACAGACGGATGGATGATATGCTGGTGTTACAACACACCACAAGTCCAGATGCGATGTGGGTAGAAGAGGGATTTGTGGTAGAGTTCGCTGCCACCAGCTTGGTTTCCCAAGCAATCAAAAACTCGTGTAATAACAATAATATATTCTTTTAATACAACTTAAATTGAAATCTGCGTATTTACAAACTTGAACGAACTCTCAAATCATAAATACAAGTATGCATTTGTCATTACACAGTTAATGCTATCTGAAAGCATCAATTACACATAGATATGAATACTGGTGTTAACTATTGATTCGGAAATCTACCCAGATCATCCGAATATCCAAAAGTTACAAGTTGCTATCCTGAAATAACTAACTGTTACAAGTTACGTCATTCGTCCCTAATAGCAATGTAATTGAATTACCGCAACAATTCTTAAGCGGTCTGACGACCAATACTAGCCAGGTTACATCTCAGAAACCTGCGGGCTCAGTTCACACTCCCGAGTCTGAAAGACTGAAAAAGTCTCCGAGGATCTTCAATCCTCCCAATATATACGGAAGCGGAGGTCATGTGATCACGCCTTCGCTACCGCAATGAGCCCTCCAAATCATCTTGGTCACCCCTCAGCTTCTGAGAACACTGTGTCTTTACCGATATGCCAGCGTCCTTCTCGGGATGGCCATTATTTCAGCATCTGGTAGAAATTTCTCCTTCCCGGAAAAGCAAGGGGATGGTCCCAGAAACAATGAACGGAAAGACTTAGTGGCGGTCACTTTTCAGTAATCTGAGGCATCCGACTTCTTTTCACAATGACGCTCCCACTTCAGCAAAGGCATCAAAATAACATTTCACAAACGGGTAGAATGTCTTGGTTGTGATGGTACAGCTGGTATGATAGAAACCTCTTTATCGGAGGAAGGGACCAACACGGATATGTCGTGAAAGTCTTGAGACCGAAATTTTTTACAATACTTCATGTACTATGTATAAGATAAAATAGAATGAAATAGTGAAATAAAATATTACTTTATTTTACTAGACTAACTCAACGATTATTTATTCTCAAGAAGAATTAGATTATGTTCACAATTGATTGTAGTCCACATGAATGTTTTACCAAAATTTCATAATGCATCAATTTTTTAATTGAAGTAAAACAGTAATAACATGAAGAGCATGTTTTTTCTTACTAGTTACAATGGTGAATGTTGTGGATGGTGAATGTTCTGTCTTTTTCATGATTATTTACTGCGTTGTTCATCAATAAGATATAGTATAAGATTCTCTTGTCAAAGAAACACATCTTTTGAAGTTGATGGATGACAGAAATTTGTGTAATGATCATCATACTTAACCAGTTAATTTCTTCTCTTACATTTTGCCTGATGTCAGGGGAATATATTTGTGAATCAATGTATTTCTGTTTACTTTCTCGAGCGTGCTCCAGCTTTATTTTACACTTTTTAATTTCGAAATTACCCCAGCACCGAAGCCTTAATGTGACTGGTTAGTTAAAAGCATTCTGCAAGAAGCAAACAACTTGCAAATACTTTTCCTGTTTTCCTCAAACAAGGAATGCTGCTTTCTGTAACGAAGCAGAAAACAAGGGTTAATTCAATTTGACGTCCTCCGGAAAGTAATGCAAATTTCGTCACTTTATTAAGGATGCCCATTAAAACAGAGTGTTATTTACTCTGGTGCACCACCACCCTCCCCCCCTCGCTAGCAATCGCAAGGCGTTCGTTCTTTCACCCCTTCTAACCCTTCGGGGCAAGCAGACCTCCTTCTCAAGTAAATGCAGACATATCGTGGCTTCCAAAATTAAGTTTTGTATGCAAAGAGCCGTTCGTTTTAATAAAGCTCAGTTCGCTGCTTCGAGGATTACGAAGATTTGTCAGCGTTAAAGCGGCGGCAGGAATTTAAGGAAAAGAAGCAACTTAATGGGACTTTGCGACCAAGTGTGATTCCCTGCTGATACAGCGCAATAAGTATTTTTATGATGCTGTAATAATTTTTGGAGAATATGAGGTATCAGAGAGACAGAACAATGAAGAAAATCGCTAGTTACCTTGATAAAACATCCATTAGGAGGACGAATCAAGAATAAATATGAGAGTTTGTCCAAAAACGGGCATTAAAAAAACAATCAACAAAAATAGTTCTTAAAAATATTTAGTTAATGAGAGAATTATTATTATTATTAATTTATTTTCAAATATTATTCTAACCTAATTACCAAATTAGTTATTTGAATGTTCTTCCGAGTTCGAAAGTCTCTCAAATGTGTTTTTTTCTGACATAAAGGAAAATGTAAGCAGTATATCTTTTGTTAATAGAATTAGCGGATTTTGAATGAAACGAAAATGTTGTGGAGGAAGCGTGTTATATCCAACAACACTCTAAATGACTAGATTAAAGAAGGAACAATATTCGATGGGTTCTTGAAAATAACAAAAGCTAATTCCATTAAAAGAGTTTAACTCAAATTATGTTTTGCTGTGTGTTTTGTATATATGATATACCCACCTAAGTTAAATACCGAATAAGAAATGAGTGTTGACTCCCTGATGCCGAGTTTTCATGTTTTTGTTGAAAAATATGATTTTGTAAATACTAATGTCAAGTGATGAAAAGTTCATTTTGCATTTCCCGAAGGATTTTAGAGATGTTTGAAGCACGATTTCTCATCCACAAAAAGAAATTCCACATGGATTTCTTCCCAATGTTTCCTGCTGAAGAATGGGCGACCCATGGCGAAGTGCCTAACGCAATCGCCGTCTGGGGACACCGGTTCAAACCCGGTCCGATCCAAGTAGAATCCTACCTATCATTCCATCATAACATTCACTCATAATCATTCACCCATGTCATTAATAATCACCGCTTCAGGAGAGGTGCGCCAAGAAGGGCATCTGGCACCCTAGTATTCCCCAGCCAAAACCAAATGAAGCATCATATATCCATCTCCATTCGGCGACTGTGGGAAAAGGCTAGGTTAAAGAAAAAAGAGGAGTTTCCTGCTGATGAATCTTGTTTAACTAGATACTACTATTACTTCTCCACACATACGTGGAACCAAAGCTCATTCAAGTTCTATAAAATCGGTGTTTTCTGATATAATCCAAAAAGACTATGTGAAGACAAAAGATTGTGATTGGAGGATCGAGTTATGTGGACTCTGTCCAAAGGAACAGAATCCACGTTCAATTTCATTAAAAAAACATGGACTCGGAAGTCCTACATCCACCAAACAATTTAAATTAAATGCGAAGGAAAAATTTCCGGTTCTGAGAGTCTTTTTTTAAGTACTGGAACGTTCATTAATGAGTACGATTACTGCAGGCGTGGCTGATATAGCACTATCAGATGAAGTGAATGTGAATGTAAAAACGACAAAGAGTTTTTTTTGAAGGAAGATAAACGGTAAGATTCCGTATCGTATTAGTACTTCTTAACGAAAAGAAATCGCTAACGCCAAGAATCAATTTCTGACCAGAAACTGCCCTCGCGAAAGTAGGAGTTCATATAAGCCATGCGCTTGTCATGCCTCTCTCCTCTCGCAGCCATCTGACCGTCAGCCCCGTCCGATGTCGCAGCCGGCTACTCCCGGCGAGTAATGCTTTTTTCCTCCGATAGATCGCGTTGGTAGACCTTACAGTCGATAGCCCTGCTTTCGACCGTCATCCCCCAGGTTTCGGGGAAAACTGAATATCAAATATCATTAACTTTTACGCACGAATGTCGAATATTGCCCTTTTAACTTCACGGCGACTGCGTATATCTACCGTGAAGAATCGATGTGCGAGCTTCAATCACACCTGCCTGAGACCTCAGACTGCTCAAATTAACGTCATTTCTTTACCTGTACTAAAGTAGAAAAATACTGATTAACTTTTATTCTATTTTGGATTATTGTAGATGTCGCAAGTGGTTAAAAGTCGTGGGGAAGTTGGAGTTACTGAGAGATAAGAAAAACTTAATACTCATTTTTAAATATGTTCTATCCATTTTGACGCGAGACACTTCACAAGTTCATTGCGAACAAAAATGCAGCTATGTGGATAACCTATACATTTCTCAGAAAATATCAGAACTAGTAAGATTAGTGTTTTATTTTCTTTACTATCTCGAAATTAATTCCTAAATTAGAAATGCAATTTCATTCACCAGTACTTTAAATGAGATCTGATGTAAACTTAATAAATTCAGAAAATTATTAGTTATATTTTGGGTTACATGTCAATATTATATAAGAGACTTTGTTCAGATGACCACCGTAATCTAAGCGATGAAATAAAGAGATGTTTATCTACGATGTTTACTGAGTTTGTTACATAATTTAATTTTCTTATTTTCTTATTATTATTTACTTGTTGTTGTCTTGACCGAAGGAGTTTCGCATGAAAATATAACATCTTTCCTGAGCGATTCTGTCCCGGGTTCTTCGTGAATATGATTCAGAGCAGAATAAATGTAAGCGATTTTGTTCAGTGTGTTGCGTGCTTGATTTTGTGTGTTGTGGTACGTATGAAAATGGAAAAAATTGATAGCTTACGTCATGGATGTGTTATCCGCAGGCTAACCTAACCTCACCCACAGCCATCCCTTATCCGAGCAAAATTAGAGTAAGTCGTTTGCTCACAGTGCGCCGCGAGTGCGTATCGATAAACAAATGGAACAACCATATCCCCGTATAGGTGCAAATCTTCCTTCAAATGGAACACTCAGGGTGCACCGGTGCACACTCACAGAAATAAAACAAAAACACTGTTAGATACTCTCTTTTATGCCAAGACTATGGAAACGAATGTGGGAAAACATTCCAATGCCTTAGGATGAAGTTAGCCCATCACACAAAACACTTATATTCTTGAACCTTACACAACCTTTCAATTTGTATTTATGTCATCATCAAGAATTAGTAACTAATGAAAGAATTGTGTTAATGAAGTTACCATGGAATTATGGTATTGAAAATATCTGTAAGTTATCAGTAATATAACACAAAAAAATAAAACACAAAAAATAAAAAAAAGCATATTCATTCTCATACATTTTAGGATGAGAATGAGATCTAACGGTCACTACCATGTATGATTGTTTTAACACTTAATAATGTATTAGAATATTAGAAAATTACAAATTCCAAACTTCGAATAATTTGCATTGCGAAATACTAGGTAACTAACATTCCAGTTGAGTCTTCATGAGAGTTCATACGAGTTTCTATGTGTTGAAATCATCAAGAAAATGGCAGTTTTTTGATGATAGTTCAATAGTTTTTTACGCTAAAAGTTAAAAATTAAGCTAAATATTTAAAATAAGCTTTAAAATTTATTATTATTTTAGCATACATGAATCAATGTACCATCAATATGGTCTTGGTGTGTCGTGTTGGTGTATCCCGGAGACGGCAACAAATCCCAATATGTGAACTTCTTGAGAATAATTTTTGTAATTATGTGGTTCCTGACGATACGTTGGTAATGTTTATAGCTTTTTATGATTAATTAAAAAACTTGTTCATTTTTTTAAAATTTGTCAACGCTATCTGAACTTTTAGCAGTGTCATCGTGAAAACGCTTCTAACGGTAGTGTAGTTGTTGGTATAAATTGATGAAATAAAAAGCATTAACATCAAGTACTCCGGAATCTATGTAATATTTATAACAAATAGTATACATGCGCTGTAATACAATGTTTCCCAGATGTCAGGCATTTTCTACCTTTCACGAACTTAAAACAAAAAATGTACAGTCAGGGAATATTATTCAGTGTCTGTAAAAATATCAGTTTATTAGCTTTTTGTATTATAGCAATCATGCGCATTTCATCAGCTAAGAATATACTAATGTGACGACACATATATCAGGAGGGTCACACACAGATGCCACATCTTTCTTCTTCTTCTTCTTCTTCTTCTTCTCCTTCCTCTATTTTGGGTTTGCTGTCCGGAGACTGATTTGAACCATCTCGAGGTGTGACTGCGCAACTTCACACACGCTAGTGAGATGTTTATTCTAAGGAATCTTAAGGATGGAGATGAAAGTCATGGTGACATAAACTCTTAACGGTTTTCTGTTGCCCTCCACGAGAACAACAAACAATGAGAACCCATACCTTACCCGAGAATTTAGGTTTCAGAGGAAACCACCGTCTCAATCAGATCTCAATCGCATCTAACTATATATATATATATATATATATATATATATATATATATATATATATATATAAANGTAAATGTGCAGCGTAATTTTTTGGCCAACACAATGTTGCATTTAGTAATTTGTAACGGATCGTGCTGGATTCAAATAGAAAACAAAATATGAAAATCAGTTATCCAAAACTGAGAATGCTCATAATTAAGCTAGTGACAAGGGACAACAATAGTCGATGTATCGATATAACTGAGACATTATCATATATGTTACTTTAAAAGAGATTAAAGCTTTTAATGGTAGCGTATTATTCTCTCAATATAAAAAATTCTCCTAAGTTTCTTGTACATTGAATGTGTATTTCGTAATGTCATCGTTATCTGTTTTATGACCTCTCATTTCGTCTTCCGTCCACCCGAATTCTCACCCCCACCCAATTTAAACTTCAGAGAATGCCAGTCAGAGGGTCTCGAAGTGTTGCATTATTTATATTCCCGTAGAGTAAATTTTGTTGTTCAGGGTGAGCAATTTTCTGGGATTTCTTTCCAAGAGTTAGAAATTAGATTTACTCTCTTCTGCCCATTTTATTAAAGCATTTTTCGAGATCTTTTTACTCTTGATTTTTTACAGCGTATTTTGTATTGTATATTGAGAAACGAAGTTGTGTGACATGAATTGCTTGACGGTTCCGACAACATACCAAGAAGGAAAGGTTGAAATTGTCCAACCTTACAATACAGTTCTTGACAAACTCCAATACTTTTGTCCAGACATATTCTCAAAATGATCTAACAAACATAGTTACATCAGACGTTGAGCTCATGCTGATAACACACTGCTATTATACTTGCCTATTATATAAGAACCGTATGACTAGAACTTGAGAAAACTAGAACTTTATTCTTGCTTTGTTTCTGCTCTGAGAGAAAAAGATAATTTGCAGAGAAGAGGAGAACACTCTTTAATGCAATAATTGTTTAAATCTCTGATAGCGATGAACCTTGTTGAAGGAATACTAGTTAAATTTTAACGTGAAAGTAAATGAACTTTATTCAAGTACTGTAATTCACTGAATTGAAAGAAAGTTGAAGATGCCATTGTCAGAAAGTTAATAAAATGGATCCTCATTTATTTTCACTCTACCAATACACAAAAAACTATTGGCGCAAAACAATTGCACATACTTTCTCATATATGCTTCTCTTTCAGCAGAATAAAGGGAGAAAAAATTCTATAGTGAAAGGATATTCTTTGACGTGGTCTTCTATATTTTGGTCATCTTCTAGTGCTGTATTCATGCTAGATGAACTTATTACTGTCTTTTGTTTGAAATTTAAAAGTAAAATAAATATTCAGGATATTCAGATATTTATAAGACTGATACGTCACTTTGTTTTGACAAATTGTCTTATCAGTCATATCAGTCTTATAAATATCGTAAAAGTCTTATGTAAATGTAATTTCGTTGTTGACGGAAATTGATGTATTTTCGTATCAACAGTGTCAACAGTGTATTTGCTGTCATCCTGTGTATTTTTTCGTTATCATATTTTTCATTTCAGTTTACGAAAAGTGTATTCTACGTCCGCCTAGTCCATTTACACTGCTAAATATTATTCAAGCTTTTTGAAACAGTAAACTAATGTGTAAATGTAGCAGGCTGAAATTATTTTAGTACGTCTATACCAAATACTTTCATGCGAAATACCGCTAATGCGGATGCAATGCATACTAATTGTATTTACGTACAGAAAATGTAGGTAAAATCGTTGGAGCCGTATTGAGAAAAATTCAAAAGAATACTTTGACCTTCATGGGAAGTTCTCTTTGTTTTAAAGTACAAAAATAGAGCATGTGCATGGACAACAAGTAAATTATACCGTAAATACGAAATGTAAATTAAGTTGATGCATCCGTTTGCTCAGAATCGCTACGCACATACAGACAGACGGACGAACGTTATGCCAAAAACCACTTTTTCAGAATCAGGGATTGCCAAAACGGATATTTTCTTCGAAATCTTGTTTTCGATATTTTCCTCAATTACAATATTATTAATTATTTCATTATTAAAATCATTTTTTTAAATAAAGTACATTATTTTTAAAGAGTTATTAATTTGTCGGTTAAGTGTTTTCTGATATATTCACCATAATGTCTTCACTGCTCTGAAGGAACATTTTTTCAAAACCTTGTGGATCTGTCTCCTTGTTGTTCCTTTCGTAACGATGAATTCACACTGAAATTAATTGCAATGTATAAATGCTTTGATTTTAAATATATTTTAACTTTTGTTGTGAATAAGAAATTAATAAAGTTTTAAATGAAAGAAAAAGTTTCCTTGTTTCTTCGCCTTTTCGATAGAAAATTTTCACGTAGTTTTATGAACGTCCCCTTAACGGAAATTCAACTGGATTCAAGAATAACGGAGATAAGGTTACAGATGACTGTTCAATACTTCCTATGTCAATAAATACGTCTGAAAACAGAATAGAGGCAATAATAATCAAAGTAATTTTCTGACATTTATTTCACTTTTCGGCATAATCACACTATACATTCAGACACTTATTCCATCTCTTTACGTCTTTGAAAACCGGTGGCAAAGACGTCTTTTCGGATGCTGTTTCAGACAACGAGTAACCCACTTGGATTCCGGCGTCATCAGTGTTAAAATGATGGTCAATCAAATGATTTTTTAGGGGCCCCAGCATACAAAGATCACTGTGGGCTAAGTCTGGACTGTACGATGGATGTACAAGCGTTCCCCACTAACTTCTCCGAAAGGGAGATCAGGACGCTACCCATATCCGATGCTTTGCCTTCCCTTGTTAAACTTCTGGATCCAATTGAACAAACCTTTCCGTAAGGAACAGTTATCACCATACATAGGATGCATTTCGCGATGCACTTATTCTGTGGACAGTCCTTTGGCTCACAAAAAAACAAAAACAAAAAAAAACGCACAACAAATCATATACTATGGAAATGACGTTTATATGATGAAGGAAGGAAGGTTATATTACACGAACCAAAAGAAGAAAGGAATGTATCTACTGCAAGACAACAATGAACGAATAGCAACAAAAGACAAATATAATGATTTATTTGACTATGTACATACAACGAATATGTGTTATAAGAGATATCTACAAAAGCACGACATAAATAAAAGGTGAGTCTTTTTGCATGCGCTATAAACAGGCAGTTCCAGAAAGAGGAGCAGGATGAAGAAAACAGAGATCATTAAAGAGAAAAGATGAGGAAATATATCCACATAATGACGCGAAGATGTGGATAACATTAATCGTTTTTTAAATAAATATACCAATTGATATGGTGAAATAAAATTAATTAATAGTTAATTGACTCCGTGTCTACGAGATATCACGCAGCCCATACGACCAGTATATTTGCTGCCATCTGCTGGCAAAAAAATGCGCTCGTAATTTAAAGTGGTGTATGGGAAACTGACGTTTGCAACTTAAATATTGATTTGCCCTCGTATAAACATTCCTGTAAAGAGTACTGGAATTTATGGAAATGGTGTAAACATTTCCCAAGTCTTTTCTTAAATATTCTCAAAGAAAGTAATCTTGAAATCAGGACTTTTGGGAACGTCGACGCGTAGATTGAACGATTAGCAAATAATCCTGATACGGACGTGGAGATATTCATGCAGAAATGACATTGTGCTAGATAAAAAGGAAGAAAGTATTCTTCTTGAGTTGAGTACGTAATACATTTTTATTACTAACTAGCTGATTACCCTTCATTGCCCTGGACTTATCTTAAACTAATCTTCTTTTACTCAGGAAAAAAGTAAATATTCATTGTAAGAAAAAATACTTTTACTTACTGAATTTTTATAACATGAACAGCATCCTAGTTTTTCAAATTCATAATATTACTAATGTAAGACAAAATTAACTGTATACACAACACCATCTCGCGGGAGTCGCGACGGTCGAATTTTCGCTTCCGAGGCATGACGCTGTAGCATCGTTTCATTACAATTCTTGTACAATCTAAACTATTCATTGAAATGTTACGATTTAAATACATTATTAATCTTTGTTAAATGCACAAAACAAATAATCTATTAAATTTGATGATGACTGATTGTTTTTCTTCTTAAATAACTCTCTTAAATTGAAGTATTTTAACACTTCTATTTTTAAAAATGTTTTGTTGATAATTTAGATTAATTTTTGTACGTAGACATATGCTGTCGCGC
Organism: Laupala kohalensis; assembly: GCA_002313205.1. Lineage (NCBI taxonomy): Eukaryota > Metazoa > Arthropoda > Insecta > Orthoptera > Trigonidiidae > Laupala > Laupala kohalensis. Next base: position 564,482 of record NNCF01126780.1, read on the forward strand.
ACTCTCTTGTAAAACTCTTTAAGTCTAACAATATTTCTATTGATATTTGTCACCTATTTCTAACCGTTTATACAGCGTAAGCAAATTTCACTCTCTTCTTTCCCGATTTTATCGACATTGTCATTTTTTATCATTCTTATCACACATTTAAAAAATAAAAATATAACCTATGTTCATCCTGGACATCTAAACTATCTCCTTGCTAAAATCATCACGATCGGTTCTGTGCTTTAGTCGTGGTCGGGTAGCAAACAGACAGACACTCTTTCGCGTTACACATTTATATATTAGTATGGATTAATGGTGGAAGGAACATAACACTGTTTTGTGCATCACTTTTTATTTACAAACAACATACGGCTGTATATAAATGTTATTCAGTTTACAACAATTTTGAGATAGAATTGCAAATAAATAAATAACTTAAATTTTTGTAGTGAAGTTATTTTTCTTATGTTCTATTGCACCTGTAATGTCTGTGCTTCAAATATGATCTTCATGAATGCATAGTCAAACTGTCCTACAACAGACCCAAAAGATCTGCTCATGGGGTTCTCGGTGGATAGAGCTTGGCAATTAATAGGCCTCAGCACGTGGGGGATGAATAAATATGTAAGTAAATGAAATTACTAAGATGACTGAAATGATGTTTCGAGTCGCGAATTCTTCATTTCACGACAACTTTAGATTGTACTCTTCGATATGGAATTTTTAACGTCAAGTAATGAACCGAAGCTGTATTTTGGACGGGCTCCATTGCGCCAGGGGCGGAAATTGGTCCGGAAATGGCTGCTTTTATCTCGGAAATGGAAAAAAAGGAAAAAAAATGATAAAAACGAAGAGATGGGAGCAAAACCTTTCAGCCCTTATTCCTTAATTTTACATTAGCAGAGCCTGCCCACTTCTCTGAGTACAATTGACGGAGCTACTGGAAAACATATTTTTAAGGTATCTGTATTGTTTCCTATCTCTATAAGATAAATCAATAAACATATTGATTACGATTTTTTTTCACTAATTAATTAGTTGTATCTACGTTTTATCCATGTGTTCCAACGTGTTAGTAAGCAGTACCACATAATAAGACAAAAGAAAATTTAAAACTGTGCAACTTTTCTAACACTGTTTGACTTTTCCATACCTTTCACGATAGATCTCTTTTGATAACCTTTAAACTATGTTCAAAAACCTCTATTTCAAGTGACAGAAACTATACTGAAAGTCTAGGGTCAGATTCAAATATAGATTCCACAGTAAAGAGCTTAATGACGTCCATAGTTTCATGACAATCGTTAATCGAGTTTGAATGTCACGCACATACACCTACACCTACACTGCTTTTGACATCAGCGTGAAACTCGAAAATAAGTTTTCCTCGCATATTTCTTACCAAATGATATATTTTATGACCAATAATTATCAAATTTTCTTCCGGTTAAATGTATTTGTTGACTTCTTCAATCGATGAGGTAAAACACATTGATTGGTAAAAACTATCATATGTAACGCAGAATCCAAAAGGAGACAAAATTATTGAATAAAAGCTATAAATAAAATCATACGAGTATATTACCAAATAGTAGTATTTCTTTGACTTATTATTAACGAAGACGGTCCGGTTTTTGTAAATTTAGCATTAGTTAAATTCAAGAATAATGTATCCATCCTCCCTGTTGCGGGAATAGAATTAACGTACTATACATTAACTGACTCTGTCGAAATGTATGAAGCGTACGATGGTTAGTTTTGATGATCAGTATTCAACTCATTTCCTTTTTTTATTTTTATTGGAGTTATTAAAACATTGTAAATAGAAAATACTTTTTTAAGGAAATCTACGATAAATAAAATTGTCATCTTAAGTTTCATTTTGTATCAATGCTGTACCAATGTACGAACTGTTATTTATGATTTACGAATACATCGAGGAAGATAAGGAAGAGTAGACTAAATGCATTAGACAATGTGTTACTCCAAAATAGATACATTATTTTACATCCTTTACTCATCTTGGGGATATGATTATGAAAAATGATGACTCATGCTTTCTGTCTTGTTTTGCCTCGTTACATCTTAATATTTCTGAATAATATAACGAACAGAGCCTTCCTTCCGTTTCCACCATCACTCACTGACGCACTCCGGGTCGCTCCGCATGCGTGAATGTGATAGCTCGCCGTGCCATTGAATTCACGGACGGTTCCTCTTCACAGCTCAGCGGTATCCGAACAAGGATTAGCTTTCCGATCGGCGACCGTCGCCTGAGATAAAGCGGCCCTTTTGCCTCCCGCATGGTGTGCGACGCGACTAGAAGCGACGTGGTCAGCGCGCTCCTGCGGGCAGGAGACAAATTAGATGGGCACTCGCGTTTGTGTGTAGCGAAGGCAACTCGGGAGCGAGCATTACAGGGGATGCAAGAGTTCGGGCGGCGGTCGACTGCGGTGTAGTGGGGTTGCGAATGTAAGGACGGGGCCTGAAAAATGCGCCCGATAGCGCCTTCGGGAAGAGACTAAGCCTCGAGGGGACGATGTAGAGATGGGGATGAAACCCTGGTTGCTCCAAGAGAGGACACATCTTTATTCGCTCGTGGTTCGTAAGTGCTTAGGACCATGGCAAAAGAGGCGCAAATGTTACAACACTTTCTTTTCAGCGAGTTACACATCTCCTGGATAAATATGTGCCAGGATATATCTTGCTTCATATCATTAAGTGTGGAGACAACACTTGTTCAGACAAGATGTTTCCACTTTGACGACATACCCCATGTATTTATACGACATATCCAGATATTTTTGTTAGGTGGATATTTGTTGTAAGAGGAGATTTTTGAGAGATCGAACGATGATCGACACTTTCCAGTCGTTCCTTTTTTTCCTACTCTACATCGTTAATTCCCAATGCGATACGATAAGCTACCTCCGAATATTTTAAAATATTTCATTTTTTATGAAAAATGTTTTCAGTTGCAACATTTAGTCATCTAGAAACATGTTGAATCCATTTTTCACGTTAAATAATTTCCATGTTCTCATTAATGCGTCCCATACATATCCTTCCCCTGAAAAGAAAGACTTCGCTCATAAAATCTGCAAAATATATGAAGTCGAGAGCATTTATCATTGACGAGTGTGAAATTTAGATATTTTGCCGCGATTCCCTTGTTTTAGGATATTATTGTGCATTATACAAAAGCGTATTGAATGAAAATTTAACAGAAATAATTGATATGTAGATATTATTTTGACAAATATTGAAGATAAATTAGTAGCAAAATCTTGTGTAGTGAAGTAACTTGATTCTATGTTCTACAAAGTGGGTTTAATAAAAAATATAAAAATGAGCAGTTTATTCTAAAGAGAAAAGAGAAACATTTGTTCATTTAAAGAAAATTTAAAGTCAATAACATTGATAACAATTGATACTATCTTCAATTTTCTGTTTAATCTACTTCAGATATGAAAACTGAAAGACTGTGACCCTTTTCACTTCAGGAGTATTATTTAGCGAAGAAAGTTTTATTCAAATTAAGGTTCATTGAGTCAGGAGATTGTTTAAATCAGTAAAAGAAATAAAATAATGAATAACCTAATTCTGTAAATACTAATTACCATAATTCTTTATTTCTTTAGAAATAATGTACTCAAATTAACTCAAAAATTTAAGTCTGATTGACGTATATTCAAATAAATTGTCAAAAGTCTGTTGTTGAATCTCAATGATTTTTTTCTGCCAATGACTTTTGCTTTCTGTCTCCTTCCAAAGTAAGTATACATTATGAAGAACATAGTGGACACTCATAATGTTGACACACATAATTAATAAAAAACTTATGCTTTCTCAGCATTGCTATTTGGGAGACTCTGTGAGAAAGCTAAACAATTGTTCACTAGGGAGGAAAATTCCCTAGTGGAAACTGGAATCATTATTTTTATCCCCCCCCCCTCAGCCAATAGATTAAACAAAATAAATCTTTTACATGTACCAAATTTTTAATTCTTATTCTTTGTGTTATCTATTTTTGTTCAGTTTCTCTCGTCCGTTTTGATAAAATCTCGAAATGATGCAGTATCATTGGGGGGCATGTATCGATCTCACGTAATACGTTCCCACTGTCATTGTATGTTGAATATGCCATAGTACTTATTAATTTTTTTTTTCAAATTTATCATATTGCGGGTGTTCATCATGCGTGAGGCCTTCATAAATTTCCCCACGTTCCACTCCTTTCAAGTCAGTCCCATAAAACATGTTCAAGTGTTTCTTCACCAATCTGACATTCACACATGTCTTGTCTTTTACGCCGTAAATATGTCTGAAAGTCACGCCCCACAAGAAACTCAGTCTTTATTGAAGTTGGTACCCACCATTTTAGTGTCTTTCATAAAAATTCGAAACCTAAATAAATAATAAAGAAAGTAAGTCAATGGATACAGGAAGTAACTAACCACATGATACACAAAACAAATCCTAAAATTATTATTATTTGTTGGTAAATTCATTCTTACATAAATTCGTTGAAAATTTTCTACTCAATGAAACGATAGCTTCCATTTTTGTTTGTGAGAGAAACAGTTATTCGGAAATGACAGAGTACATCAATACTTGAAGTACCCGTTTCCGGTATGCTTTGTAGGTACATATGTTATGAATCTGTTTTTATGATGCCACGATTTCTTCTCACAGCACTTTATCAATTGCAGAAGTTTTGAACTCTGCAATAGGAGGAGGAAACTTTCTATCCCATTGGCTCGGAAAACAATATTTTAATTCGATTTTATGATATAATTCATTTTATTCTTTTTAATCAAACATTGTACGCTATAATAATAATAATAATAATAATAATAATAATAATAATAATAATAATAATTATAATAATTATTATTATTATTATTATTATTATACTATTTACGTCCACTTCTTACAACGTTGCATTCTATGAAACGTTCATAATAAATATTATGTGGAGTCTATCTAAAGCCTTATGACATATTTAACAATAAATTGAATATTTTGATTGAAAACCTTTCATATTTTCTCATTGTAAATTTAGTTTAAAAGTACATCAATTTTCACTGAAAAAAATAATTAATAAGCACTCTTTTGTATTCTCCAAAATAGAACTGATATCCCTGCGAGTGATAGTTTTATTCCATTATCTTAATTATTTATTGATTTATGAATACATAATACATTTTCTAATTTCAAAGAAATACTTAGTACCCGCAATACTTATTCCTCAAAAATCTATTTCATTCCTTATATTGCAGTTATCAGATTATATTTGATGCGCAAGAATTAAATCTCAAATTAATATTTTTAAAGTTCTTGAGTGGTAAATACTCAAAAGGTGAAATATAATGAGTTTTTTTTTCTAAGCGTAGTTACATGGCAAAGCAAAATGTCCGCAATGTGAAGTGAGCATAGCTTTCATCCTCATTCATCGCCTCCCTCATGGAAGAATGGTGAGCGACTCGTGATGGCTTTTGCGGACACCCACAGAGATTTCTGAAAGACTTGGCTCTTCCAAGCACTGTGACAAAAGTCGTCGGTTGGCAGCAATGCGGAACTCGAAGGATCGAGCGCGGAGCTCCAAAGCTCATGTGAAGTATGCGGTAATTTCAGAGTGAAATGGATTATGGAAATAGCTGTCAGCTCAGGAGGCGACGAAGGGAACGCGTCTCTTACGAATGTGTCGCTGTCACCTGGATTGCAGAGAAAGCAGCAGCGGTAGCAGCAGTGAAGACGGGAAGTGAAGCGGAGGGACGACCATTGGTTGCAGTGGCGGTGATGGAAGAATATCTAACCACTGCTTTCATATCTACTATGAAGTACATATTCGTGAGGATAGGTTCGCGGTTGCTCTTATTTACCACTTGAACGCAAACATTTCTTTTCATCTTTTCTAATGGCACAGCGGGTAAGTGGAGGTGATGAATACTACAACATAATTTACTTTCATCTGAAACACTTTCCTGAAAAGTGTAAAACCAGAAAATTTAACTCGTCTGTTTGTACATCAAATCTGAAAGGTCTCATTCCACCTTCCAATTCATAAAAACATTTTTATTTACATCATTTAAAACTTGATTAACTGGTATGATGTGAAATAACATTGGATTGGTTAGACATTCATTTAATTCTTTTAGTTTCTATTTTATACGAAATTTAGTTAAATCTGAAACATTTTTTCTCCTCATATATGAATGGTTTGAATTTAAAAACTAATTTATTATCATAATGAAATCTTTAAATAAACCTCTAAAACTCCTGATATCGAGTGTGCTAGTGCTTCGTTTAGGGAAGAGTTAAAATTAGCTAAAATAATATCGTCCTGAATATTGTAGGTATTCTTTCTCCTCTTTTCCTCTTCTTTATTTCTTTCTTCCCTCTGTCTTATCTTTCTTGAACACAAAAATGAGCAGGGTGATTCAGCTTATTCTGGAGATTGGAAGATATTTCTCTGCCTCTCTATCGGACGACGTCTCTCTGCTACACTTCTCCAAGTCTGCTATGACGCGAAGGGCATTTGGACGAGTGAACTGTCAGAAAAGAAAACATACAGAAAATTGACCGAGATGAAGTCCATATATTGTTACTAAAACTTGGTACATCAAGAGCCCTTTTTATATTAGATAATCAGTTGCCAATAAAAATTGAATGTTAAAAATATTTTATTCTTTTGGTTTTGCATATTTTATTTTTCTTCTTCAACTTGGTATTTTTTAAATTATTTATTTATTTTGTTATTGGGTAATTAAGAAAGCGAGGGAAAGATGAAAATATTAGAATCATTCTTTTACATAACCGGTGATCTCTTACTCAATGATTCATTGATCAGTCAACAATATCTACTGTACCCACATATAGAATATACACTTTAGGAAATCAAGAATGTTTTATAATTCAATTTTAGGGAAGTCAATGCAGGGATTTTTTTAAATTTTTGGTGAGTCATTTTAATAAAAAAGGGACTGATTCTTTTTAAGTGTTTTCTTTAAATATCTGTAAAAAATATCTTCAATATTTTAGTAATCGTATATGTTATTATGAATTCGTATAAAAATAGTTTTTTACCAGTCTGAACTAATTATATTTAAAACAAATACATATCATTTTCCAATAAACTTTTGACCCCGATTCTTTTTCATTTCACTTGCCTTAACTTATTTTGTGGGTAAAAAAATCTTCACCTGAGGAAGTTGTAGAAACGAATGTAAGGAGAGGAAGGATGAAACACTGCATTGTGCACCATATTGTCGGGTAAAGTTAACACGTGGCAAAAGTGTCGTAGCATGAGGAGTTTTCGCCGGAGGTAAAAAGATGGTTCGCCACTCTCGGCATACAAACTCGGAATGGGACTAGTACCGTAGGCTCCTGTAACTAGTCGGATTCCTGCATGGTGGACAATATCCAACTTCTTTAAATAGCTTGCACCAGCAGACCTATATACAACGTAGCCATAATCGAGCCGAGATCTTATGAATGCTCGATAAAACTGGTGCAAGGAGGAGCGATCAGTGCCCCGTTCCCTACTACTCAGGCACTTCAATAAATTCAGAGACTTTAATGTTCTCGCTCTTAGGTATGTCAGACGTTCAATCCAATTCAGTGTCTCGTCTTCGACAAGTGGTATAATCCATTGAGGACGAGTTGGATTTGTTGCTCCGCACCTGTGACACTCTGTGATGAACAAAAAATAGCAAAGTCGTCGACAAAAAGAGAGTTTAGGACAGGATTCTTTATAGTAGACGTGATGCTCTTTATGGCCACTGCAAATAAGGTCACATTCAGGACTGAGCCTTGAGGAACACCATTCTCTTGAAGAAGGAGATCCGAGGTGTCTCTTCCAATTCTGTAGCGGAAGGGACACTGACACAAAAAGGACTGTAGCATCAGAGGAAGACGTCCTCTAAACCCCCAGGCATATAGTTGTTGTAAAATGCTATGACGCCAAGTAGTATCATAAGCCTTCTCGATGTCAAAGATTATTCCGACGACATGTTTTCTTCGGACAAAAGCATCTTGAATTGCTGTTTCCAGGAGAAGTAAGTTGTCCAGGGTGGAAGGGAATTTCCTGAAACCACACTGAGATCGACTCAGAACGTTATGCCTTTCAAGATACCAGACGAGACGTCGGTTGATAATTCTCTCCACAGTTTTACCGACGCAACTCGTCAAGGCAATGCTTTGATAACTACTGATGGTCGTTTTGTCCTTACCTGGTTTTAGTAAAGGGATAAGCCTTGCTTCCTTCCAGGAATTAGGGAATACTCCCTCGGACCATTAAAGATTAAAGACATCCAGAAGGTATTCTTTCGACTCGAGACTGAGTTGCCTCAGCATTTCATAATGAATTAAATCAGGGCCAGGTACAGTGTCGTGGACTGTCGCTAGAGCTGACTCAAATTCCCACGTAGAGAAAGAAGAGTTGAAGGGTTTTCATTTGGTGGAACGAAAGTCAAAAGATGTGCTATCTGCTATTTCCCTTTTTTCGCGAAATCAGGATCGCAGTTTGCTGTAGATGTTAGGTCAGCAAAGTATTCAGCCATCACTGTTGCCATTTCTCTGTAGTTGGTGAGTACTCGATCCTAATAATTAAGTCCAGATATTGGGACTCGAGAATACCTTCCAGATATCTTTCGGATCGACTCGCATGCTTTAGTGGACGATGTTGTTCTCTTAATGGTGCTTAGAAACTCTTTCCAGGAGGTGGATCTGGATTCTTTGATAGTTCTGCGCGCTTTTGCTCTAGCAATCCGATATGCGGCGAGGATGGACTTACCTTAAATTTCCGCAATTCTCTTCGCCTTGCCCGAATGGCGGACCGACATGCGTCGTTCCACCAGGAGACATGAGGTCTTTGCAGAAACAAAGATGTTTTCGGAATGGATTCTTCATCGGCATGATGAATCACTTGTGTCAGATGGACGACCCTCTCTTAGACACTAACCGTTTCTCTGAAGACAGACTTTCCGAGAATCCATTTCTGCGGCTTGCATTCGAGAACAGTCGCACGTTCCTGCAAGGACAACCAGATAGGATGATGGTCGCTACCATGCAGATCGTATTCTATCTTCCATTGAAAGATACCGGCAACTTCAGGAGAGAAAATTGACAGGTCTATAGCTGTCCATGACCCCGTGGTAAATGTGAAGTGGGTCATCTCTCCGGTATTTAGGTATAAATCGGTTCATTAGGTATAAATCGTCTCGCTCAAAGAGACAATTCAGCAGTCGGTCCCTGGGGCAATCACTCGACGAACCCACAGTACACTGTGGGCGTTGAAATCTCCAAGGAGGAGGAATGGTCGAGGGAGCTGATGAATGAGATCCCTGAGGGAAGTCTCCGAGAAATCTCGTGTCGGAAGAAGATATATAGAACACACGGTCATGGCTGGTACGCTCATAATTTTGACTGCTATAGCCTTGATTTGAGTTTGTAGGAGAACAGGTGAGCAGAGGATTGTTTTTCTGACATACACGGCAACTCCACTACTTGCTCCCGTGGTGTCCTCATATCTGAAGCTGTTGTATCCTCGCAGGGAGGATGAGTGTTCTGGTAAATGTTGAGTATCTTGCAGGCAAATACAGATCGGATTTCGACGCGCTAAGAGTTGTAACTCTTCACGTTTAGTTTTATAGCCATTAAGGTTCCACTGAAGTATGGACATTATTATTTTTTGGAACCTCCGGGGTCAGGTTCGTGAATGTTAATTTCCGCGTTACCGTCGGACAATGCACATTCTGACTCGGAGGAAGGAATTATAGAGACGTTCTTTTTACGTCTTTGGGACTTTTTTGACGATGTTGTTTGTAAAAATTCTGCAATGTTCATGGAATTAGTCCTAGAACATTGCTTTGTTTTTGTCTCTGTCTTTGTTGTTACCGTGGTAGGTTTCGCACTACTTGACAGTTTCTTTGTAGATGGACGCGGTGTTGGAGTTTTAGGTTTAACGGGAACTGCTGAAACATCTTTCTTTCCGCATTTGCACTGGCATGTCCTCGACATTGTCGTAGACACGTCAGTAAAATCTGCTTAAACGGATACACTCTTCTTTATTACAGGAGTTTTGGCTGCTGTGGTGTAACTAGTAGAAAATACACGGTGTTTTCTTCCGCGCTTCACCTTACGGGATCTTCTCCGTTGTCTTGATCTCCTCACTTTCTTTTCTTCCAGAAAGACGACACACTCCCTGCTCCACACTGGGTACTGCCTGTGCAATTAATGCACTTTGCAGGCCCCTGGTATGAGACGCCGGGTTCGTGTGCTTCCTTTCCGCACTTCCCGCAGGTATCACGGCCCTTACACGAAGTTGTCTGTGTCCAAACCTCTGACACTTAAAACAGCGCAGAGGATTTGCGCAGAGGCAGTTGCCTCAGAAATTGTCCGCTAGCGAGTGTTTATACTTAACACCCATTCACCTCTTCGGCGCGTAACACACCTTGAGGTTGAGGGTTTTTTATAGAGGTTTAATCCTTCCTCGCGACCCAGCCAATGAAGGCAAGATATCCACCCTTTGAAACACACAACTTTCTACCATTGCGCCAATGGTGGTCGCTGAAGCATACCCAAAACGTACGGTGTCTGAGGACTGGTGGCGCAGTACCAGTCCCCAGCAGGGGGCCGTGGTTTCGCCAAGTCCAAACTCAGTCGAAACTGAGCCCCCTGCGGGGTTCGTTAATATACATAATTGCACCTAGATATGCATTTATGCGTATTTATTTGTGTATTTATTTACGTAAGGGCTTGGAAATAACGTTGTACTAATACACTAGCTCACAAAACTGATAATTATTTATTGGATTGATCGGAAGTTCACATAGATCTTAACAGTTATATTTTTAAGTATTATGTTAAATTTACCAAATATTCCAATAATCAGATCACACAAAATTTAAGATTTCTACAGTAATTATAGCAGACAGACGTCATGTAGTCGTAACGTCTTCTTTCCACACGGGTATTTGGGGGGAAGAGAGCCAGTTCAATTCCGCTTTTGACCAATTGGGTAAGGTTTTGAGGTCTGGTTTCACTGATACACTTGGGGCCAATGTTGGTTGGGACCCATAGCCTCCCCGGCAACTCAACACCTCACCTTCCCATTTCCTACGCTTAAATCATGAGTTAGAAGGAAAAGCAGACCTGATAGTCTAAACCCACACATAAAATAAAACAAAACAAACAGAAGAGGAGCAAGCAAGCGGAAGACTCTTATCGAAAAACTATTTAATGTTTTTACCATTTGTTCATTTTTTCATTGAGTTGGTAAACTCTATTCGCAAACACTAACAATAATTTTCTTAAAAATATAATGTCTTCCTGAAAATGATTTTATATAAAGAAATGTTTGCTAAATTTATTGAAACAAACAATATTTATTCTTTACTATTTCTACTCTAATTGTATATTTTATTTTGTGTTCTCTAATTCTTTTGAAATGAGTCTCTAAAAAATTAAAATTTGCTGACACAGTAATTTTTCATGTCTATGAAATTGTTGAACCTTCACTACACTGCGTGCTCTATTATGATAAACTCTACGTGAACATACAACCACGGAAGATACACAACGACAAATGTGTTTTGTATCAAATTATTCTTATGCAGTGTACATTCAAATTCATATACAGGTATACCAGAAGAAAGAAAATTGTGACTTATTTGTAGTGCTTGTAGATGAACCATTAGTTATGTTTGTGGATCTGTTATCTCTAAATGTGTATGCTACTCAGAGAACCTTTTACATTTCAACTCTTTCAATGCATTGAAACCTGGATTTCATAAATTTTATTGTTTTGCAATATTAATGAGTATTAATAGTAGGTCTACTAGTATAAACTCGTTCATGTATTTTGTTGGTCAGAATGGCAGACCATGGAGGGTTCTCAAGAGTCCATGAATGAATATCTCGCGAGTTGTGGTGAAATTCTCGAGTGGAGTAACAAGGAATTATGTTGAGAGCACTGAAGCATCTGAAGCACCGGGTCGCTGCCGCATCCGCTGCGTCTCCCTCATGCCCCCGCTTTGCTACAAGAACGTGAAAGGAGTGAGAGAGTCTTCGGGTGCAGAGAAAGAGAAACAAAACAAAAAAGGAAGAAAAGAACAAGAGTAGGGGAAATACTTCTGAGACTATGACAAGGCGTGCGGTTGCGAAGAAGCAGCGTTGTGAAGCAGGGGCAGAGCGTTAGACATTAGCAGGGTATGACACAGCCCGTAATTCTTCCTTCCGGTGACAAGTTCACTTCCGTTTCCGGCGCACGCGAGCAAACCACGTCCGACCACGCCTAGCAGCTCGCTTACGACGAAGATTTTTTAAGCTAGTCACGAAACATTACACTAGTATTTTTCAATCTCATCATTCGTCACGAAATTACACTTTCTACTCCTTGAATGACTTCTACTGTACCTCTACATAGTCCCTTCCATAACTGTATTCTAATTTCAATGTTACCTAGTAGTAACAACAATAGTTGACTAGTAAAAAAACCCTCTGATTCTATATAACGTCGGATTTCATTTCTGACCCAGAGTTATATTCACTGAGTCAATAGCAATTCTCTTATCAGTTTTTCAATATGAAGGTAACATGGAAGAAAACATGCATCATTTCTTCACGACTCATATATTATCATAGTTCCTCAGGAAAAAATTACCTGCATAATTAAAATTCGAAACTATTTCAATTTTCTTCAAAAGCAGTGTCCACCAAACTTACTGCGCCTTTACTGTTACCCCACTCTGTTACTGCGCCTTTATGCCGTTACCCCACGATATTTTCTTATTACTTCCATCGTATATATTTTATTACAATGTGTCTTCCAACTCCAATTTATTCTTCAATTCTTTTATGTCTTATACAATAAGGGACTCAGGTCTACATTGTGTTACGTTGCATCGTATGAGGAACGAGAATAGTAATTCAAAACTACGAAAGAAGGTTGAAACGTTTACAGCGGATGCGTTTGCTCATTACTAGAGGGGGTTATCAGGCTGCGTCTTGGGAATCACTTGAAGTTATAACAAGTATTTGGCTCATAGACCTTCATATACAAAAATCACGATTCAGAAAGATATTACAGAGAGAAGGGATGATCTGAATAAAAGGAAAAAGATAGGATGAATAAAAGAAGATATGGTTTAATCCTAACCCCTATTTATTGCAATTTATAATGGGACATGGAAACGTTAATACTTGACAAAAATATGCAAACCTAATGATGTATGTGTGGTAAGGGGATGAAAACACCAGGGTATATGTTCTTAGGGAACGTTATTTGCTAGGTCTGAAAGAATGAAATGCGTCGATGAAGTTTTGGGAAAATATGTAGTGAATTTTATAGACAAGAGAGCCAGGATATATGCTAGGGAAAATATGAAAAATTTCAAAATTTCACAAGTGGTATGGCTATACAATGAATGTTGGTTGATGGTGAGAGTAAGTGATGCACCCTTCTATTTGGTCTAAGGCGCAACCTAGAAGATGTAATTGGAGCAAAAGGAAAATCAATGTACATTTAGTACCCTGTATTGACATTGTATTCAGACAGACAGTGTCATCAAAAAATATAATTCTTTTAGAAGTTCATGTAATGTTACTTGTTATATCATTAGCTGGAGCTGCCAATCAGAGCGGAGGGGTGTCGTGGTGAGCAAAGGAAGCTGCAGCAACAGCAGCAGCAGTAGTGCTTGAGCGTGTTGCTCATTCTTGAAGCGAGTTGTGAGAGGGCGCGTGCGATGGGCACCACTTGATCCGGAGCACAGTGATGCTGCGCTGCGGAATTGCTGAGCGACTCAAAGGTATTCAAACGGAGAGCGTTCATGAAAACCCTTCTCCATTCCTTCTCGCAAGGTTTATGGAGATAAATATTTCTAGGGATTGGTATTATTTCTCCTAGTTCACTAATTAGTGCTTTATCTATTAATTGAAGGATAAATGAAATAATTGTGAAGATGTCTACGAGTAACTCATTCAAATTATTCAGAATTAACTCAAAGAATAAAGGAAGTTCATTGACGAACTGAAAAGGTAATCAGCATTATAAATCACTTTCCATTTTTTAAAATCACCTTCCCCTTTTTAGCATCAGAAGAAAATGGAATAAATTTCAGAAATGACAAAATTTAGCACCGTTACAGCATAGGATTTTGTAAATGCATTAAAATAACATTATGAATGAAAAATATTTATCATCCATGAGATTGAAGAAATATCATCCCCTTTCAACGGTATGAAGTTTGTCAGTGAGGGTACACCGCAATGGAAGCAAGGGAGGAGAGTATGTGTATGTGTGGCGGGGTGGCACCAGGCACCCGATGGTTGCGTGTTCGATGGTCGTTGCGCCCTGTGGGTAACCAATTCGTAACCGCATTAGCCGAAGGTCCTCGTTCACCCACTGCGCGCCTGGAAGCCAGCTTGTGGTCTCACTCCTCCCAGAGACTTCTGTCCTCATCCACGAGCTCTACATTCTGCGGTTGGTTCCGTTCAAAGAGAACGCGTTCTTCTAAATCGTTTTCTGAAAGTTACCTGAAATCACAACAATTTATGATTGCCGCTAACTTTGACAACAAGAAACTTAGAACTCTATTGTTTTGGTTCTCACATTGTCGTACTTCCATTACTACAAATGTGCCCCATCGAAAACTGAAAAATAATCTTCCACTGCCGTAGTGCGTAACTGCATTTTCCCTACCTGTACCAGTTTTTAGGGCCCTAATGACCTAGATGTCGACGAACCGTAAAACCCCACAAAAAAGGACAATTTGCTAAGTATTTCAAGATTGTGGCTCCCGAACTCAAGGGAGGGGGATATAACAGATACCATTCCGTCCGGAATGATCCCGCATCCACAATTTATCCATCGTCCCCTACATATGTTAAGATCAATGCCAAACAACTTGAAACATCATTTCAAAGAATTTTTGAACGATCTTTCTCTAGAGAAAATCTTTTTCCTTCACCAACATACATATTTGCATTGTAGTAGGTTTACGCTATCTATGCACTGCTATACGGAAGGGCGCGTGTTTCATCCCCACCCTGTTGAACTTGATGAGGTTTTCGACTGAGGTTTTCCTCACCCTCTCCAAACCAATGTCCATCCGGTTCCTTACATTTACTGACAATCTCACATCTCTCATTCCCAATTCCTTCGCCCAAATCATGTGGTTAAGTGGAAGAGCAGACATGAAGGTCTGAACCTCGCAACATTATTAACATTATAAGATATGAATTAAAATAAAAAAAGTATTTAATCTACGTATATTGTGTTTTCAAACATATCTTCCTCTGTTTGGAGCAGTCGTTTATTATTGATGAAAATATAGAGGTTGTTGAGAATGTTAAGTAGGAGCAAGTGTCTCTTTATAAATTGCAGCAAGTCAATTAAATCCTTGTAGAAATAAGAATCAGTGATTTTCCCTGCTTCGGGTCACGTGGAAGAGTTGGAGGAAGCAACCGGAGGAGGATCCTTAGGGACGTGCTATGCGAGCGAGGCGTAACGTAGTGACCCCGTGCGCGACATCACTTGAGCTTCATGAGGCGTGCAACAGCGCCCAAAGCCATTAGTCGCTCCCTCTGCTATCCACCATTCATTTCCTGTTCTACTTTGTCGTTGAAGAAACGTCACGCTACGAAGCTCCAGATTACCAACAAATTCATAGCAAACAAAATCAGACCAAGGTGTAAATCAAGTGAAGGATGTATCATGGCGTATGTCACTAGTGACTTGGAGAGAAAATTGGAAGGAGTCAGGTCATAATAAACTGCGCTGCTTCTAAAAGAGGTTAAGTACCATTTTGTTGCCAAGACAGCTCATTTGGAAATACTAGTCGATGCTTGTTCATTTGGAAATACCATCCTTTCTCACTGTGTAGTGAAAGACTCACATCAACGTATTCTCATACAAATTTCTCACTCTGCTAGAATAATAGCGGTTGTATGCAAATTATTTTTCAATATATTTTAAAGGTATCGAAACATCCAAAGTTCCCCTTATTTTACGATAGCTCAAAATAACACAATACTCATGTAAGTTCGATATAAATAGACGGAGAAAACACTCCATTAATTTACTTTCTAAAATGAAATAAAAAAAGCAACTTAAATCACCAACCAAACAAAAGTATGCTATCAAAATTTGTGGTTTATTTTTATGTGAATATAAATGTTTTTTGTTATATTATGCGTGTTTTCGTTCCGTTATATCAATTGTTACAGTGAATACTTAATATACTGTAATTTATTGAGTATAATTGCAAAATTAGTTTAAATTCTTCTAATATGTTACTGGGCGGGAGATAGCGGTATCACTTTGGCAGATTGAGTAAAATTTTCGGTTCAATTTTCAATTATATATTTCAGAAACAGTAATTGTGTAGTTAGGAAGAGCAATATATGCCTAACGCACTGCGACCAGTCTTTGATCTATTGTACTACCCTAGGGCAAATGATGATGAGAGAATATTGTGAAGGCATACAAGGCAGGGGAAACAGGAGACCCCTAGAAAATCTATCATTAACATTTGTTTGTCGCACACCAGCGTCACCAGCTTCCAGCAGGTAGAAGGAGAGTACGATAGGTGGATATGAGATGTGGTTGCCGATAGCTATATGAACACAACAATAAAACAGTAACTGTTTCTTACTCCCAGTTCTCTGTTCGTATCGAAATTAAAATAACTTTAGATTATATTCCAACCACTGAGAAATATGACTGTAAACGTTTTGTTACAATATGTTGATTAGTTTTTGTGTGAGGTGATTTCAATCAAAGTTATTATATCCCTCAATTATAAATTTTATGCCATGTCAAATAGTTGTTTCAACTGATATTTCATGTTCATGAAGCTCAAATATATGCTCAAGAACAAAGTTTCTTCATTAGCTCTAATGCTTTAGTACATTGAGAAAGATCTTCAGTGACGACGCTTGTACATAAACTGGAGTTTAAAACGTGGACATAGCTGCTGATCCCGTAACGAGCTTTTTTACTTGTTATTGTTCACTACATAATAAATTCACACTAACTTAAGTACAAATAGTACTAATCTTGAACATTAAAACAATAACAACTGGCCGTTGAAAAAAGGCATAGTTATCCTCTTAGTTCATAGCTGAGTTCATCATTACGACCATGTACTTGAATTGCCAGTTCATCTTAAAATACGGCGGCCCCCATTAGACCGCTTGACTGACTCAGGCAAAAACTAGTGCCAGACTGCTTACTTCCGAAGCAAGAGGGGTTCACAATAACAATAAATTGGTGGGAGTTGTATTTAAGTAATACAAAACGTATTTACTAAATAGTTCATAGGTGAAAAGGCATGTGGCAGCATGTATTGTCATCCAAAATCATATTACAATTTATAATTAATTAATTCCTTTTGAAAAAAGGGAATAAATATAATATGTGCTAAGAGTGGTAGCTCTACCTATAAGCGAGCAAGTAAAGCTGACATACTTTGTCTAGTCGCTGGTGACCTCAGGGAAGTGTAAAAACTGAGTATGAAATATAATCTATGAAATACGAAGGAGAGGGACACCTTCCATAGTCAGTTGTTAGGATTTCTTCTTTTATTTTCAAAACTTTCATTGATTTATCTTTGAAAGCTATTTACCAGTATCGCAATATATGAATCTGATCAGTTCAACCGTTATTCCATACGCCTGTATTCCTATGCCACGTCACAGTCGGTCCCTCATCTGTCTGAATTAGTCCCTGGATATACAGGATGAAAGGGTTTCCAAAACTCTTGTGTCACTCTCTCTATAAAATTAACTTCCTACCGATAACTCCATAATGATGTAATACTTGATCCTCTTGTAGATAATCTACCTTTCTCTCCACCTACTTTTAATATGGAGAATAAAAATTCGTCATTTTTTCTCTATGTCTACGAAGGTAGTGTAAATATCCTCCTACTAGATGTCAATAGATATGTCTAAGAGAATACAGTAATAAATTATAAAAACAGCAAAATTCACGTGCGGAAAAATGTGGGTACTCAACTAATTTGTGTATAAAATGTTAATAGATTCAATTAGATTTTATAAACTTAAAAGTGATTCGAAAGGAAGTAAACCCAGTTATTCGACTACACGCCATTATAATAGAAAATGTTATGATCTGAATGAAAATCAAGTAATTATTATTTCATACACAAAAGAAAATACTTCTTAAGTTATTTGCTTCTTGCGAATAAAACTTTTTCTGACACGTAAACCAAAGCAATTAAAATAAATGGAGTACATACACGATAAAAATATTCACATTTATGAAAGTTAGAAAATCGGCCTTTCTGAGAGAATATATGCAAAGGAAGAAACAACACAAACCCGTGAAGACGTCGTTCCTTTGGAACCGCGGTTTTAAAATTATCGCTCCCCATTTAAATGCTGGAAGTACGGGAAGCGTACTATTTATTTCCTAGAGCTTCTGTCGAATGAACTCAAAGAAACATTGCAACGGTCTCGATCAAGATACCAATGTATTTTGAATCTCTTCTACCTCATTTGAATATGTTTCAATAGCTGCATTATTGGAGGCAAATAAGTCCTCTTGAAAAATATATTCGTTATAATTTCAAAGTAAATGTATAATGGCTCCTTCCCAATTACTCCATTTCTCGGACCGTGTTCCAAAAAGAGCGGAATAAAACTCAGGAGTCATAAAGGAAGCCTATGCAAACGGAATGAAGCGAGAAAAGAATAAAAAAAGTCTCGACAAATTTAATTTAATAGGCTTGCAGCAGCACCCGAACGCGAAGACGTTGGTGTGTTTTTCACTTAGGTTCCGCGGCGACGCGAACTGTTGAATATTTATGCCGAACGAGATTTCGCACGACTCGTGGAAACAAAACGTGGAAGGGGCGTGCAGAAAGAGGTGGCGACAGTGGAACTGGGGGACAAAGAGTAAAAATAATGGCCGAGAGCAATTTACGGCGCTGGTGTTGTATGGTGGGAAGAGGAATGGAAATGTTTGGAGGAGACGAACTATGCGTGGGAAGCTCACTATCAGAGCGTGCCGGTTCACAATTAGAAAAAAAGATACCACTATATGCATCATATAAAATATTCGGGTAATTTTTATTTTATTGGTTGACAATTATTACACTTCGAGGAAATCTGAGTTGTTGTGTATTCACTAAGGAACAGTAACCGTTAACTCGGAGGTAAATTTAGCTCTTTTTCATGATGGAAGTAAAAGAATCTACTCATTTCACTTATATGTTTTGTTAGTTGTTCCCATCTAAAATATTATTTTCGAATCAAATGATTTATTGAAAGAGTATGAAACAGTTTTTTTTTCTACAAAACTTGTATTTACACTTAAGAAATCGTAAATTTGTAAATCAAAAGTGTTTTTTTTAGCACACGGAGTTGCGGAAATGTTTGGTTAAATTATTGCTTTATGGGAATTTTCGACCAAAAATCTCAGAATAGGGAAGACTATTTTGTCAACGCACTGGTTTTATCGTTTACGATCTACTCTTACTCTGTTTTAACCTAGGATAAAGGGCAACGAAATAAATGGTATTGTGGAATGAGAGCATTATAGGTTTTTTAAATTTCAATAATAATTTTTATTACATAAATATTTTACTAATGACTACGAACTTCAATAAGTGACTAATTCATTTATATTTATACTCAAAATTATTATGATTTTTTCGAGTCGTCTATTCCACAGTCTTACATCATTCATCAATAATGCGTGTTATAATGATTGGTAAATCATCATATATTGACATCATTTAATACATGTTCATAGATATGCAATGGGGACATTCATTTCATTATCAATGTAGAAAATTCAATTCACGTAGTCAATGAAATATCCGTCGTCTTTTGTGAGGACGAGGATTTTAGCCAAGAACAGACTCAGTTTTGACACCAATGGTCTATCCTTTCCGAAGAGCTCATAATATGCTAAAAACGTCGGAATTTTTATGGTGAAAATTTGCAGGTTTTAGCTATGTAGATCTTTTGGGAGTCAGAATAAAATAAAATAATGGCGTATGATTTCTCATCTTCACGATCATTTTTGTTAGTGCAGTTGGCGCATTGTTAAGAATTACATAACTAAGAATAACCTCCTTGTAATGAATTACAGTCGACCTCTGGCAGTTACTTGTCCGTTGCTCCATTTCTTCTGCTCGCGTTGCTGCTCATCCATCTTCACGCGTGGACGAGAGACAGAGAAGGCAACGAACGGCTGACCGCAATGCAGAGTCTGTGGCCGCGATGGCAATACCCCATACAATGTGCGGGAGAGGAGGAGAAGAGAACGAGCCAAAAAATTAAATCCCAATTTATTCAATCTTTTTGACGATTTAAAATTTTATTTTACGCTACGAAAGAAATTATTTTAAAAATTAGTGTTAGTGTTTATAGTACTTATGATTAATCAATATCATTAAACGGCAAGTAATTCACATTCCAGTGTTTATTACATTAAAAAGATTCAACTTGCAGCTCTTGACTCAAATGTGTGCACAATGACACTTTTTTATGTATACAACGCTCACTATACCACATTAAAGTCACTCTTACTTTGCCCCATTATAAAGCAGTGGATTGTGAATAACTACACAGAATTGTCGATACCACGGAGATACCCAGGTCATAAGTCCGGATGAAACGCAAAGTCATAAAGCACGTCTGACACTCAACAGAGATTTTGCTGGGGCAAAACCTCCAATGGCAGTAGATGAAACTCCACTGAACGAAGCAAGTCCATGAAATAAACTAAAATGAAGAACTATTTAAGACGAATTGTTTAAGACATAATGAAAGTCACTTCTTACCAACTTATTTATTTCCATCAATATTTAATTTTATTTGTTTTGATTCATTTCGAAAAATTATGCTAATTGAACACGAATTCTGGATAAAAAAGTACTTAAAAATGAAGAAAAAAGATTTAGCCCAACACTCGATGCATTGGCTGGGTCATGTTAGTTTATATTAATAGTACATAGAAAACCCGGAAATACTAAATGCAATAAAACCTAACTTTCTCTTTGTGCAAATAACTTTGGGAGATTTTAGATTCATTTATACAACGTCCATAGTTGTTTTCCTGCGGCGTCACTCGCGTCAAGTTTTGAAGCTTTTAAATCGTTCTTGGACCCCGTTCTTATCGATGCAAATATTCTTTCTTATCGAATAGTTTGTTGTATTCAGTGATAAAAAGCTGAATTGGCAATTGAAGGTTTACAAATTGGCACAATGAAATTAGTCACATGTTATTCTATCTGAAAAATCTTAGCTCAATTCAATATCAACCACATTATTTTCGTTAGATTTTCTCTATACCGTGTTTAAAATAACCATGTTACCGTTCGTAGTTTATAACATAAAGATTAAAGAACGTGAATAAACAAACGGAAATTCACGAAGACAAACTGGATGAAATAAATATTTTCATTTGTATTTAGATGTGAATTAATTATCTTGCAGAACTTGGGAGGGGTGAAGACACTATTATCACAGTGCTTATTAAGAGGGGCATTGAAATAGTATCTGTTTTGAATTGTTTGTTTATGTATCACTGTTTCTCTGGCACAACTTTTCCTCATGTGCTTCAAAATTTTGAAATGTAAATCTTAAAATATTATTAGTTCACAGTTATTCCTGCAAAACCAACTGACGGCATGTTCATGAATGTATTGATGGGCTTGGAGTAGCAATAAAAATATACAAATTAAAGAAAAATGAAATACGGAAAAAAGTTCTGGGAATGAAACAAAAGGGATACTTCTTTCTGGGATTCGCAGTACAATTCATACAACCTCTTATAAGATGCTGATGCAAAACACGTTGCAAGTGCCAGTAGTTCGCGCCATTTCTTCCATGCATGCCTGTCACTTCACAAACTGCAGCAAGTTATGCAGTAACACCAGCCAAGTGGCAAAGGAAACTTATCTGAGTTCATGTTCTTATGCATTCTATTTGTTTTGTAAAATGGAAATATTTATATAAAGTATAATGAAACTCGATTTTTAATGGACAAAAATATGAATGATCCAAATTCATTTAGATAAATTTTGCATAGTTTCATTGTAAACTTATTGGTGTAAGCAGATATAATTATTGTTTTTCTGAGAATACAAATGGGCATCTCTTTTCTAAAATCTTGAAAAAATTATACACTACTGAATTCTTGTAAATAAATAGCTTTACAGAAAGTTAAAATAGAATTACATTAAAGTCACATTCAAATTTGGAGAGAAGATTCAAACTTTGATCCCTCGCTTGCTTACCAATAGTAAATTAGATTATTGTACTCCACGTTGTCATACGCAGTTGCAACTGATTTTTGACAGTGAATTTATTAATATCAAGATATCATTCAAAATAATTACTTTGAAACAATTATAAAATTTTGGTTTTCCACTTTACGAGGAACAATAAAAAAAGCATAAAAATTATCACAGTGCTATATTTATGTTCATTCTGATATTGAGAGGGGTATTATAACTTCAAACAGAAGGTGGAATCAATGCTTATTTTCCAAAGTATTATTAATTATTTGAAGAATTTATTGAAGGACTAATTTACAAAAATATAACTCAAGGATAAATTCGGGTACCGTACTGATACTCAGAATATTCAACCGGAAACGGAGTGTTTTGCTTTAAAATCAAATCACATTAAAAGTCATGTTTTATTTATTTTTTCTAATTATTGGCACCCATGATGGAATTAATATTAAATTTTTATTATTAATTGCTCGATATTGATTTGATATGTTGGGAAAAGAAGATCGCAACAATAACGAGCAATGTTTACCAGTCATTGCGTCATTATGCTTGAAACTATTTCTAAAGATTCCATATTTATGATACTTTATTCAAGTTATATAATTATTTTGGAGGAAAATATTATAAAATAAATCCGACATAAATGTAGTAAATTAAAGACGATATAAAGTTGAATACGTGTTTCTATTTGAGGAACTGACTTTTGAAGCATTCATGTTTCATATTCAAAGGTTTTGTCTTCTAAAAGTGTATCTTTTCTTGGTATTATCGAAGACAACGATTTTTTGTCCTTAATGTTGAAGAGTGAGTTGGACCCCTGGGGACCAACATTTACATTTAAAAATTGTGGCGTGCGTCTTGCGAAACTAAAGCTCCAAAGAGCGGACGCATTTCCGCGAATCGCTCATTATCCGCCATGAGTCGAACATTTCCAAAAGTTCGCACAAAAGAGAGAAATGTTGATGGGGACGAAGCTGAAAGAAAGTGTGTGAGGATTGGCTACTTAAGAAGAATAGAAAAGTAGGGATATTATCTCATGCATCTTTATTTACTATTAACAAGGCAGACAGGTGCGTCTAGCCATTAGAGGAGTCGTTTTCTGTTTTATTGTCGTAAAAAGTTAATTAGCTCGCATTACCTCTTCACTTCCCTTGAGCCTCGTTAAGAGACGAGCACCTCTCCTTCCTCATTCCCTTACCACCGACAATCCTTCGCTCTTTGTTTCTTTTTCAACCTGCAACCTGACGAATCCTCCACAACTTCAGCGCTTTACAAAACTCCTCTTATCCAGATTCCAAAATGCTTTCTAAAAAGAAAGAGGTAAAGTCAAGAAAGAAATTCATATGGAAAGAGATCTAGAACTTCGCTACTATCTTTCAGATGGTTCACACTGATATAAAAATTAATTTGAGTATTTTTTTAGGTGTTATTCTAAATTATAATTATCTCGATAAATTGATTTCACAATCTTATTTTTGGAACAAAGAAAAATATTTATCAGAAATTTACAAAAAAACTAAATAAATCTGATGACAAATAACATTTTAATACAATTTATAACTTTTTTATGAGAAATGCTGGCCATAAACGTTCTATTAGAACTAATAGAAATTATGTTTTAGAGGACCTCATTCAGTTGGCAGAAAATTGTCTCTTGAAATTTATGAAAATACAAACGAATAGCCATTCATAGTAATCATAGACAGTATACAGGGGGGGGGGACTCGTGTGTTTCAACGAGCATGGAGAAGGTAAAATGAACAGGATTCTTTTTTGGACACTCTTCAGACTCACAAATTCACATTTATTACAAGATAACATATATACATATATTTTCCTAAATCTACAAAAGCAGAATTACAAAATTGATCCTGAATTAGCAAATTGAAGTTAAGTCGTTGTGAGCGACTAATACTCTGAGAATAACTTCTTCTACAGAGTTTGAATACATATGAACATTAACCATTGTTTAACATCCCCTTTAATACCCCTTTTCCCAATTTATACAGAATTACAAAGTATAAATTATAAACAAAGATGAAGTGGGATTGGTCGATCTCCACGAAAAACAGAAAGCCCTAGGTCTCAAGTTTTTGAGAACACCCCCCATTCATCTACTAATAGATTAAATACAAATTTACCTGCTATTTAAATTAAATTTTTGGTTATTAAAAACCTTAGAGAAATGCAGGCTTTTATATCCATCTTGATAGGTTCTCGATGTTGTCCTCCCTTTACGAGGAATAACACTTTTACGTTGGAATTGCTTTTTTGTCGTATGTTATGAAGATTTATACTTGTACTTGGAATAGGTTCCTTGTAGTACTGATGTTCCGGCTGCCTACGGATGACTGACCGAGGTCTTCTGTCGGAATGTAGACTGGTCCCAGTAAAGCCTTGTAGCTTGTTGAGCATGTGCCTGTAACTAGAAAATATTTGTGAACATTTATGTTCGAAGTTGCTTTGCTGCGAGCGTCGCACTATATAATGAATAGCACAACATTCAAATGATTTCCTCGAAGAAATCATTGTCCAAAACGTTAATGAAACATGTATGTTTCATCGTATCACACGCAGCGTTGAGAGTTACGTCACACAACCCGGCGACGCACTCGCGGAGTAATCCTCCCTATACGAGGAATAATACGTAGGTAATTGCTTCATCGCACGAAGAACGGAATGGATTATTTTGCCCGAAGGCGAATAATGGCCCCAAGGCGCTAAGTTGCCCGAAGGCGAATAATGGCCCCAAGGCGCTAAGTTGCCCGAAGGCGAATAATGGCCCCAAGGCGCTAAGTTGCCCGAAGGCGAATAATGGCCCTAAGGCGCTAAGTTGCCCGAAGGCGAATAATGGCCCCAAGGCGCTAAGTTGCCCGAAGGCGAATAATGGCCCCCAAGGCGCTAAGTTGCCCGAAGGCGAATAATGGACCCAATGCGCTAAGTTGCCCGAAGGCGAATAATGGCCCCAAGGCGCTAAGTTGCCCGAAGGCGAATAATGGCCCTAAGGCGCTAAGTTGCCCGAAGGCGAATAATGGCCCAAAGGCGCTAAGTTGCCCGAAGGCGAATAATGGCCCCAAAGCGCTAAGTTGCCCGAAGGCGAATAATGGCCCCAAGGCGCTAAGTTGCCCGAAGGCGAATAATGGCCCCAAGGCGCTAAGTTGCCCGAAGGCGAATAATGGCTCCAAGGCGCTAAGTTGCCCGAAGGCGAATAATGGCTCCAAGGCGCTAAGTTACCCGAAGGCGAATAATGGCCCTAAGGCGCTAAGTTACCCGAAGGCGAATAATGGCCCCAAAGCGCTAAGTTGCCCGAAGGCGTATAATGGCCCTAAGGCGCTGAGTTGCCCGAAGGCGAATAATGGCCCTAAGGCGCTGAGTTGCCCGAAGGCGAATAATGGCCCTAAGGCGCTGAGTTGCCCGAAGGCTTATGATGGCCATGAAGGCGCTAAGTTGCCCGAAGGCGAATAATGGCCCTAAGGCGCTGAGTTGCCCGAAGGCGAATAATGGCCCTAAGGCGCTGAGTTGCCTGAAGGCGAATAATGTCCCTAAGGCGCTGAGTTGCCTGAAGGCGAATAATGTCCCTAAGGCGCTGAGTTGCCCGAAGGCTTATGATGGCCATGAAGGCGCTAAGTTGCCTGAAGGCGATAAAGTTGAGAGTCCATAAACGGTAGCGTCACAATTGGTAGACTAGATTAGGTCACAGAGTTTCATCACGACACGGCGACGCACTCGCGGAGTAACGTCGTACACGACGAATGGATACTTGTTGAATGGATAAACGGACGTTAAGCGTATCCGTATACATAGCTGTACACAGAACGTGCATATGGAGTGCGTTCAATGATTCTACGTCATGGAACGTACACTGAGTGTGTTCAATGATTCTATGTCATGGAACGTGCAAGGTACTTGCACTTTGGATAAATATATCGATTCTAGATGCATTGGGCTTATAGCTCTCAAAGAGCGTCTATATACAAAGTATGTTTATATAGACACGGAGTATTTATACACAAACAATAAATAACACGATTCTAATGAAATATAAATAATAACGAAGTACATAATAAATGAGAATGTGGAAATAAACCCTTTACAAACTTTTGGTTTGTAACATACTCCCGGGGGGAAGAAGTGATGTTGAAGCGTCTTTTGGTTCAACATCTGCAATATATACTTCTTCGTTTTTAAGGAGAGGAGTTAGTTTCACAAACGGTCGCTTGATATGACCTTTGATGGTTTTTAATGTCACTACACGTGTCTGCCATCTGGTTCTGGAAATAGTTCAGTCACCCGCCCTAAGGGCCACTGAAATGTGGGACAGTGTTCCTTGTGGATCATGACTAAGTCTCCCACATTAATATTCTAGTTTTCGTAGTACCACTTGTTACGCAAATGCAATACGTTTAGATACCCACGCGTCCACCTCTTCCAGAACTACTCTCATACTCTCAATTTTTTTTCGTAATAATTTTTTAACTTAGTGCCGTAAGGCGCTTTTTGAGGTATGGAAGAGCAATAATTGGGGAGCAAATTAAAAAGTGCCCTGGGGTGAGAGGTAGTACGTCATCAGGATCATTGGAAATAGGACTTAGTGGTCTACTGTTTATGTTAGTCGACACGTAATGCCATTTATGAATAAATGTGTTTTGCAATGTTTTGTTGACGCGATTTAACACGAAAATATCTTTGATCTGTTTAGTCGTGTGTAACCAGTGTAAGACAATCATGGAGTCAGTCCATAAATGAATGTCTTTTTGTCGAATTTCATGTATGGCGCTAGTTATTTTAATAGCTAGAGTACTAGCCAACAAAGCTGCCGATAATTCTAATATCGGGATCGTAAATTTTTCAGGGTGAGCTACTCTCGCTTTTGAAGTTAATAGATATTCGTTTTGGCAGTTAACACAACGGGAGAAAGTAGTCCCATGGGATCAAAGAGCGAACAGATCTTGCTTGCTATGAGACGTTTAGTCCATATGTTTTGTTTTGTATTCATGATTCTAAATTGAAATGAATCCGTTTTTACATTCTTGTACATTCCCAATACTTTAGATCATCTTTGGAATTCAAATTAAGTTCTATTTCGGAGGATTTTTCCTCGTCCGATAAGCTACTGATAATACTTTTAGAATTACTAGCCCACTTCCTTATAGGAAAACCTCCCTTTGCGAGGAGTTCTGTTATCTCGGATCTTAACTGATAATCTTCAGCGACGGAGTGTGCACCTGTGCAGAGATCGTCGACATAAATACCGCTCGAAATACGCGCTGAAGCGACTGGAAAAAGTTCACCTTCGTCCTTCAGTAGTTGAAGTATAGTTCTACATGAAAGATAGGCACTCGGGGTTAGTCCGTATGTAACAGTATTTAGAGTAAAAGTTTTAGGTTTATGTTGTGGATCCTGACGCCATATAATTCTTTGAAAATCACGTTGGTCTTTAGCAATTAGTATTTGTCTGTACAATTTTTCTATGTCGGCAGTCAGTGCATGGGGAAGGTACGAAATCTAATCATTACGTCATAAAGATCGTTTTGTACGGAAGGACCCGTATATAATTGATCGTTGATGGAGAGGCCGTCTTGAGGAGAGGCACTTCCATAAAAAACAACACGTAGTTTTGTAGTGGAGCTTGATTGTTTTAGTACGTAATGGTGTGGAATGTAGTTAACGTTTGCAGTGTCTGATTTTATGTCATTCTCGACTTCAGTCATATGGTTAAGACTTTGATACGTGGTCATAAATTTTGTATTTTCATCTTTGCATTCTGGGAATTTACTTAGTTTATTTTCAATTGAGTATAAATGTTTAAGAGCGGCATTCCGGTTTTTTTGGGAATACAGGAGTCTTTGTAAACGGCATACGTACAATGTACTTTCCTTGTGGATTACGTACAGTGGTCTTTTCATAGAGGTCTTCGCAGAATTGTTCTGCTTCCGTTAGTTTGTGAGTAATGTCACTTTTCACATGTTCTGTTTCCCAGAATTTAGCTATATTAACATTGAGGGTCTGATCCTCACATGATAAATGATTTACTCGGGCAATGGTATTTGATGGTAAGGAAGTTATGACTACGTATCCGAATTTTGTTTCGTGAAGTTTTAATTTAAGGCTTGATTTAGTGTTGATTTTAAAATTATTGTTTAACAATAATTCCCAGAAAGGCTGGGATCCTAATAATAGGTTTATATTGCCTGGCTTGTCAAAAGAGCTGTCTGCCAACGGACAGTCTTTTTGTAGGTCGTTTTTGTTGACTTTGATAGGTACTGAAGGTACTTGTGATGCAATTTCAGGTACTACCAGACAAGATACGTTTAAATTAAATCCCAGGTTTAAATTATCTTGTAAATTTATTGTAGTTGTTGAAACTACATTTGAAGAAGTTCCGCATACTCCTTTAATAGACACGGAAGTACGTTTAGTCTTTAATTTTAATTTGTCGACAATTTCCTGAGTTAAAAGTGAATGTGTGGAACCACAGTCCAGTAAAGCTCTACACCGTAAGTGTTTGTCATGATTTGAAATGTTTACTAAAGCGGTGGCTAGCGAAGCGTGAGTCATTTCACGTGCTACCACAGCTTTAATGAAAATCTCTTCTGAGGAGTTTTGATCACACTGTGGGGTTTGAATGTCAACTGCAGGAGTTTTATTGATTTCACGATTTTTGTGGAGAAGCGTATTGTGTCTTTTACCACATGTTTTACACGATAAAATGATCTGTATTCACGTTGACTATGATTTTTCATGAAGCAATTAGTACATAATTTTTGATCCTTTACGAAGTTCCATCGTTCGTGTGTATTTAAATTGTTGAATGAAGGGCACATAAATAAATGACGCTCTTGGTTGCACTTTAGACATGATCGTCTTTTAGTGAATGTTTGTGTTTGATTAACAAATGCGTTAAAATGTCTTTTGGGTTTGGTAATGGAAGTGTTCCTCATTTGTTTAGTAATATATTTTATTGGATCTCTTACTGAAGCTGTTAGTGCCTGAGCCTGTTGTTCTAGAAAATCAACGAGACCGTTAAATGTTGGCAATGAAGTAGTGTGGCATATTTCTTCGTATCGCTTTAGTGTCGCGACGTCTAGTTTAGATGTGACATGATATACGAGGATTGTGTCCCACGAGTTAATGTCAATGTTGAGTGATTTTAAAGTGCGTATGCAGCTTAGAGAATGATCAATAATAGCGCGAAGCTCATGTGGTGATTCTTTCTGGATTTTAGGGTAGTCAACAAATGAGTGATGGCACACATCACAATACGGTCGTAGGTTGTTATATCGTTTTGCCAGTACATTCCAAGCTACTTGGTAATTCTCGTTAATCAGTTCTAGTGACGAGATGAGGTGAGCCGGGTGTTCAACTGAAGTTTTTAAATATTGTAATGTCTGAACGTTGGACAATTCAACGTGTTGGTTGATTATTGATTCAAAATGTTCGCGAAAAGAAACCCATTTTAATATATCGCCTGAGAATTTAGGTAATACCATACGAGGAAGTTGAGAAGCAAACGACCTCGTACCGAAGGAAGCGTCGTGCGACTGGTTGTGCGCGGGGCGTTGAGCAAGTGACTGCCTACCCATGTGCTTAATGAGTTCGCCTACGCAACCTATGAGTTTATAGTAGTTTTTCTCTAACGCTCTTTGTCATTACACAAGCCTGTGAATGCCTCAAGTGAATCTTGGAATTTCTCGTGATCTTTAAATATGTTGTCCAAACTATTTTTTAGTTTTGTCAGTGAGTCGGTTTTGTCCTCGTCTTCGTTGATATTGTCGATGTGAGTTCGACATCGTGTAAGTTTAGACTTTGTAGTCGCTATTTGTAACTTACAGAGTTTAATGTCTTCTTCTGTCATGTTGGTCGGGTGGGGAGTAACAGTAGAAGGAAAATATAATGTAATAGTTTTATCTCACCGACTGTAGAGTAGAGCAGAGTTCTGGAGTCGGCGAAGGCTGTAAATATTCACAATAAATTAGTACACAAGTCAATATTACAATAATGCAAAGCTGATAGAATCTGATGCGAATCCTGGTCACGGCACCAAAGATATATACTCTCTTATGTTACAAACTAATAGCCATTCGTAGTAATCATAGACAGTATACAGGGGGGACTCGTGTGTTTCAACGAGCATGGAGAAGGTAAAATGAATAGGATTCTTTTTTGGACACTCTTCAGATTCACAAATTCACAAATTCACATTTATTACAAGATAACATATATACATATATTTTCCTAAATCTACAAAAGCAGAATTACAAAATTGATCCTGAATTAGCAAATTGAAGTTAAGTCGTTGTGAGCGACTAACACTCTGAGAATAACTTCTTCTACAGAGTTTGAATACATATGAACATAAACCATTGTTTATGTGACATCCCCTTTAATACCCCTTTTCCCAATTTATACAGAATTACAAAGTAGTTATAAACAAAGATGAAGTGTAGATCTCCACGAAAAACAAAAAGCCCTAGGTCTCAAGTTTTTTAGAACACCCCCCATTCATCTACTAATATTTTGATTACAAATTTACCTGCTGTTTAAATTAAATTAAACGGAGTAAGGTCGTACACGACGAATGGATACTTGTTGAATGGATAAAGGGACGTTGAGCGTAGCCGTATATATAGCTGTACACAGAACGTGCATATGGAGTGCGTTCAATGATTCTACGTCATGGAACGTACACTGAGTGTGTTCAATGATTCTATGTCATGGAACGTGCAAGGTACTTGCACTTTGGATAAATATATCGATTCTAGATGCATGGAGCTTATAGCTCTCAAAGAGCGTCTATATACAAAGAATGTTTATATACACGGAGTATTTACACACAAACAATAAATAACACGATTCTAATGAAATATAAATAATAACAAAGTACATAATAAATGAGAATGTGGAAATAAACCCTTTACAAACGTTGGGTTGTAACAAACTAATTAATGATAAAAAACAACGATATAAAAGTATTTTTTTAAATATATTTATGATATGACAGTATACTTCGGTGTGGATACTTTGAATACATTTTCTTCAGAAATAATTTACAATTGTGTTTCAACATTTTTTCGGAGTTCTCTTGCTACAACGTCCCCAGAAGCTAAAATTTTTAGATAGAATTTTTGCATCCTGAAGAGTAAAACTTATGGTTAAGTTAAATGACCCTGGCAGTTTTCATTATCACAATTTTTACAGGTTGTTTACCAGTCTAAAACAAAATATATTAATAATACTGAAGGTAGTAAAATTTATCGTCACAAATCCAATGAACAATGTACTTAATTTAATGGTTATTTATGCAATTCTTAATGTAAATTATTGTTTTCATACATTTTGATATGGAATATCTTTACACAAATGGTGCGGCGGCTTTCTGAGTGTCTCATTCATTAATACAGAAATCAACAATTAAAGTGATCGACTTGATTTTTCACGGGTTATTGTTTCTTTCTATAGATACTCACTATGAAAGGATTTTATTTGAATTATGATTTCTAATGGGTAATTTAGGGAGAAGTCTATTTTTTCGTATGATATGTATTGATTCCTTTCATCCAAACGTAATGGAATTATTTCTTTACCTCTGATTTCCTTTCTCTGATTCTTATTGTAGTATTTGCAAATGGGAAATGTAGCGTGCTATTGAAGTTTATCCGCATGGAGCGATGGGAGGTAGGAGTTGGCTGGTAGGTCATTGTTAGTAGGTGGGTTGGTTAGCTCGGTTTATCAACAACATGGCCCCCGGGGAGGGGTTAGTAGGAGTAGTTGGTAACAGTTAGAGTTATTGATACTAGTAGTAGTAGGAGGTGGATAGAAGATAGAGGGTTCGCTTTTACGTGGTCACAGCTATATAAACTGGGACATTAATGTGAAAAGCTAGAAATTTCTTTCTGGCAATTAATTTATACGTCAGCTCCTTCCCACCTCGTGTCTAGGGGTACCAGGGTTACCTTATCTACACAGTACTTATCAGAGTGTAATCTATGTAGTACCAAGTTTGGTTGAAATTACTTCAGGTGTTCTCGAGATATGGCGGGATGTACACTTATACACACATATACCCATTTCACTCCATTTAGGCGTAGATTTTCGTAAAATGGTTCCGAAGTGACCAATTGCTGTATATGCCATACACATCTGAAATTTTTGCTCGATGGGAAACTAGGCAATGGCCAAAAAATCTATTACCAATTTTGAAACGTAAATACATACGTATCCCTTTTTCATCCTCTTAGGGGCAGATTTTCATATACTGGTACATAGCAACCACGAACACACGCATGTACTCGTATTTAGAGCTGTGGAGAAGTGTCGTAAAATGTTTTTAACAGAAATATTGGAAGTATTGTTTTGGTATAAAGAGGACATTCACACGGAACGCAGTACTGAAGATTAGAGCGTGCGGCAGAGCCTGGATTCAGGAATGAACGTGTAAATTTGAGATGGAACCGACCCATATGCTCAACTTAGAGAGGATTTCCAGAAGTTGTTTCTGAAGTTTTGAGTGGGAAAGACGAAACTTGTTCAAAAGGTAGTGCACACACTAGCAAGCAATGCTACGTAATTTTCAGTTCACGAAAGTAGTAACAGATCCCCGTAACATAAGCTGAACAAGACCCACTAAACGAGAAGTTGTTTACTTTCAAGACATTCCTTGGAATAAATCCTATCCAGAGGTTGTTGGAAAATAAAGGCGGGTGGAAAATAAATCTTAGTGGTTTCACTGCACGTCTTAAGAGAAATGGATACGTGCGAGGAAACACTTATTTTGAAATCGTTAATTATCATCGACAAGGGTGTACGATCCAGGTATCATTGAATAGAGGATCAAACAGCGAAGTAATTGTATAATATATAAAATCGTACCATATGGGAGATATTAGGAATTTTATTTATTGACAGATATAAGCAAGTGTGGGAAAGGAGAGGCAATGGAGGCGAGAAGGGGAAAGTGGACAGGACAGTGAGATAAGTCCTTGCTCATGGAAGAGAGGGAAGCGGATTAAGTTTCAAGTGAATTACGGAGAGGTGGTAAATATCTTGGGGGACGAGAAAGGTTTGCAGGAGGTTCAGCACAAAAGTTACGGGAGGCAGCGAATCGCAAGTACGAAGAATTTGAGAATTTGGAAGAAAAATTCAGAAGGGAGGAAGAAGTAAACAAGACAAAATTTGAGGAGATGGAACATCGTTTTCACATTAGAAAAGAGGAAATACTAAATGCAAAACTAGTAAAAATGGAAAATGTCCTATTAGAACAGACTGAAGTCTTCCTAGACGTGGTAACAGAGCAGATGGAACTGCGAATAACAAAGCAAGTAGAGTCATTGATGCGGCAGGGACATGAAAAACGAGAGGAAATAGCAACACGGTAGTGAAAGAATACGTACAGAACCTCACAATTAAAATGACGGAAAACCGAAAAGCCATAGGGAAGATTTTATTAGAGAAGGAAACATATGTGGAGATAACAAAGTGAAGGAAAACAATGCTAGAGGCGTGAGGGAAACGAATTGTAATAGTGGAACAGAAAGGAGAGGGAACAACTAAGAAGGACGTGATTTGAAAAGGCAAAATATTATGTTAAATGAGACGGCAAAAGGGAGGACAAAAACATTCTGCTGGTGCGGACAAAAAAGTAGAAAGACTGCAGGAAATATTGAAGGATTCACGTGTTCAAACATGGCGGGACACATACTCGTATAGACGATCCCTTATGTTGATAGTAAAATATGAAGAAAAGGGAGTAAAGGAAGACGATTTCATACGGGGGATAGTCGCGCAGAACTTCCCGGGAACAAACAACGTGTAATAATTTTATTTGTAGTGTGGGGGAATTGAAGAAGAGAGAAGAAGTATAGTTTATTTTCAATAAAATTAAATTATCGATTATAAGTAAATTGATATGGAATACAATATTTTCAATATTTGAGCAGAACTGAGCTACGTGACTGAGTCACCATCTTAAATGACTTTTAGAGTTACGATAGGTTTTATTATTGTGTTTCAGTAAGTATGTTATTTCGTAAAACTGGAAAATATAATGTATTGAATTATTTTTATCAAATTTCCAACTCCTTTCATTCGAATAGGAAAGAAAAAATCATGCTCCAGTGAATAAAATTAATAATTTCTTCGATTTTTTTGCATATTCACTATTTTCGTCGTGACCTTTCGGGAGTAATGAAATATATGTTTCATATTTGCAAACTCGACTGTCCTATTCTTCTTAGATTTCTTATTATGAGTTATTTAGAAAAAATACTCAGTGTATATACCGATTATATAGATATAGAAGAGTACACATTTATTTCACTGGTAACATCATACAACATTTGATTAAATGACTGTAAAATATTTCTGTATATCTGTTTTATCGCCACCTCAGAGAATACCGTGGTTGCAGTCATGCGCCGGTGACTCGAAGCGACGACATATGGAAGCGTTTTGTGAGGTTAGGCTTTAGTGCCGTTTTGCTCTCTGTCTCTCTTTAGGACAAGAACAGGGCAGTACAAACAGCGAAAGGGTGGAGAGGGGAAGGAAAGGGCGTCGGATGGCTGCACGTGCTCACTTTGCCCAGTGTCGCAGCCCCTTTCACATCGGTCAGCAGCTATCCCGTCGGTCCTCTGCTCTCCCTTCTCTGCCACAAAGCAAGATTTCTCTCACTACAATACGGCGACGCTGGCAACGCGTAATGCTGTCGTGAAGTGTTCCACTCGGTGCGCCTTAAGGGATCGCATGGGCTCATATTCACATGAATAATCTTGAATACCAACATATGATCATAAATTCTAGGTCTCATATTTCAATCATTTATCTAAATACCCTTCATACACATTTCTCGATACGTCTCTGTTGCCCAATACCCTCTAAAATTGAAGTTTTTTTTATGAAAAAACCTGTATAGGGAACTTAAAACAAATATTATCATATATTGACTCTGGCCTTGAGAGACTGCATGATTTTATCTAACGTATAAAAAATTTTGAACAATACCCAGTAGGTGCACGTGTGGCTAGAAAAATCCATTTCGGGCTAATATCTACGGTTCTTTTTATCAACTATCATCATCCATTGAATATTTACTGCCCAAAACATGACTCTGCAAGATGACAGCAAAGAACGTCGTATTATTAGAATTTAGTAACCAAACATTCCCAAGCATTTACTGTTAGTTTTTGTGTGTATCACAGTTACTTGCTAATGTTTTTCAATAATTGATGTTCGGGGGATTTTTATGAGATAAAAGTGTTCTTATATTATGAGCCAAGAATAAACATTGAACATCACTGTTTGGATTACTTTTTCGTAGTCACTAGTAGGTGCAAAATGCTACAAAATGCCAAAAATAATGGTTTCTAGGGATATTTCTTTATTATATTAAAATGAAGATTGCTCTTTGGTATAAAATAACAGGTGTAACGTGTGTAAAAAATAACAGTATAAAATGAAACCAAATTAACATGTTTTAAATTTTATGGACAGGGAAAGTTTGGGAAGAGTTATCCAGATCATAACAGTAAAGCATTTATTAAATTTTCAGTATGTAATTTAGTGTGGGAAGTGATAGGTAGAGAAGAAATGGATTTATTACGTGAAATTCTGTGAGTGTTATTTTGGGACTAAACAGTATTTAAGAGAAAAATAGACTTTCCTTCGTTCTTTATGTGGAATTTGTAAAGATTTAGATTCAGCTAATATTACAATTTATGTACGTAATATGTATGCGTGAGTGTCAATATTGGGGAAGATTTTTTTACATGAGAAAAAATTGATTACTTATTGTGATATGTTAGATATTTCTACTATCAACGTTATGCGATGGTCAGAAACAGTCCTTCATACGTCGCGGGAATACTTGTTGTTGTCCGTAGTCCAGGGCAGTTTGGAATGTTTGCCGAATTGCACCAAATACCTGTTTAAATCCCCCATTGTTCCACACTTAAGCGCAGAATACATTATGAGCTCAGCGTTTGCGCTCAGCGACCCGCAAGTTCATTTTGTTGAAGTTCTTTTTTTTAAGAGTAATAACAGTACAGTTATATATACGACGACATTGGAAATGTTTTTCCTGTAAAGAGGACCGCGAACTTTTCGTGCATCAGGAAAATAAGTTTAAAAAAAGTTATCCCTTCCTTCTCATACCCCAAAAATGTGTGAACAAGGGGAAAACATGTGTCTGTTTGTTCAACCGACGATGCTACTGCCACTTTGAAATCTCAACTTCAAGGTACGTAAAATTTCTTACGTCTTAATTTATTCGTTTCAAATAATTAAATATAAAATCAGAATATGAGTATATAAGTGTGTAGGCTATATGTTCCCATTTTACTTTGTCTAACTGATTAATTTGATTCACATTTCGTAGTAAATAATGGAAATAGCATTACGGTCTTACGAAAGACGAATACCATTTATTTAGGTTGAAAAACACAACGTTGAACTTAAGGTTTAAGCCGTAAATAAATGGTAGCCGTCCATCACAACGTCTTAAATTATGTATTTATTTTGGTTATATAATGGACACTAATACTACTAGGAAATAGCGTTTGTTCGAAAAACTTCATTTTACCCTAAAAAAACCTGAAAATCAGTATTTCGAAACATCATTTCTTCTTGAAGTGCTACAGGTTTACTGCAGAAGCAAAGCTTCAAAATTTCAACTTTCTATCTCTAATATTATTACTATTGAACTATACTAGCATTTTGATATTATTTTTGCACAAAAACCTCTCCAGATCATTAAAAATAGACCTCAGAAGACACTATTCCCAAATTTTCACGATGATGTCTGATTTTGTACGTGGGTGATCGTTTGTTTCCCTCATTAACTCTATCAGTCGTCGCTATCGAAGACAAGCTGTGACTTCTGAAATACACCGCTCGAGAACGTACGTACAATACGACTGGTACTGATAATTAACCGATACAAGTGAAAATAATTAATTATAAGATAGAACAATATTGACCTTTGGAAACCATGACTCTTGTATTTCTTCCTCGTTTCAATAAAAGTATGCAAAGGATTATAAATTCCGACTATACAGGGGAAAAATTGCATATAGACTCTCGTATATATTGGAGTTTTTTGACAGGTAATGGAATAACTTTATTTTCAACTCTTCAGCCTATTCTTCTATTCACATGAAATTACTTTCTTCCCCACAAGTTTCATGTTCTTTTCTGCGTGAGGGGGGTATTGTTGGCAAAATTATATTTACCATTTATAAGAGTATTTTCACCAATAAATAATTCAGGTATCTATTAAAACAGCAACGGAAATAATATCATTCACACCTGAAACAATAATTATTCTGAATGCTCAACCTACTCAACATATTGATAATTATTTGCTTACAATAGTTTTTTTACAGTTGCAGATTGTTTCTGAATCACACTTCTGAACGTTGTTGAAAAGTTTCTTTAGTATGGAAAGTACTAAAAGTTATATGAATACTCTAGAAATGAGCATGACTAAAATGAGCTACTATACTAAACCTGAATGTAATCGACTCAACTGTCACATCAGGATATCTTCACATAGCGGAGTGAACATATTGCGTAGTGGTCTGAGACCCAGTTTGGGACCTCAGTAACGCGTACCTGTATAAAAATCCTGAAATACTCTCTTTTCCTTTACAAGTGTTTTAGAAAGTAAAATGAACCATCGTTTCCTATTTCGTCCGGCACAATCTTGTGATTATGTAAAGGGAAATATGAGAAAGATCATTTCGAATCATTGTCCTAAAAACAGTCAATTTTATTTATCTCAGTTAATGTATTGCATTTTGTGTGTAATGAACTGAATTTCATTCTAAAATGATAAAATAAATTTGAGAAACTATTGGAAGCTTTTGGGTTAAAAATGCGCCAGATTCAGACGATAAGAAACTTTATGAGGCGTAATCCCGAGAATGTCGATAAAGTGGAAAATGTTTGAGCCAATAAATTTCGTCCGTCAATGAAGACGTTGTCTGTGAAGAGAGCGAGAGTATTGATGATGGATGCGGCGTATTGGTTGCTGGAGAATGGAGAGAGGTTCCGACCTCTGCTCGCTGCGTCTGCGCAGGGACGAAACAGGTGAGGAGAGAATCACGAAATAATGACACGCAAGTCCCATGGGAGACCTAGCCACGCAGGCACGTCGCTCGCTCGCTCGCGTCGGACCAGGCGCATCTCCAGATCGAGACATGGACAGTGTGAGACATGGATGAGATGGCGGAGACAGATTCCGAAAATGAAACAGGAGATGTGTTTCATCTGCCGCGTTTCTCTGCTTTCCGTCCTTGCGTGGAAACTTTCGTTAAAAAAATTGACGTTCTTATTATATGCAATACAAAACAAATGAAGAACAGTTGAAACGAATAATTGATATTAACAGATGCGAATTTATATTTTTTTGCTATTCGCATTATTAATTACTTTAAAAAGAGGCTGTGTAAAGTAAAACTCGAAATTAAATATCAGTCAATAAACTCACACTTCAGGATCACTAAAAGTATTTTCCAAAGCCAATTTTTATATTTTATAATGCCATTAAAAACTCTTGGTATTAATTGCGAAATTATCATCGCAAGTGCGTCAAGAATATCAGTTTCCCTGTATTATTAAAATAAAGAAAAGGTTAATTTTATTTACTTGACTCAGGGTTTTGTAACATGCAGTTTTGATTGGTGACTTCGAAGATACAACAAGATCTTCGGGATTGAACCATTTATTAGGAAAAATTGGTGAATATTTTCCTTTTTATTACTTCCTTAAGGCAAATATCATTTCGGTATCTTCCAATTCCCGTGCATCTCTGTTCACTTCATATGATTCCCTAGAAAATGTAGGGGACAAGGGGTCGTAACTGGGTATGATTAAGATTATAATATTCTAAAGCAACTTGTTTCACATTATGAATGAAGTTCATGACTGATAGAGTCAAGTAAAATATGATGAACACAAACAAAAAATGAAAATACATATAATCAATTTTTTTGAAAAGGAATACGTAAAATCAACCACACAATGATTGTGAAAACATTCCAATAATTTGAGGCTCACAAGTAAGAAAGACCCCATGATACATATATTCCGTCTGGGTTTTACGAATATTGAAACTTTGAAAATGTTTGCTTCTAAAAAACTGAAGGTAAATGGTACGTGTTCGCTACTATTGAATTTTACCCCTCCAAAATAAAAATAGAAAATAAATAAATATTAATGTAAATTAAAAGCGTTAACTGGCTAACTACAACAAATAAATAGTCAAGTCCAGGAGCATGAATGATATTGACATGTTTATTGCCGTTGTAAATTCATACTTCGAGAGGAATAAGAGCATAAAAATTCCTTGATCGAATGTTAATTTATAATGTATTAAAATTGAGTTAATCACAATCATTCAATAACTAAAAGATGACTTGTAAATAACCCATATAAAATATACATAAACACAAGAATATGGTTGAAACACTGTGTCAATAAACAAATAAAGAAAAGTAAGGAAATGCATTAAACATGATTGAATCACTTGATCAATGCAAAAACATGAGTGAGAAGAAATACATAAAACATAATTAGAGCACTTGATTGCTTAAGAAACATGTCAATAGAATGAAATATATATAAATATTGCTGGAAGAATGTGTTTGTAACAAACATTTGTGAATCACAGCACTAATGTGTCTTGAAGAGTCGGAAAAGCCAGTAGTCTTTGGGTAATGAGAACTGTCAAATGCCTAGAGATTTGTAAACAATTCCTGTCACTTTTCTTAGTCAGTTTCTACTCACAGCGTGTTGGCATCACTTAGCACTGTTGTTCCTTAATGACAACTGCTTGGTTGTGGTGTGGATCACTAGCAATTCCAGTTGATTGATGCATTGATTTTACAGAGTTTAAATGTCACTGAGATACCGAATGTCTACGTTAGGCTGTCACTGCACAATTACAATTTGTTTACTAGCTAGGCGTAGGATCGGTAGAAGCAATGAAATTAAATAGTCACTACGTTGCGTAAAATGTTACATGCAATAAATGTAATCCTGAGATCAGACATGTAGATAAGTAGTTCTATATAAGCGCAATCAGGACATTTAGTTAAGATCAAGTACGTTTCTGAGTTTTCTTGCGCGTGATAGCGGAACGAAGCGACGCGAGGTGCACTCGGCGAGAGATAGTCTCAGAATGACTTCTTCTTCCTCGATAACAACTACATGTTTTCTGGGTTACTCTCTTTGTATTGGATTTTATGATAGGTCTCAATTTACTTAATTTTTTTCATTTGTTCGGAATATTTCCTATTCGCATTGTAGTACCTATGCGTTCACTTGTTCGTGTTCGCTAGAATCTTCCCCGATTGTTATTTAATTTGTATTTATGGAACATTCTAGTATTTTCCCTGGGGACATATTTTATGGAACTTGAGTAGGGTTCACTTGTCATTGTGGGTATGTAGCATTCTGCTACACATATATAACAATTCTACCAATGTAATTTGACCCCCCCCACCCCCCCAGGGAACGTACATCCAGNGTTTGGCAAACACGGGGCCCCGAGCCGAGTCTGGCATTACTTTCACTTACTTGGCTAGGCTTCTTCCTTTCTCTTTCCTGACCTTCTTTGGTCACCTCTTGTTCTCTTCGATCCCGACGCTTTAGGGCTAGAATATCTTTCATTTTCCTCTTTTTTGTCCCCCCTCATTTTTTGCTCTCTGTTTTGATGTATATTTTAAGATATATTTTGGTATGTTGTAATTCAGGAGGGTTTTTAGTGGGTGTGGTTGAGTCATTCGACGAGTCTCACACGCGGGGACAGTCATGTTGCTTCTCCCTAGTGCGTAACTGCATTTTCCTCACCTGTCAAGTTTTTAGGGCTCCAATGACCTTTGATGTCGACGAGCCGTAAAGCCCCACAAAAAAGTAAACTGTTATACTACAGAAAGAATAGTAGTCATAGCAAAATTGTTGGTCGTACAAACTACTCTCCTCGTGTGCCCTCTCTTTGCACCATCCTCCATTTATCACTTCGCACTACATTCACAAATATGCCACGATTCATGTGATTCGTTTTCTTCAGAACGATGGCACTCACTCTGCTT
This sequence comes from Laupala kohalensis, assembly GCA_002313205.1. Classification (NCBI taxonomy): domain Eukaryota; kingdom Metazoa; phylum Arthropoda; class Insecta; order Orthoptera; family Trigonidiidae; genus Laupala; species Laupala kohalensis. The sequence goes on from NNCF01126780.1 coordinate 605,832, forward strand.
CATCAGAATCTGAAAAATATTCTTTCTCGGTTTTCGTTTCTGTAGTTTTCTTTGGTTTATTTAGTTTTTAGGCTTTCCTCCTTATCAAAACGTTTCCTCTTTGTTGAAGGTCTAGCTGACACTGTAGATTCCCACACAATTTTCTATTTGTATAGAGTTGATGTTAAAATTAAGTTTCATTTGCTGACTATCCTCGTATGGAAGTGTCTTGAGGTAAATCTTTTGTTTTTTAATTATTCACACTTAAATTAATGCAATACATAGAAATACTCATGTTGGTAATGCCTCGTAAATATACACACACCGTCCTTCAACATTTACATTGCAGTTGTAAAGGGTACTCCTGTAAATCCCCTTCTCCTGCGTTGATGATCCACAGCACCCCACCTCTCAAGCGAGGAGTCAGGCGCAGCATCTACCATCTCCATCGTCACCATTAAAGAGTCTAGCTGAGATACATAGTTTTCAAATACACTCATGGAAAATGAAAAAATAACATCACGAAGAAAATAATTGAGAAATACCAAAGTTGCACAGAACCCTACAAGAGGGCAGTTAATACGATGATCAAAAGGACAGCACTGCGGGCAAACTAGGAATCGCGTTATCATCCGTGGAATGTTACAAGCTTCGCAGCAGTTGCTGATCTTCAGAGCTAGTAGCAGTCAGGTTACCTTGCCAAACGGACCTCCGCCGGTTTCTGCAAAGTTATTAGCATGCCGCTACATCGTACATGTGCACCGTTTATGCAATTGAGGAAGTTTGAGCGAGGGTGTATGGTGGGTTTTCAGGACGCTGGGTGGTCATACCACAGAATTGCGCAAAACGTGGGACGAGAGATCTCCACAGTGCATCGATGTTGTCGCAGGGTGTCAGCAGAAGGTGCACGTACCCGTCAGCCTGAGTCCGGACAGCTACGACGCATAGATGCACGCCAGGACCGTCGCACCTTACGAAGTGCCGTATCGAACCGCACCGCGACTTCACAACATATTAGGGGTACTGTTGTTCCGGGGGTGTCAGCGAAATACATTCCCAACCGTCTCCGTGGAGCAGGGTTACGATCGTGCGTGCCATTAGGGCGTCTTCCGCTCATGCCCCAACAACGTGCATCGCGCCGCCAGTGGTGTCGCGATAGGCGTTTATGGAAGGATAAATGGCGACTTCTTGTCTTCAGTGACGAGATTCGCTTCTGCCTTAGTGCCAATGACAATCGTTTGCGTGTGTGGCGTCGTGCAGGTGAGCGCCAACATCTGGAGTGTATAAGACAAAGACACACAAGGTCAACACATGACATCATGGTGTGGGAAGCCATATCTTACACTGGCCGATCTGCTTTGGTCATCGTAGAGGGAACATTGAACAGTACACGGTACATCCAAAACATAATTCAAATAGTCTTGCTACAGTTCGTGCACCAACAAGGCGACGTCCTTTTCCAGCCGAACAATTCACGTCAACATGCAGCCCGTGCCATCCAACTTGTTCTCCAAGGTGTACGTCAACTACCCTGACCAGCACGATCCACAGATCTGTCCCCCATTGAGTATGTTTGGGACAGGATGAACGTCATATTGCGCGCTCTGCAAGTCCGACAGGAAATCTGTCCCAAATGAGGCATCAGTTCCAAATTGCATGGCAGGCCGGCCCGCAATGGGAGAATTGCAGTCTGCATTGCTGCAAAAGGAGGGTATACAGGGTAGTAGATCTGACATTTCACACGCCCTGTCGACTATACTCATATTCGTATTGCTCTGTTGGTGTGTTCGTTTGTTGTATACGTCCTCGAGAATGTGTCAATCAAAATTTCCTTCTAGTGAGTCTACAAATTCACGGTGTTCTTTTTTAATTTCCCACAGTATGTCATATACGTATATTCTTTAGGAAATCTTGAATGAAGCTGTGTTTGGTACTACTCAGTTTTGCCTCTCAGTTACCACCCGATTTGATCACATAAAACACATAGCCATCCTCACAACCAGATGAGAGAATACAATAAATAAAACGGTGAAATAATGTGTAAAAACTGAATGAAATATTGAAATAGTTACCGTAATTTATCAACTGTCATTACACACAATCGCGGATATTGGAAATAAAAGGTCTATTTTTAAAAAAAGTAATGAAAACCCGCGGAGTTTTACAATCGAGCAGAGCGCCTTAGAGCTGGTGACTAGTGAGGTAAATGCGAATTCTCTAGGTAGGTAGCAGCAATATCAACTCAGAACGGAGGGTACCCGGTATGAACCTCTTTTGGCCCTCTTTCTCCTATATAGGGAGAAACATCAACTTGCTTAGCCTAACCTCGCCTCATAAAATACGAGCCAATAAATATTAGTGTTTTGTTTATTTTAATACAAATAAAGGTCTTCCACAGTATTAAATGAATTAAATAATCATGCCTTTATCTAAAAAACAAAATTTATCAACGAAAAAAAAACTCACACAAATTCCGCTATGTTGCCAAATAATTGAAGAATATCGTACGTAATATGTTTTCTGTAAAAATCGATGAACTATACAAAATCCTATGAATGTACGAAACCGCGGGTAATCAGCTAGTTAAATATACTTTATGTCAGGAATTATTGATAAAAATTGTGCCTCGGAACCTTGTATTTCTTTCTAAGAGTTTAGTTTTACGATTCCGAAGCAAATGTTTTACGGAATTTTTATTGCGCTGATAACGGAATGTAATTAATGCACTCAATAAGTAAAAGAGTTGATTTTCTTCAAGTTAATAACCTCAAGAGATAGAACCAAAACAGATGGAGACTTGTACACATGTTCTTTCTGTTACTCCCAGATCGCTCGAGCGTTTCCTATAATGGAGCTTTATAATAGAAGACAGTCTCCATAATGGGCGACGAAAATTAGGTAAGTCATTGGGTGTCAAGATCAATGGGTCACTAGATATTGATTCCCCAAATCATTCGTTGTTTGGACGTAACTAATAGATATTTTACTGTTTCGTAGACTTCAACCAACGGATTGAAAGGTATATTGAATGTTTTGAAGAATGTGATGAAAGACAAAACAATTGATAAGATTTTATGGGATAAATTTGCTCTTATGATGGTTAGTGGGACAGAAGTAATGGTATTTGAACGATGAAAGTTGAGCTTACAAAAAATTTGCTTAATTGGGCGAACAAAATTTTATCTCCTAAGTAAGATACGAATCAGAAATCGTGAAAGGAAATGTTAATGAGGTTTAAGAACTAAGAATAAGTAAATTCAGAATTAAGTAAAGCGTCAACAATCCTGATGAAAATATCAGTGTAAAGCTGGTTTTATAAGCACCACTCATTTAGTATACTATGTTTAATTGATTTGATACCAATTGAATCTAACATAGAACTCCTATGATGCTGTCACCCTAACGTCTCTCGTTCTTGAAATTACAGCATTTTCGATAAAAAGTGTTTCCATATGTTCATCACATTCTTTTAGTTAATTCCGGGAGTTGCATCATGTACCTCGTTCACGCGATATCGTCTTCTCATATAGAGTAATTTTATTGTCTTGTCACGGGTTTAAATTACCACGAACACTACATGTTATATATAATGCTGGAGAAGCTGATTATCCAGCATTGCCTGGGATTGTTCTTAGACCAATCGTCTCGTTTGCTCAGGTAAAAACAAAATTTATCTATATTGTAAGATTAAAATGATTTTACTTACTGATTTTTAAAAGCATACGCACAGCATCATAATTTTACAAAACATGGATGTATACATTTATTTATTGTATACATCAATGTATACATCAAATTTATTTATTTATTTACACCATTTTGAATGTCATCTCCAGAAACAATAATAAATAAATCCTTGTATGAAAACATCCCTGAGCAAGCAATATAAAGTTGTCCGTGAAAGAAACATCAATCGAAACGTCACCAATTACTCTAGCACCAATAGTCCTTGAGATAACCCTTGAGAGTGAGGGATTTTTTACCACCATATGTTCTGAACTTGTATTGTTCTTGAACTTCTACGGCACTGTGTCACTATTTATACAAATGACCCCGAAATCTATGGATTTAATCCGTTTTTCTCGATAATAATTTTTTGCATGATTTTCCCTTCCCACTCCACCCATGGGGATTCTATGGGGAACCCTTCCCTATTCCCAATGGTGGTTCCACTCTGACGTAACATCGAAGTGCTGTCTCTAGTCATTTCAATATCTCAGGCAGAACGAGCCCACTCGCCGAGAGACATACCGGTCTAATTTTCACTTTTGAGGCGAGACACAACGACCGGTAGCGTGGCTGAACCACTTCATTAAAACGCATATAAAATTCAAACTATTTTGTCCAAATTGTACGATTTAAAGACAGTTTTCATCTTTGTCAAATGCACAAAACAAGACCTCAATAAAATTAGCACCCCCCGTTTATCAAAACAAAACAAAAGTTAGCCTATAATTTAGTACTAATTAAGTACAATTTGCATCGAAAAAGATTTTTTTTGGTACACGCGTGATACACCCATAATTGCAATTTAAATAGTGGGGGATGCTGGCTTGATATCTAGCTAGTACCCCCCAATTGACGTAATAGTATCATTTTCAGATTTTTCAAATGTCTGAATTTGGCACAATTCAGTATAGGTAAAACACAATATTTTAATTAGTAACAAATGATTTGTGAATAAATAAATTACAAAAAATTTAAGTTTTGCGAAAACAATGAATCGTAATTAACATACAAGTATATCAGTGATGAACCCTATGTTTTCGGAGTCACTGAGATAGTGGCACTTCTAATATCGTTGAAGCCTGAATTCAGTACCCATGTCAATAAGACATTCCTTGCGACGTTCTACGGGATGAGAAAATGAGTGACAGGAATCGATTTACGTCGGATCCATATTTTTCCGTTTCTGTGTTGTTTTAATGTTGTCAAATTTAAGGTGGGGTGACAAGTGTATGACATGTCGAAATCATTCGTCACAAGATCATTTCTGTAGTATGCGTACTCTAATTACGGAATATATTATTATTATTATTATTATTATCACATGTAAAAACAATGGAAAGTGTAAACCGATATTAGTGTCGAATCTATAATTTTCGGGGATTCTCAGATGAATAATCATATTCCAGATGCCGTTATATCCAAGGTCAGACCACATTGGGTGCATGACACCCCTAGATGTGGCAAGTTACGTAAAAAATATTTAAAGGAACCCAAATTAGTGTCGAATCCATAGATTTTTGGCTTGCTGAGATGAATTATAAAACTTCTAAAGTACTGCCGATGCCATTTAATTCCATGATCAGACCATATAATTGAATTAATCCTAGGAATGAAGTGTAACGGGGAAGATGTGGTAAAATAATTCAAAACCACCAATATGAGAGACGCATCCAATCTCTTCTTGATTCGTTAAAATGAATATAGCCATTTCTGATGTTATGTATGTACACAGCAACCATGAGAATGAGGGAAGGCATCTCTAGATCCCGTATGGGTGGAGTGGTGAGGGGGTATGTAGATATGTAGGTATGTAAGATAATCGAAAACGTCCGATATTAGTCTAGTTTCAATGTATTACTTTTTGGGATCGTTTTGATGAATTGTGACCCAATGCCTATTAAGTACAAATTCAGCACTAATTGGGGTGGGGGAATTAACATACCTCTATACGTCAATAGAAGTTTAAGTTTTTCTTCTTTGACGAATAACCAATTATTCATTTGTTTGAGTAAAAGAATGACGAATTCCATGTTACTTTATTTGACTTACAAACTTGATTGAAAATAACAAGTTATCGTATTTATGTGCAGCAATAAATGAATGATAACATATTCTTTTATTGCTATATTTATACTTGAAACAATGAATAACACAAAAAGTAGTTGTTTTTATATCGCAAATAACAAAATCGAAGAAGAATTGTAGTGGTATGTTGTACTAACAAACGAGTATGCTCCACCTAAACTGCAAAGAAAATCGAGAATGTGTGGGTTTTGAAAAGAGAATTGATACAATGAGAAAATTTGTTCAGTGATGTATCGATATTTATAATAGTAATAATTAACCTCTAAGAATGTACATATACATGTGGCATAGGATATAAATGAGAAAAATGTTTCCTGCGGTGATACACACGTTAGTTACGTATAGATACTTCTTGTGAAAGAATGAAAGCGTCCGTAATTCATTATTGAGATTATTATGGTAGATCACCCATATTAAAAATAACTTCCAGGTATCGCAACATTGGGTGGGGCAAGTGTATGATAGCATTTTAATTTTTTCCTTGCGTAATGTGTTGCGAAGAAAATGAAGTTAGTGACTGCTACTCTTCCATGTCTAGCGATTAGACGTTCCGGTTAACAATTTTTAATGTGACAAAAACGAAAATTATTATTACACAACACTGAACACGTCAATTTGCAAGAAAGATTTCAAGCATATCCCAATATCTAATCCAATTTTTGACTGCTCAGATTTATGACGTTCAGGGTGAATACTGATTGAAAAGTATCACATACTCGTGTCTCAGAGCGACGATCATTCACATTCGAGTTAGTTTGTCCTTCGAACTCCCCCAAAACATTATAACTTTAATTGTACAGTGAAAAGGACCACCATAAAAATATTCCTATATTGTAACAACAAAAACAAAATATCCATTGAAGCACGGTAAAAGGAAATATTTTTGTTCATTGTACAAGTGAATAAAATTTTGTTATACATTGTATGTCAAGCAAGTGAATAACATTTTATTCACTGTGCGTCGGAAAAGGTTTTATTCGTCATTTATTTATGGTAAATACAAGAATTATTGGTCACTAGTCATTCAATGTTCTCAAAGATAAAAATAACTTGTTATTCGTGAATCAATGTTTGTCCAAAAAAAGAAGTAGTTCTTATTTGTAATTTTCACAACATAAAACAATGAGCTGTTTTGATTTATGATTATCTTATTTTTCTAAAATTAATTATTTTTGAACAACCCTGTTATGATCTAAACATTGCGTAGTACATAAGAGTCTTTAGAAAAATAAATACAGTTTCATTAATCATTATGATGTACGAAGGATAAAAAAATTGGTTAGATATAGAAATTGCTTCGGACGATAGTACAAACAAAAAGTTACAAAAGCAAAGCAATTAACCAATTAGTAAAGACAAATGTTTTGATTCTGAAGCTGCCAATAACACAGAAAATGAAATATATGTTGGGAAATGGAATTCAGTCAATCGGAGTCCAGTCATGCAAATTCCGCAATACCGCTAAGTGAAGAAATCACGGGATAAAGAACGGAATGAAAATACGTTTTCCGAAGTACTTGGTAAATCGTGGGTACGGGGAACCTTATTTTCCTCTTCAACCAGTTTGTTTCAATGAGCCCTGGCAGTGAGACGTGGAGGAAGCTTGTGTCAAGGGAAGAACGAGAGAATGAAAGAAGGACGGAGATTCCAAAGAAAACAAAAGAGTTATGGAAGACGGAGATAGAAGCTGGAACGTCGGATTGTGCTGAAACCTCTTGAGGCATAAAATGTTTTGTGGAGATCGAGAGGCAAACATAGCGCAAAAAGTGCTCAGCGTTCGCCAAATATGATTTCTCTGCCTGCTCGCCACCAACCTCCAGCAATTCGTCTGCAGCTAATAAAATTCGCAGGCTTCTTGTTCGTCCGCGCACATGAAAACCCTTAGGACATAGACTTTTTCCCACTGTTTGTTAAAATTAATTTTACATTGATTACAATCACTCTCAAAGTAGATGACTTCATGGTTAATTTCATTCAAATAAATACTGAATTTAATATTCATTTAGACATCCAGAATCTAATGTGCGTTATCTTACAAATATCATACTGCACTGCCACTTTGTACTCCACGATATCACGATAACGTGCTTCAAATTTAGGGTTATAGAGAAATGGAGTATTGTACGGGATATAAGAAGAATTAATTATTGTTGTATTAACCAGAAAGATTAACCGGCATACATATCAACAAATGAATTGTAATTTTTTCTCAGTGAATTCTCAAGTGATTATTATCCTTCGTACACAGATTCTCATAATTGTAAACGAAATATAAGAAACGAGCGCATTTCATGACTTGTGTTGTAATCTACTGCAGAAAATAAATTATCATAGAATGAAATCGTTATTAGATATAATTCTACTCTATTTTAATAAAGATATTAATCTGAAATGCACGAGTTCATTCCCAAATTCAGGATCACTCAATATTTTCATTTCTAAGTCCAGTGTAAGTGTAGCACGTCAGATGCATAGAGAAGAAATTCGCATAGTTCTCAAGAGTGCCCTGTTCGTAACAATTGTATATAGGCGGATATAAAAGATTTTATACCTTTTTATAACGAATAATATATTTAACTTCTTTTTGCATCACCAATAATATTATATATAAAAATGTAGTACACCCGTGTTCCAGTTTAATTGTGTAGACTCATTTCATTGCCACGAGTAATTCCCATTACTGCGTTTGAATTACATTAGTATTTTACATTGTCTTTTTTTAATATTTCACGCATTAATGTACCCATTAGGTCAATATTTACGCCCACAAATTATCTAATTTAACAAATTTAGCTACTTAGCTGTTAATACAACATTGGAACTTTTTTTCTGGTCTCAAGAGAATTTGTTTACCTTAACCGATAACAAATATACTACATTATTATATCTGAATAATTATTGTTGCGTTGAAGTATTAATTGGGAAATTGCGCAGGGTAAACTTATTGTTTGGAGTATATGTAGAGAACTAGTAACTCGATACAAGAGAACTTGTTTTACATCCTCCAGTGTTGGGGTTCAAAGCCATTCATAAAAAGAACATTCTTCGAGCACAAAGAAAAGAACAAATAGGGTGTTGTAGAGGCCGCGTTATGTTAACAGTCTCTTCTTCTTTCGTCCGCCTGAATGATAATCCTTGCAAAGGCTGCGGAGGACACTCTCTTGGAACCTGAAGCACTCCCACCGTTACACTCCCGCTCCTCCGCCCTCACGTGTACTTCTCACTTCCCCCTTGGCTCGTCCGCAGGCACTCCACTTTTTTATCGTGTTCAACGTAAACAAAACAGCCGCGCCCCGCGAATAAAGCCCGCCCTCTGCGTAGCCTCTTTTCAACGGCGCGTTATCTCGGCCGCCTCCCGTCGAGTCTTACACCATATAACAAACGGATTAGCTCTCGCCGCCCGCCGCGCCGCACCGGCCGCTCAGGACGACACTTGTGTGTTTTAGAATTACATGGGGATCAGAGAAGGCCGTAAGGAGGGCACGGGAGAAAGAGTTGTGGAGGAGGCAGTGGGAGGACGGAGGGGCTGCGACGGAGCACGAGAAGGCAGGCGTCGAGAACCACTCTTTGTGTTGGAGAGCGTCGCTCGCTCGCAGAGATAACCTCCTCTCTTCCAAGCAGCGGCAACAACAACCAATGCGCCGCGCTTGGAGGCAAGTGAGCAGACGAAAACCATGTTCATTGCACTTCCACCACGATTTATCGAGCAACTTCGCTCTTCCTTTCCCCAAGTCTTAGATTCGCTACGCTGGTCGTGATAAGCGCCACAATCACTGTACTTTATGGATTCATAACAAAGAAAAATCCTAAGGAAGCTCTTTTCCATGTTCTAAACTTTCAGTAATAGTTTTGAGGATATAACTTTGTTTAAAGAACACACTATTCACAAAATATATTTTCCAAATTTGTGAATGCTTGTTAAGGTCTTTATAATGTATTTGCGCCTGGAATAAATATCCCATATTCCTTAGAAAATCTCATGCGATTCTTTGAAATACAAATTACCATGCTTCATGCAAGTTTAATATTTCTTAGCTCTCTTATTAACACTTTTACACTTAAACTTGAAATATACCGACTGTCTGCCTCTTTTAGCAAAATTTTCAATTTTACTTGTTGTACTCAAAGACTGGAGCTCATAAAAGACAGAGTTTCCTTGAAGGACTTGTTTTGGGTTAATTCAAGAGACGATTATTAAATTATCTACAGGCATTTTAATTAAGAGAATAATTGGAAGTAACGAATAAATCTAGATTATCTCCCCGAGGGAGAATGAGTAAGAGAGATAGAGAGAGAGAGAAATAGGAGCAGATCCAATGTTGAAAGAAGTGAAGACAAAATGGATTATTGACGTAGGAGAGTTGTCTTAAAGGAGATGTTAGAATCTTTTTCAAATTTACATCTCGGATTTAATGGCGTGACGTTAGTTTCAAGTTGCATATAACTAGTTGATTTTAATACGATCTTAACTGATATTATGCTAAAAAAGTGATTTTTACATCAGAATATTCATTTAAATTCATTCAAATTATTTTCTCTCACTTAACTCTAAATCAAATGATCCAACGTTTCTTTACTATCCGTTTTCTACAGTACTTAAATATAATTTTCTATTAGTGCAGTTTCATAAAAAGAAACGTAAACCAGTGGAAAACAAGCTATAGAATAATGAGAAAATTGTTATGTCTAATACTAAGAAAATAATTATTAGATGTTTAAACAATAAAATTTAAGACATAACCTGATAAAAATACCTATTTTCTACAAAAGTAACGTCACTAAAATTATTATTCTTACCTTCGGTTGCGATTATTTTCAAACAGATTCAATATTACCTGAATAAAACCACTAGCGTTTATTTACAATCTACGTTAAGTTAGTCGTTTGACTCCATTTCATTTTATTTTTGTTTCGGTTGACGAATCAAAATATGACAATAAATTCATTTCTAATTGACGTTGAAATCCAAATGAAGTACTTGGTATTAATTAAAAAAGTCCGTCCCCATTCTTCGTCACGCTGCATACTTAACCCTGGAAAACGACATTCCGAGTGCGTGAAGTGAGAGCTTAAGCTGAAACGAGAGAAAGAGAGAGAGGAGGTTGAGCGCTGCTGGGGCGCTTGCGGAATCCTAAACATAGAAATTTGGCCCTTTCGGAGGTTTTGGGTTTTCACTAACACAAAGCCAATGAGCGGAGGCAGAGACATGCAAGAGGATGATTCGTAGCGCTTTGAAGACAAATGTTCAGTGAGTAACAAAGGGGCTGTACAAGTGGATTTGTATGAGCTGCACGGACATGAAAAATGAGAAAAAGTTTATGAGGATACAGAGGAAATCTCTGGTTAGGAAGAAGCATGCGAGTGAAAGAAAGAGTAGGTTGGATGAGTTGAAGAGGAGATGTGCGCGTACTCGACGCAAGCAGCGCAGCGCAGCGGCATTAGAGTTGGGAGTGCAAACCCCTGACGTGAGTGGGGAAGGAAGGCGAAGAGTGGCATGCTACGAGAAAAAAAACAAGAAAAAAAAAACGAGTGAACATGAAGGACTCGAAGTCACAATGTTGACTTAAGGAAATGGTGGTCATTATATCCCCTATGCCTTTTGTTCTGTTTTTTCCCGGTATGATAACTTTGCTCCCCACCAAATAGGTTTTTCTGTTGGAACTAAGACTTGCGAAAGGTTGATTTCTTTCCCACATAATACTACTCAATATAGTTTTCTTCAGATATAGATAATTATATCTTAGGAAACAGTGAAAAATTGTTTTTTTATTATCAAGTATTAAGATACCTGATGTTTGTACATTTTACAAATGTAAGTGGAATGGATACTGTTTACAATTCATGAGATTTGGAAGCAGAGTCGTCGTACCGTGAGGATTTACGTGGCCTGGAGCAGATTTTCGGAATTTGGAATCTCCCCCTCCCCCTTTTTTATAACATATGTTTTTTTTCTAATATAAATTTAGTATCTACTTTCTAGGTCGTAAAATAAGTATTAAGTTATTTTATTAATATAAATTTAAAAAATCAATAATGTGCAGTTTTGATATGTAAGTAACCGTGATTAAACAAGTAGTGACAATTTATCAACCCTTACATAACGTCAGTTCTCTAACAAAAACAGTAGTTCTGAGCAGAATAGATAATGACAAATTAGTAATGTGTAATGGTGACAACTTTCCGATTTTTATTGGTTTGGTATTGAAAAATAGTATTCATTGGAGGACCCCAGTAATGTTCCAATTTCGGGACTGGGGTACACGGCAAGGAATCAGTATATAGGTTGTATATTTTAGTATACATCGATGCATTTGTAACTATCATACTGTATTTTGCAGAATTTTAGTATTTTCATGTTGAGATAATTGTTTCTCACTATCATTAATAATTTATTTCGACATTTATTATTTCCTTCTTTTTCCGACTGACTCACCGCAAATTCATACCTTGCAGATATGACCCACATTCAGAATAAGGCAACAGCATACAAATATACCATAGAAGTATTTTTTATGTTTCATATGAAAAAAAAAATCTTAATATAACTTTGAAATTGAGAATTCCATTTATAATAATTATCACTCTGATATTTGGCTTCAAAGTGTTTTAATGCGATTCTCCCGAACTTCGTTAAGGATAAATACATGTTCTTAATTGCAACGTAATAATTGTGTATGTAATTATGACTAACTTTTTTAACTTCATGTTAGGTGTGTGTTCTTTCGAATCATGTAATATCCCGAGGAGCACCTTTGTGTCTCTCACTGCGTGATGCGTGTACCGAGGCGAGTGGTGTTGTTGCACATTCGATGGCTGCATGCGCCACTAGTGGCGAACATGCGCTGTTACTAGGACCGTGTTTGTAAACCCGAGTACCGTATTCCGTGCATAGGCAAGCTTTGTACCGAGTGGTACAAGTGGTGCGGAATAGACAGAGCAGAGCAAAGGGTTTCTGAGAGGTCAATAAAGCACTGTGCGATTAACTGCCTCGCCGAACAATGGAGGGCATGGAGCTATACCTCTCCGACGCGAACAAAGTGTCCATTGAATAATAAGATACAAATATTTTACAATATAATTTAAACTGATGTGTTTGAAACAGGAAAACTTTCTTCTGCGCCATATTTTAAACAGCAACACAAAAAATGTCTTTTTCTTCACTTTAAAACAGATTGCAATGTTTCTCAAATATGACACAGTAATTGCATGATTTTTCTATCTAGTTTAATATTTAATGTTAAATGTCGGGATGAATAGGGTCATATGAAAATACGTAATTTATAATTATTTCAACAATTTGATGGGTTAACATTCTCAATACCGTATGCTCCGTGCGTTGGTAATGACGTTACTCTCAGTATTTAAAATTTTTTCCGGAGTATAAAACCACATCGTCGTAGTTTTTAGACTCAACTTTTCGCATTTGCATTTAACATCTTCAAGACCTACTGTGAACTCTAGGGTATGGGAAGAGTATTTGTTTGGACGGAGGCTGTCTCTCCGAGTTCCGTGTTCAGGGTATTGCCTCCATCCTTTAAAAACCCTCTTCCATTGCCTGAGATTTGTGTTCACAGAAGTATTTGATGATGTAATTTGCAAAGGCCGATGATATGTTAAGTATAAAACTGTGACGATACTGCATAATACCCTGGAAAACGTTTTGAATATTGACGAAGATAGCCTGGAAATCCTGTATGAATGATGTCCTCCCGTTGATTCATAGTAATAGTACATTTATTTTATTTATTAATTTTGTCGTGTTTGGTCTATTAAAAAAAAACTGAAATTTGTTTTTATGATGTAATCCTCAGATCTTGTAAGTGTATTAATATTTCTGGTAAACGTGTTTTTATTGTCAAAACGGATAAGATTATTTTTAAAATTTATAATTCCAGATGTCACATGTATTTGAAAGTTTGTATTTTCCAGAATTATAATTACTAACTATGAAAGCCTACATTCAAGTCTGAACTTATCAATCACTGGACTAGAATTTGAATATTGGTCTCCTTGAAGAGAAAAACTATTCAAACACCTGGAAGTTTAAAGTAAAACAATTTTCTCTGGAACGCTTAACGTCATGAAATACACGTTAATACAAGTAAAAGACAAAGCAGATGATGTCAGTCTTGCAGGAAGGATAACCAATAACACATTTTATGAAGCTCATAGGACTGTATTAATTGTCCCGGCAACAAACGAGAGAGAAACCTTGGAGGAAGTAATGTACTTATCAACGTCGCGTGAAGTACGAAAGTATATGTATTAATTGATGATAATTCTGAAGATACATTTTGTTTACAATTCTTTAGTTTTACGATAAATGTAACACAAGATACTCGTACTCATGTATCAAAACTAAAAATCCGTGGAATTACTTTCAATCGGAAATGAATAAAGACGAGGCAAATAATCACCATGTGTATTTAAAATTGAAAAACCAGATTTCAAAAGTAAAACCAGGTTTCCTTCGAAGTGAGTTGGATAATTATAACGAAAAACAAATAGAACGGCAATATAACTATTCAGTTTTGTATACATGAAAAATCATTATCGAACAAAGGAGTAATGTAGTAAAGAATGACATATAGCATAATAATGCAAAGAAAATTAAATGAAAATAAATTTAAAATATTATCTGTAACTAATATTGGAAAACTGGAAACTGGAATAAAGACAAGTCGTACCATTAATGTCTGCGAAAATGGGTATTAGATGATAGACCACAATAAAACGATATAACAGATAATAAAGAGTCTACCAAACACTGAAATACAAACCCAGCGAATATTATGCTTTTTTGCTTACACGTCGAAACTGAATGTGGTTTGATTGTGAGAGCAATTATTGGTACGTCGATAATGTTGCAACGAATTGTACCACAAGTATTTAGCATTCTTTGTAGACTGTGAATTATTTAAAAACAATACAGCAAATGAAAATTGGGTAAAATACTGTTGTAATTGAAGAAAGAGAAAATAGCAGGGTTGCTGAGAAACTGCAAATTATTCGATGTAAATAGGTCTTTCTTAATTACTTCATCGTGTCATCCCCTTCTCCACGCCCATTAAGGGAATAAGAGGTATCTTATTCATAATGATGCTGATTTTAGACTTACACTATATCATGAATGACACCATTCATTTCGGTGACGTCGAAAACTGTGAAATCTCACGTACATGTCATTTTCGTTAATTTTTGTGTCATCCTCGTGGCTGTGGGTGCTGGCGAATATGAGGGCTGATATTGACTTTAAGTGGCATCAGTAGTTCACAATTTAATATACTACCAATGTCGTTCATTTCAAGTTCAGATCACATGGGGCACGGAAACCTTAAGAGTTCGAGGTGAGAAGAGCGAGTCTTAAAAATATTGTAAAACTCCGATATGAGTGCGGAATGTGTAGCTTTTATGGTTGCTGAAAAGAACAGGAACAATTCGATGTTATGACGTTCTGGCGGTTATGATTGATTTCGAAGGGACTTTTGTTAGCATTCAATGATCAACGGTTATTAATTCTTTAAAAGAATTAGGGATAACAGGACAGTTGTTACAATAGAAACAATCCCATCTTCGAGACAGATATGTACTTATTAATATTGGTGATGAGAAAATTATACATAAAATCGTACAAGGCTGTCCCCAAGGAAGCGACACTGGGTATATTTATTGGAATGTGGTGTTCAATAAGATATTGATAAATATGGAGAAAGAGGAAATTAAAGCGTTAGCTTATGAAGATGATGATGTGATTTTGGTGAAAGGAAATAGTCGGCGAGAATTGAGACCAAAAGCATAGAAATACTAAGAAAATTTATGGGATGCAGTGGAGAGCAACAATTAGTGATATCAAAGGAGAAAAAGGGTATTATTTTTGGAATGGTATCTACAAGAAACGTAAATCCAATAGTTAAAATTGGGGGTTGGAGAATTTCAATATAAAGACAAGTAAAATATCTTGGAGTGACAATAGACGACAAATTAAATTTTGTAAAACATTTTGAATACATAACAAATAAAATAAAAAAAGTTATATTCTGGACTGCAACGAGTGGGAATAAAAAAATGCACTAGGAGGGAAAGAGTTAAATAAGATATATATATATC